>CM035785.1:34334675-34934675 GCA_020466265.1 Siphamia tubifer
TCATGTCTTCAACACTACTGGAAATACAGCAGCGAAACGGTCTCAAGTCAGGAACAGTGTGAATGTACAGAGAAAATGTTGTCACACTTCACTGTATTATTAGTATCAGCTGCATGTAGACAAACCTAAACCTGTATGTTCACTTTTATACAGGTCACACGAGCTTAACAATAGTTTTATGATTTAACAGTAATGATGCTGTACCACTTGTAAAATTAAAGGCTTACAGTTACTGAGAATATGGTGCAAATATTAATTTATCTTTATATGTGTGTGTGTGTGTGTGTGTGTGTGTGTGTGTGTGTGTGTGTGTGTGTATAGCTAGCTAGATGTTAAAACTATACAGTAAAAAAGAATGTGTTAAAATGATAGAACACATCAGACGACATGATAAATCTGTAATATTTATCACTGATTGCAATACACACAAACACTTAGCTTGTGTGTATTGCAATACATTTTCATCTTTAGGGTTGATTTTGTTGACAGTGGGGGTTTTGTTCAGAGTGTATTTTGCTTTCAACTGTTTGTCATGTTCTGATAATTAAACATATTTTAAAACCATTAATACACACTAATATTACATTTTAATTGACGTTTTCATTTGAACGTGGCTATTGCCACAGTACTGTGGGACTACTTTTTCATTTGTCTACTACTACAGAGCCAATCAGTGCCCTCATTATATAGTAACCTGCCACAGTACTGTGGTAACAAGCATCACACCTGCCATGTACCTATCCAGTTACAGGAAAAGGCTAGCACCTATTTATACTTTCAACAACGACTTGAAAATTGGTGACTGTTTTGCCTCATATGAGGGATTTTCCCAGGTTTTTGATTAATTTAATTAGCCACTGGGATAATGTTCAGAGTGCAGGACTTGGGTCATTTGATTCACTCTGTGACTTTTTTAACTTCCTTTTCAGTTTCAGCAAAATGTAATTAAAACACAAAATGAATAATACAAATCCTGGGTCACTGGGTTATGTTGCATGTTTTGTACATCATCTCTCATACTCAGTGTGAATTAATGCTCATTTATTCTCTTTTAAATATTAGATTGCATAGAATTCACCAAAATGTTTTTTTTTTTTTTTTGTTACCTTAAAAAGTGAATATAGTGATTGCTATTGCATACATTTATTTATTATTTATTTATTTAAATGATCATTACATCTGTATATATGACTGACCCTAGTGAATTTCTTAATGTATTTTATGGCATTTTAGTAAATGTTTTACAAAAGATTGAAACCCACAAATGGTGACCTGTTTTTTTTTTTTAATGATTTTTTAAATATTTTTCTTTTACTTTCACCAAACATCCATCTTTAAACTGGAAACATTTTACTATGCCAACATATGCTGGATATGATTAAAATCCCAGATTTATCACTTAATTTCTGGGGTCAGTGTATATAAAATACTGAACCCAGATACTTTAATATCACAAATGAGAAACATGGAGTCTTGGATTTAAACATTTAACTCAAAATAAAAACGATGAAGTAAAAACCTAAAATAAAAGTGGAAAAATTGGATTTTCAAGTGATAATGAAGACTGCACCCCCCCCCCCCCCACACACACACACACACACACATACACACACACACACACAAAGCCAAAAACAAACATTTATTCCTCAGAATTATCCTTCATTGTATCCACCAGATAATCCAGGAGCATTAAATCAGATTTTTCTCCCCTCTTTCTACCCACAAACACCTGACAAAAGCACAGACTGTATAGTTCAGAGGCTCAGGATAAGCCTCATGTTTTATTTGCGAAAAGCGGCCCCATTGTCCCATAAGTCACCTCGCACAGCACTCTTCTGCTTCACGCCACACTGAGCCTGTCCTACTGTGTTACCATCACCCGCTGCTAAAGCACTTAGCTTGTGTTCTCCGTGTCCTCTGCGGCACAGCCAAACATCCATTTGGAGGTCCGAGGAAACTTTGAAGCTTTTTCACCCACACACTGAGCAAGGGAGGCGCGATATACATTTGTGACGTTTCATGAATACTTTGTCCAATAAAATAGCTTTCTTCACTCACATACTGGAGCTAATCAAAGACATGTTAGAGGCTGCACAAACTGATGACCACCATGCTTCAAATGATAGATTTCATCCATAGTTCTAAGCAATAATCTCAGATACTCCATTAGCAAGTGATAGCCTTTGGTTGCCACATTTTGTCTCCTGCTTTTTCACTAACACTTGTCAGACACTGTCACACCTGCTGTGAAAGCCAACAAGGACAGAAGGAGAACGGACAGAGAGGCCTCCATGTATGTTTGAAATCAATTTGACTTCATTAGCAGCATGGCTGATCCATAATGTACTTCTCTTTTGGTTAGTTTTTTTTTTTTATCATAATGACAATATTTCAAGCAGAAAGTGAATTTCCACTTAATCATTTAAGTCCTATTCCGCAGTAAAAAAAAAATCAATATGATAAAATAAGCAACAAAATGAACAAAAGCAGTCAAAGTGATAAGTAAAATGAACAGAAATGAATATTTAATGAACAAAATAACATGTAACATGAACAAAGTAAGACACTAACAGAACACAATTGAAGAAAAATAATTAAATAATAATAAAAAAAAACCTAGAAAAAATAAACAAAAATAAGCAACAACATCAACAGAAACTAATAAATATTCACAAAATAACAAATGACACGAAAAAATGCACAAAAAAACAAACTGAAGTTAAAAAAAAGGGATAAATGACTAGTGTTGTAACTCCAGTAGTTTTAATTCGACCTTTTTCTTTTTCTAAATTGGTTGCTTTTTGACACTTGTACATCGGTTCCATTAACAAAATTCTCAGTAAAATGACAAAAAAAAAAAAAACTTGAATTTTTCTGCATTTTTAAACCAAACCATCCATTCAGAACAAGTCAGCGTTGACACATTAGGGGTTAAAGGGTTTTAAGTAACAGAATTCAATGGAATAGCAGAGCAGGCTGTTGTTCCAGCAGACGACATAAATAACAGTTTAATGCTTTGATTTCGTTTCATGTCACAGCTGCACACTCAAGCATTTTTACAGCTGCCATTTTCCATCAGCTCATTGTGGTGCACATAGTTATTACAAGAGACTTTCACAGGAGGTATATTTTCAATAAATTATTGTGGCGTAACTGAAAGAAGTAAACAAGTCATTTTGTTACGCGTCTTCATGACTACACAACTTATACTTCACTTACAGAAGCCAAGGCAATGTTTTGTTTTTTGTTTTTATTTTTTATTTTTGTGATACTGTAAGGAGATGCTAATGGAAGTAGTGCATCATGGGATTAATAACAGTGATAATATGTTCTTATAGATTTAGTAATAAGTTGTCAAGCTGCTGTTATTCATCTGTTTTGTCACTGTTTGGTTTGACAGTGTCTTGGATTAACCTGACCCATGGTTTGGTTGATGTACTTTTTGCATTTAGAAGGAAAATAAACTGAAGATGGAAGAAATTAATAAATGTAATGATTAAATATCATGCCAACATCAGCTGCACATGTAGATGATAGAAAGAGAAATGAGTTACAACATACAACAATAGCAAAATTAACATCATATAATGTGCACAATTTTATTTTAAATAAAATGTTTGTCTTCTTCAGCCAACTCAACAGAAACAGTTTGTTAAAACATGCTAATCCACATTGACAAGCTAGGGCATTGGAGATGTTTTACCTCCAGTTAAGTCCCGCCCCCAATATACATCTTGTTGTTTACAAATTGTGAAAGGATCTATAACAGGGATGTCCAAATCCAGTCCTACATGTTTTAGATATTTCCCTCTTCCACATGATTCAGTTTAACCCTTTAACTCCTGAAACTTTAGCAGTTCCACAATAAAAATGATTAAAATAAGCAACAACATGAACAAAAATGGCCAAAGTCATCAATAAAATGAACAAAAATTAATAATAAACTGACAAAATAATAAGTAACACGAAGAAAGTAAGGCACAAATGGAGCAAAATTACATGCAAAATAATTAAAATAAGCAACAACGTGAACAAAAATGGCCAAAGTCATCAATAAAATGAACAAAAATGAATAATAAACTGACAAAATAATAAGTAACACGAAGAAAGTAAGACACAAATGGAGCAAAATGAAAGAAAAAATAATACAATTAAAAGTAAAGAAAAAATAATACAATTAAAAGTAAAATGTAGTAAAATGATTAATGAGCGGCAACAAAACGAACAAAAGCTTTGTGTCTTACTTTGTTCATGTTACTAATTATTTTGTTAGATTTTGATTCCTTTTTCTTCATTTTATTGATGACTTTGGCCATTTTTGTTCATGTTGTTGCTTATTTTAGTTTTTTTTTTTTTCTGTGAAACTGCGAAAGTCTCAGGGGTTAAAGGGTTAAACTGAATCATGTGTAAGAAGGAAATATTTAAAACATGTAGGACGCCGGCCCTTGAGGACCAGATTTGGACACCCCTGAATAAGATCCTTTTAATGATTTTCAGGTCTACTATACTATACTGGGCTTTGATTGTCAGCTTATTGCATCTGTCAGGGGTTGGGCTTTTTAAGAAAGTTTTTTTCTACAGCTCCACTGTAGTTGTGGTTTATAGGTTACATCATTATGCTAAGTCAGTAAATTACTATTAACTCAACCTCAACACCTAATGCTCCTGTAATTCTGCCCCCTTTGCCCAAATATGGTCACTTCCAGTCCCAAAAGGTCAACATGAAGATGACAAAAACACAGACTACTGGCTTCAAAAGTGCAGTTGGGAAACCAATGGGTGATGTCAGTGTATTTTTGTCAACTAATTAAAGAGTGTCTATGGTGTTAGCTCATAGCAATACAGATGCTAGAGGGAAATACATCAGTTAAAGTTCTGCAGAAAATTAAGTCTGGTTGAAAAAAGATAGTCTCGTTAGAATGTAAACTAATTGTACCATATGTTTGCTTGTGGCAAAAAAAGAAAGAAAAGAAATAAACAAAAAAAACTGCAGGAATGTCTGTATTCCAGTCCCTCCAGTGCCTTTTTTGAGATTGTTTCGTCCTAAAATGTCTGATGTTGCATGAGCTTTTCTGAAAAATTGCAATGAAAGTTGAAAGTTTAAGGCTTTTGCTGCGGGACGAAGTGAAAGATGTGATAAATAGTTGGGATTTTCCATTTTTGTAATAAAAATGAAGTAAAATTTATTCCAAGTCATTGTGATATGGTCCTCAAAACTACTTTTTACCCAGATTGCAAATAAATGATTATGAGGATTACAAAAATGAATATGTATATTTTTCCAAATGCACCTGTTGGTTCAAAGGTTAAAGTTCATATGACCTCACAACACTACATGAAGTTATAAAACATATAATATAAATGTCTCAGCCAGTCAAAAAATAAACATTATTACTAGTACTGTGTACTGTGTACTGTGTAGTAGAGGCAGTTTCTGACAAAAATAGAACAAAGACACTGAGATATTAAGACAACTTTTAAAATATGACAAATAAAATACTACCTGGACGAAAAAAATGCAGTAAAAAAGTACTCTTCCAAATGCACCTGTTGGTACTAGTGCATCATTTTAGTCGTCAAATGTGAACTGCTGGCCATGCATATGTTTCTTTGTACTGTAAAGTAAACAGGAAAAGGTAGAAGGAGCAGCTTAAGATGTCGCAAATGATTGGTCACATTTTGCGGGAAAGTGGCAGTGATTGGTTAAAATTGCAACATTGCGCTGAATTCACAGGGATTAACTGAATTTGTGTTGAAAATGCAAATCACAACATCGCAAAATCTCGGAGGGTCTGATATTCCAGTTGTGAAAGCTCTGTTCTACTGTCTGAGTGAGGTGATGATTCCAGTAAAATAGGTGAGAATTGTCATTAAATGTACTTACAACATGTCAATATTAACCTAATGGATGACAGGAATTTAACACTATGTCTGCTTTGCCAAGTTTTCAAGGTAATTCTTATGCCATTTTATACACAGAAAAGTATTTTTATTAGTTACTTTATTTATACCCATAGGTCCATAAGTATGTATTACAGCCCCCAGACCATCATAATAGAATTGGACAATAATATACAACACTTCAACAAGCTCTTTATCAACTAAACTGGGAGTTATAACCTTTGCACATCATCCAGAACAAAACATTTTCTTTCTGTGAGATCAGATGCACACAACTGACCATGGTGTTGACATCTATTGACACAGTCATGCCTGTGAGTGGTTAATTGTGAGAAAAGACTTAGAAATGGTTCACAGCTTTCCTGACTTATAGGTATTTTTTTTTTTTTTCCAGTGACACTGATGATGTAAACCATCGAATGCAGGCAAGCTGTGTTTGTGTTTTGTACATCACTGTTAATCATTTGTGAAAAAATAAAGTCTTGTCTACATCTCTTGGCAAAAATGTATTCCATCTGTCATTCGCTTTTCTAGCTTTGGCCAAACACGGTAACCCCAGTTCATTGCCTCCACAACTTTTGGATCTTAGGGCTGTTATGTTTTCAATAGTGACAACAAAGTCAGTGCCAGTGGTGAATGTGTTTATTGTTTTATACGAAGCAAAAAAACAAAACTATGAGCTACAAAAATGTTCCAATAATTTTGACAGAGCAGGAGACTACTGTGAGACTGTGTTCAATTCTGTTTGCAACTCAGATATAAAAACAAATCTTTCTTTTTTTTTTTTTTTTCCTCCTCCTCCTTCTGGCAGACACATGCAGTTTGTAGGATCTGAAAAGACAGAATACAAGTTGAGCTGATCCTATAAAGTCTCTAAAACAGACTTAGTATCAGAGTATTTACAGGGAAACACTCCCACCACTTTGGGCATTCCTAACCAGAGGAAATGATCCAGTGGGACCATTTAAATAGTCATTTTCTCATGAAGTGAAACTAGCAGATAAAACTGAAATTCCACTGAGATTTTCCTCAACATTGGAAAAACATGTAAAAAAAAAAAAAAGTATCAAAATCACATTCCTGAAGCAGAGAGTCATGTGAAATGTTCAAAGCTGGTACTGAAAGACATATTAACTCAATTTTAAATACTGAAACAACAAAGTGAGTGATATTTTTAATATTTCAGAGGTGTTTCGGCATCAATTATGAAGCACGTGCAAACTTACAGTAAAAATAAATACTTTTGCAACATCCTCTTTCAGCAATAAGGTCTGGACTTCCTGTTTGTGTATGGATATAAGACACAGAGGGTTATGCTATTTAAATCAAAGGGCAGCAGATTCCCAGCTACTACTTGGTGGTAGTGGGGGCTGGGGGCTGAAAATGCTGCCAGTTTCTCAAGGGGACATTGAGTGGGTGGGAAAAGACAAAATGCAGGAGACAAAAGAAAATAAGAAAATTGTGTAAAAGAGTAAGAATAAAGGAGTGTTTGGGGATAGAAGTGAACTGTGATGAAACTGACATCCCGGTCATGACAGGAAGACGTCACACACCATTACCATGTTTAAACTAAACACTTCTGGTAAACAATCATGAGAGTGTTTGTTTAAATTTGGTGGTGCGCAGACTACCTTTAATGTTGTAATACCAGTGATGACCACTAGTTGCTGCTCCAAAAAGACCTGCCTCCCATACGTTTATATTCAACTTTTCTCTCAAAAAAATCAAGTGAATAGATTTTTCCAGTCATTCTGGTTCAATTCATGTCATTTGGAACCTCTAATAAGTGTCAACAGCATGCTGATAAAGTGCATTTTTGGAAAACTGAAAAAGGAAAATATGGTGACATTGCTGTTCCTGTTCTTCAACACCCATTTTAATATGATTTATACATATCAAAATGCTTATTAAAAAGGGGAGCTGGGCAACTTGTACTGCAGATCAACTACTTTGAGCATCTGTTTTAACCCTTCATTTTCTACTGCCTTGAAATTAATCATTACCCTGACCCATCTGGTATCAGGATATCATCTGGGACCCTTCCACAACTAATCTGTTTTTAAAGGAGGGGCATTATCTAAAATCCTTCCATGTGATTAGATGAAGAATCTGTCCGTCATCTTGACTGATGCGCCCCTTCGGTCACTCACGTTGAACTCAAGCTGTGACTCAGAGCGACAGCAGGAATAAGTAGAGCCATACTGCAGCAGACTATCATCAAAACAAACACCACAGTATGGCTGCACCTAAACACACCGCTGTGTTGTCTGTAAATGACCATTGTCGTATGTGCAGGGATAATCTGAGGATAAAAGACAACATCCAGCCCCAGTTGTGCCTGTACCAGCCAACTCTCACACCCGAACCATGACCCAAGAACCACAAGTTGTACTACCCTGTGGACAAGCTGTACCATCCCTATTGTTCACCACTCTTAATGATTATATGTAAAATACTGTAGAGTCAACAGGTGGTCATAGGTCTACAAACATACTCAGTACTCAGTCTCTGGGTATTGAGTTCCTTATATTTTATATTTACTCTGGTTGGTTAAAACAGTGGAGGTCCTGTAGGAAGACTTCTTTTTTCCATGTCACTCTCTGATTGTGTCTATTACTGTATAAAAATTAACCATAATTATTATTAAATACAATTATCTCCTCTTTCTAGCTTGTGGGTTGTCTTCCACAGAGGTGGGAAGTAACCAAGTATAAGTACTTTGTTACTGTACTTAAGGAGATTTTTTTAAAATGTATTTTTCTGGTAACTTTTTTACTTTTACTCCCTACATTTTGGCATAAATATCTGTACTTTATACTGTGTACATTCTCAGAATGGGCTTGTTACTTTTTCAAACAAAAAACAGATGTGACAGAACAAAAAATATGTCACTTTAGGGGAACATGAGTGAAGAAGGAGTCCACTTTTTTCAAACTTTCCAATCTTCTCTCATTTTTTTTACCTCCTTGCCCACTACCCACCTGAATTTCATTTAATTTTACCAATGAAACCATTTTTTAATTTAATTTTTTTTTTTACCCATCTCCACATGAACTCTGGTCTGGTATTGTTGCATTCATATCAAAAAATAATGCAGTTTTACTTTTTTTTTTTATTTTTTTTTTATTATTTACTTTTTTTATTATTACAATTCAGAAGTTGTACTTTTTTTTTTTTTAACTTTTACTTAAGTAAAGGAGTTGAATCAATACTTTTAAAAGAGTATTTTTTTCCACACAAGTACCTGTACTGTACTTCTACTTAACGTGGGAATGGGAGTATTTTTGCCACCTCCTGTCTTCCAGCACGGCCTAGTAAACAAAAAAATCAGGTGATTCCTGATGCCATGTGCCATGTCTGTAGATTTAGGTATCATGGCCTATTTCAAAAATTGATTCCATTTCAATTCATACGTTTCTGAATTTAGTAATCATGATTCGATTTGATCAGATTTTGATTCAATTCCAAATTAATTGATTGATTCAGATTCATTCAGTGATACCAAATCACAATTTTCAGCTGTAACCTGATTATTTGTCTACCACAGCCATGCAGAACATCAATACTGGTATCAGTATTGACATTACAAAGGAAAATAGGAAATAAATAGCTGACTCTGCCCATAAATAATGAAGGGCACAGAAACATTGCCATGCTTCTAAAGTGGATCAGAACTTCTTGGTAATTTTTTTTTTTTCTGTTTTATGGCTAGTTTTTGCTCCCCTGAAACATAATCATTTGGGGCCCTTGCTACATGAAAGTCACTAGAAACTATCTTTCAGAGTTGGGGGGTGTGGTTGGACAGTGTGTGATTATTAGTCAGAGCTGGGGAGATAGCTGTTCCTCTAACTGCACATTAACTGGTAGTATCACCTATGGCTGAACGTGGATCCAAACGAATAGTCCTAGGACAAACGGCTTACCTCCCAAAATGTTTGCACCTACATGAACAGATGGACGGACGGACGGATGACCAACTGACAGCAATACCCTACAGCCAGTGTGGCTAGGGGTAAAAATCAAACGAAAATGATCCCCAATGCACATTCTATACCCCAGTGGGTGCCTAAAGCATTTCACAATTCCTCATGTTCACAGCTGCTGCCGTTACACTGGCACTGTCTGACCCGACTGGGAGCAACTTAGGGTTCAGTGTCTTGCCCAAGGACACTTCGACATATGTACAGCCAGAGGCGGGAAGCGAACCACCAACACCTCAATCATTGGACAACCTGCTCTACCAACTGAGCGACAGCCGCCCTAACATCAGCAACAGCAGCGGCTCCTCTCTCTACCCCTGGAAGACATTAGCTGCTCTTATTTCGAGCAAATAAACTCATCAATACATCAATCAAAACATAGTAAAAAATTAAAATTTTTGTACTCGAAAAGAGTGAGAAGAAGTAAAAGTCCCACCCTTCTTTTACAAACCAATACTTCCTGCTGTATGCCTCAATATCACAACAGAGCTGTCAACATCATCAAAGACCCCTCCCATCCAGGACACTCCCTCTTTGACCTGCTGCCCTCTGGTAGGTGCGACAGGTCTCATAAGATCAGGACAAATAGACTCAGGGACAGCTTCTACCTGAGAGCCATCAACATTTTAAATAAACACAAATAAAACGTCATAACTCCCACATATGCTCTTTGACCATTCCCCACAAATGCTCTCCAGCCTGGAGCAATATCCTTATTTTTATTCTTTTACCACCTTATATTCTGATTTCTATGGTGCAATAACTGTATTTATATCAAACCTTTGTAATTTTAACCTGTGCAATTTCACTATCATCACACACTGTGATTTTTACTGTAGCATGTTTTAATTTAAACCTGTGTAAATTAATCGTGCAATATTTACGCAACGTTCAATCTACCATTATATACTGTGACTCTTTTACTGTGCAATATTTTATCTTTTATATTTATGCAAATATGGAAGTGTCAATTTCAAATTTCATTGTGAAACCACAATAAAGGCTATTCTATTCTAAAAGAAAAAAAAGAAGATAAAACTCAAACAAACATAAATTACTAAGTCACTTAAATAACTCTACCACAGTGTCTCTTTTTGGTCACTTCAGCCAGTTTCCCAAGGAAGAGAACTGGAATTAGGATATTAAAATAAATACATAAAACAAGAATTGACAGTATTGTTCTAAACATATTTAGGGTGTTTTATACTCACTTGTTGGCTCTAATACAATGTTATTTGTCTTATACATGCACATTTACAGTTATGCAGATTAGGTGATGATTTCATTTAACAACCTCTAGTGACTTTTAGGATACATACCATATTAAGGAGTTGGAAACACTGAGATGTCATCATAATAGTCTGTTCAAAGTTGGTGACAGCTGTACTGACTTGTCCTGATTTTCACCACTTTGAATCTTTTTTTTTTTCTAACCTGACTTTCAAAGCTCCATTTAATTTTTGGAACTGAAGTTACCATATTTGGACATAAAGGGGCAGAACTTTAGTGGTCAGAGCTGTCAGTCATGGATTAGCTAATACTAAAGGGGAGTGTACTGATGCTGTAAAATGGAAAAACAAATAAACAAACAAACAAAAAAAACTATCCAACACAGTCATTTTTCATCTTGTTAGTGTAAACCTTTAACCACAACTACAGGCTAACTCTGTCAGAAAACATTGGATTTTATTAAATTAACAGGTCAGTAAGTCAGCCGTCATAAAGACTTGTCAATAAAATCCTGACATGCAGAGATGTCAAAACTTCTATACCTTCTTATTGACAGAGGAATAATCCTGGAATAAAAATGATTGACTTTCTATTTTGGTGGAAATGTTTGACGTAAAATACATTTTCAAAATGGCTTTATTACAAAACGAATGACATTGTAAACAATTTATCTGTTTTTTTTGGGTATTTTTTCTTTCATTTGAACTCAATCTCATAATCTACTTTGCGTTGAATCTGCAGCTAAAACAAACATTGTAAAAACCAACAAACTGATCAACATCATGATTCTTGGTGAAGGCAACAAATAAAGCTGAACCATCAGACGTAGGAAATAAATGTTTAACTGAAACACATTGTTGCTTCCTCAGTCCAAGATCCCTGATCTGTGTATAAACTAAATGCACTTGATGAACTGGAATCTCTCCCGAGGCCGACTGAAAAAGGCTGTAAGGTCATTTTCATCCAGTATGTTGTTATTGTGTTTGCATGGAGCTGTAATATCTAAACTTATTATGAGGAAAGTGTGTCTAGGCCTGTAGATACTTGACTGGCCCAGGGTTTTCAAAGACAGGAAAGCCTTTTGATAAGAATCAACCCGGCCACTGCCTGCAACGCCCTTTGCCTACAGGCGCTTTTTGTTCATTCCAAATCCAGCAAATGTCAATGTATATTTGGACACTTTTTGATCAGAAGTGAATATAGTCAGTTGTGTTTTCAGGCAGCATCTGTAGTATGTAAACTCCCACTCATAAACATAGACATTTTAACTGTTGTGTAACAGTGTGACGTCAGATTAACACAAGGTGAAATACAAAATTGATTTACCTTAATAGGAAACTATGATTCAAATTAACTGCACATATTTGAGTTGAACTAAATGAGCACTTTTAATTCACTTGTTATCAGAAGGTTTAAGTTACATGACAAAATTAGAAGTTCTGGAAAATTTCATTTTTTAAGTTCATCAACTTAAAATAATTGATTGCCTTACATTTTTTGCCTGCTGCTAACTTATTTGGATTTACAGTGCACACACACACACACACACACACACACTAGTATGTCAGCTGCTATAGTAGTGTGTGTGATGCCAGACACTACTTTGAACTGCCAAACATTTGGTCATTGGAAGACCTGCTCCATTAACTGGGCCATTGCTGTCCTTACATGATTTCTTTCTTTTTCAAGAATCACTCCACATTCATCGACCTGATCTGGTTAATCTTCAAACTTTTCCTCCACTAGGCAGATCTCAGGTCAAATATTTGTTTCAGTTTATTTAATAAAACACTGATAGGCTCAATGACGTCACATGACATCAAGTGAATGGTATATTTGCTAAATTTATGACCTTTACCGTATAGCAGAGTTATTGACATATTTTGTTAAATCCGACAATATGTGAAATCTGGGTCGTTGTGCGACGTTGCATAACATCAGAGTGACATCATATGCAGTTGAATATTGAAATGGTCATATCTCAAAAACGGGACAGAGGATTTCTTTGAATTTTTTAAACCCTCTAAGGCAGGGGTGTCAAAGTGCAGTCCTCGAGGGCCAGTGTCCTGCATGTTTTAGATGTTTCCCTCTTCCATTACACCTGGAGGCCATTGCATCATTATCATTCTGATGAGGAGCTGATTATTAACTCTTTAAGTGTCAGCGTTGATTCTGAATGGATGATTTAGTTGAAATGTTCAGAAAAATTCAACTATTTTCCTTTTAGTTTTGTGCATGGAAAGGGTGCCCAAAAGCAAGATTTTTTATTTGTATTTGATTTTATTTAAACATTTTTTTAAAGGCAAAATTAAAATTGCTGGGACCAAATTTCAATACTAGTTTTCTTCCTTCGTAATTTTTTTTTTTTCTAAATTTTCCACATTATTTGTGATTTTGTAAATATTTCTTAGTTTTTGTTGCTCATTTTGTTTATTTTTCTACCTTTTTTTTTTTTTTTATGTTAGTATTGTTCTTTGATTTTCTACCATTTGTGTCTTACTTTGCTTATGTTACCAATTAATTTGTTAGTTCTCAGGAGTTAAAGGGTTAAACTGAATCACATGGAAGAGGGAAATATCTAAAACATGCAGGACACCGGCCCTCGAGGACTGGAGTTTGACACCTGTGCTCTAAGGGATTGCTAATGACTGATGCAATAAATTGTTAGTGAAGACTTCGCGGAGGTCTGCGCTCTCGGAGTGATCTAGTTTATTTTATGTATTTTGAACACGGGCCTAGCTACTGTTTTTAATATTAAATACTTAAAGGGGATGTAACTAAACACAAACAGACTCTTAAACATTACTTTTCCATTCCCATTGTTCTTAGCATATTAGCTTGTAATATATTCAGGTCTTATTCTCTGTCGAGTGATGAGGACTCCTGTCACACCGAAAGAGGATGAAACCAGTTCTAATGTCATTGGATAGATTCACAGACAGATTGAAGTGGATAGAAAAATGTAGGAGCACTGCAGTTGCCGTTTGACTGAGGCCTCTGTGGGGTTGGTAGGTGAAACTCTCAGAGCATCAATCACCAGACTCCAGTCCAAACACATGTTAAAGGCACATTCTCCTGTTCACCCTCTGCTCCACAGATCCCAGGCATGGCTCTCATCTAACAGACAATAACAAGGCAGTTAATAGTGGCAGTACATAGTTTAGTTCCACTCAGAGACACTAAATCAAAGTCATCCAAATAAACACTGGGCTTTTACACCTCACATTCACCCTGAAGCTAAGACTAGAATATGGCTTTACCTAATTTATTATAAAACAGTAGAGTCTATGATGTTAACCATTTTTGTTCTTGCTAATTTTATTTTATTTTATTTTATTTTATTTTATTGTTTTACTACTATACACTGAATTTCCTTCCATGTGTATTTAAGAGGTCAAGTTTTGGAAATTATACAGGAAAAAATACATCTTCTAGAGGCACATTTACATTGATTAAAAGTATTAGGACCCAGTTTATAAAGTTATGGATCATATTAAGTCTGGATTAGTTTCTGTTCACACATAGTTTTGTTTTTGTTTTTTGCTGTTTTACATCTAAGGTGACATCTTTGTTTGTTTCTTGTATAAAGTCAGTGAATGATGCAGTCTTTTTTTATTGGTACAAACATGACCATAGTAACTAGGGGTGGGAATTGTCAAAAAATATGACAATTCAATAGTATTGGAACATTTGGATAACAATTCAATATTATTGCAATTCTTAACATATTGTGATACAGTAAGTATTCTGATTCAATTCTGCGATACATTGTCATTAATGTCCCCTATATTATTCAAAAGCATTTAAATTTTTTTTTAATAAAATAAGGAAAATAACATGCTCAACCCACTTAAAGTGTCACACAGTGTCAAAACTTTGTCCTTGAAAATTCAGAACACAGGACCTTATTACAGGACAGGACCTAATTATTCTGTCAATAGGAAAACTCTGACCTGAATGGTGATCTCCCAGGACAGAACTGTAAATTCTTTAAATACAATATACAGGAAAACTTCCTTTATTACTTTTCACAGTCAGGTCAAACCATACATCCACTCAGTTCAGTTTTCTAACCACATATGCCTGTACTTACTTTTGTGTACTGTTAGAGATTTTTCAGGCTCGTCAAGTATAAGGTTTCTAAGCCACGTATATATAATTAAACAGATAATTAAAGAATTAAATATCATGATACTTTACGCCACTCTATCAATATAATTCCATGCACAAAATATCACAATATTGAGCAGAATTGATCCCCCTCACCACTAATAACAATAATTATTTTGTAATGACTCATTTGAAGTTGTAACTTTTATTTATTTGTCAAGTTGCCCAAGCGTAAAACCTTTCCTTTACACTGGTTTGTGTTTCTTTTCCAACGTGTATGTGTTTCTATCTGGGTATTTATGATGCACAACTTGAAACTGTGATGAAACTCAGATGGATGGGAACAGACCTATAGTTAAGTCTTATTTTGGTAAATCATTGACCAGTCTAGTAACCTATAGTCTTGGGCCTAATTGTTTTTTTTTTTCTAAAATATTTCATATCAGTCTCATTAGGGAGTCTAGACCTGGCTTTCATGCAGCATAAGCTTCACAGAGCAGATGTGTAAATAATTAATGCAAACATATTATATTATAGAGAACTTAAATCCCACTCCACCCTTCTCTGTTCTTTATGGGGTCTAACTTAAAAAAAAAAAAAAAAAAAAAAAAAAAACAATTTGTGGATCTTGTTTGAATTATGACACCATTTACACATGTAAATTTACAACACGGCTTTATGAATTAAGAATCCTGCATTTCTTTGAGACAGGTACTGGAGTAACATTTAATTGAATTTGAAACTGCTCAGTGGACTTCAGTTCTCATGGCATATGACACATGTCACTAACACCAAAATATCATACTGTTTTTGTGTTTGTATTTAAGGTCAGGCTTCAAAAGCAAAGTAAAAACATCTGGTTCTGTTGAAGCTGCAGACACATCTTCAACAGCTCTGAACAGATTATGAAGAGGAAGTCACAAGGACAACATTTCCACGAATGTAAGCTCTGGATTTAAACAGTTTTATTACAACATTTTATCAACTGAAAAAAAAAAAAACATCAAACCTTTACATTTATCTATTAAACTAACAAAAGTCCTGTGAGACAACATAATTCAAACAGGATGAAAAAAAATATCCTGTCTCTAGGGACCTCATGTCTCTGTAGGTGTCTTTACACCAATATATTTTCATTATCAGTTTGTGCACTACAAAAGTTGAGTGGAAAAAAACTTAAACATAAATATAAAACACACTCACACACACACACACACACACACACACACACACACACACACACACACATATATATATGTATATATATATATATATATATATATATATATATATATATATATATATATATATATATACATTTTACCCTACATTCTAGATAATCCTCATTGATTTGATATATTATATATTGAATTTAATGGACCTTACCAAATGAAATAAATAATATATCAAATAAATGAGTATTACCTCGAAGGTAGAGTACAAAATGCCATTTCTTGAAAAAAATGAAGTGGAGTTATCTGTTTTTGCAAATGAACTCTTCATATATATATATATATATATATATATATATATATATATATATATATATATATATATATATATATATATATATATATATATATATATATATATATATATATATATATATATATATATATATATATATATATATATATATATATATATAACATATGCCATATATATATATATATATATATATATAACAATATAAGTCAGTAGAGGTTGGAAAAGCTGGTTTAGTAATAAATGTGAATAAGAGTAGTAGAAACACACTTAGATTAAATACTTACGTGAAGAATATGAATGTCATATTAGGTGGAAAAATTATGGAAAAAGTTTCCATCTATCCTCACGTATGTGACAAAATCACACAACTGTGTAATATGTGCGCAAACACAAATTTCTTAATTTCTTAGGTCTCACATTTTTTAGAGATTAGTAGATACATATAGCCTAATAATAATAATACAACTAATTTGTATGGCAATATATTTATTGCTTAAATTAACATTTTGTAGAATTTCCTCCACCAGTGGCTTTGAATTGTGACTCATTGCACATCAATTACATCAACCATTATCCAAAAGGCAAATTCAGGTTTGCAGATTTACATTTTAGTGCTGCAAGGCATTCAGCAGAAGCAAGAGTACAAAAGCAGTGAGCAGAACTAATTTCATCAAATATTAAACTTGGTTGGAGGACTTGGCTGAATAGGTTTCGAGAGGGATTCCCTGCAGCCGAGCAGCAAAGTGAAAGGCAGAGGATTATGGGACATTTTGTCACTTTGGGGAGATAGAAGATAAGAAACAACATTATTGGTGATTAACATATGACACAAGTAGTTCTGCTTTTCTTATATAATATTAACTTTAGTGCCTGATGACCATACATTTTCACTAGCCTGAATGTGGAAATAATACATAACAAAACATTACCTCTATTAGACAGGTAGAGAAAGTCCTTTTTGTGTCTCAAACATTGCGCTGTATCTCTCCATTTGAGCAACATTCATAAACATATTTCAGAAAGGAAACATTTCACTGCACATGTTGCTGGAGAAAAACATTTATCAAGCAAAGTATTCGATGAATGCATTAAAAAATATAATGAAATGATCATAAGATAATGTATTTGTTTATTGAATTGGGATGCTTCGAATGTAAAATCTTTCATTTATTTCCATATCTAGAGTCTATAGGATATTTAAAATAACCTGCAGACTTTATGAAACCACAAAAACAACAAAATTACATGAGGTTCTTTTTTTTTGTGTGTGTCTGTATCTATATTAAACCCGGTCAGAAGTGAAAAGCATCTCCATGCTGAGTGCTGTAACATTTCCTTTTTGTGTTAGCGAGTATTATAAGAGTATGGAGAAAGTCTAAATGCATAAACTGTAGTGATCTGATGAAAATTTTAAAACATCCAAACTAAAATGGACTGACTTGAAAGTGAAAGTGATCTAAAGACCACACCTAAATCATTTTTGATAATCCACCCAGTCCATTATTCATCATCTGCACATGAGTTTTATTTGGGAAGTGGAGGCTCTGGACTTCAGGTGAATATTTTTGGGGCCATGGCACATGCTGTGTTGAAAGGCAGAGACAGTAACTGAGGGAAGGGGGGGGTGTATTTGGGGGTTTAAAGTGAAGTGCATTACCCATGGGCGGCCAATGGTTTGTCGTTCCCCCATCGTCCTCCATCACCTCCACTCAGCTCCTCCAGCTGAGGTGTACTTAGCACCATCCATAATGCATGGTCCCCACCCCACCCCCATGCACAGGCCTGTCATGGCTCGTTCTCTTCGACAACTCACCCTAACTCTACTTTTTCCCCTAAGAGGACGTGAACAGTTGCATAATTTAGATACCGCTGGCTGTTTTCTGGGCTCATCTCTTATCAAAAATGCAAGAGACTGAGTTTCTGGTGGAGTTTTCGGGGCAATGGAAGATGTTCCAGTTGAGACAATCAGATGTAAGCGTGAAGCAAAAAGTTCTCCAACTTTTCCAGTGCAACTTTCCTGAAGCATAGTAACATGTAGACCATATGGTTTCATTTGAACATTAGATAAGATATGTCAACCTGAGATCTGGTTTCTTTGTTTTATTTATCCAGGAACAGACCATTAAAATACACCATGTCTTTTACCAGGGGGTCTAAGTGCAGAATAAGACTTGTGTGGGTTCTTCAGACTGTTCAGACGACCTTAGTAAGGAACGGTGTGTGTGTCAATGAGATATGTGTGGGAGGGGATCAAAGTATAGGGTATTTAATAAATCCAAGTATTGTTTTAAATAGTGCTGATATAATAAAACAAAAGGCCCATTGAAGGTAATTGGTGCAGCCGCTGTGGCAGCTGCAGCCAGCCGGGTCAAGGTGACTCAGGTCATGAAGAGAAGAAAGACATTTAAGAAACAGGATGAACACCTGCTGCAAAAACCTCCTGAACAGAAGACATGGCGAACATACATGTATGTACTGCTGTTTCTGTACTTCACATGGTAGATATGAGTATTTCATTATGAAAATAGAAATATAGTGTCCTGAGTAATAGGTTATAGTAATAGATTAATAGTTGTCCTGGACAGGCCAGACTGTTATTCTCTTCTTAAAATGAAGAAACAACTTAGAAAACATTGTTTTACCTATGACAAAAAGGTATTAAATTCGGGTCCAATTGTTTGTCTGTCTGTCTGTCTGTCTGTCAGCAGGATTACACAAAAAGTCTGAACGGCTTTTGATGAAACTTTCAGGAATGATAGATAATGGGTCAAGGAAGAACCCATTACATTTTGAGCAATGAAGGTCAAAGGTCAAGGTCACACTCAAGGCCAACAGCGTCTCATCTTCAGACATCAGATGGGTCAACACCTATGGGTCCATCACGTCACATTTTGACGTCATATGACACCATATCAAGCCTTGGTGGAGGTCTGCTGTCTCTGACTGCCTTGTTATTTTATGTATTTGCCTAAGTTTATTCATGAATAGACGTCCATTTAATAAGATTAAACATTTGAAAAATGTAATGTAACATTTATGCATTAACTGATCAGAACTGGTTTTTGCTCTTATTATGAGAAATACTTTCAATCAATCAGCTTTACATTTATATAAATATCTGTACTTTATACTCCTTACATTTATATAAATATCTGTACTTTATACTCCTTACATTTATATAAATATCTGTACTTTATACTCCTTACATTTATATAAATATCTGTACTTTATACTCCTTACATTTATATAAATATCTGTACTTTATACTCCTCACATTTATATAAATATCTGTACTTTATACTCCTTACATTTATATAAATATCTGTACTTTATACTCCTTACATTTATATAAATATCTGTACTTTATACTCCTTACATTCTCAGAATAGACTCATTACTTTTTCAAACTAAACAGATGTGACAGGATGAAAAATAAGTCACTTCAGAGGGAAAATCAGTGGAAGAGAGAAACTGGGACTTTATATATCACAATTTCGACTTTTTATCTCATAATTCTGCATTTGTTTTATCTCAAATATGACTTTTTGTCTAAATTTCCTGCCTGTACCCAAAAAACTGAGTACTTGTGACCTGATCAAACACATTTTCTACACAGTAACTCACTTTTAAGGGATGCAGTTTTGGATACTTTAATAAATATTTTCATCCATGGGCAAAAAAAATAATGCAGTTTTACTTTATACTTTACTACAATTGAGAAGTTGTACTTTTTTCTTTACTTTTACTTCAGTAAAGGAGTTGAATCAGTACTTCTACTTTTACCAGAGTATTTTTTGTAGCTGTAGCTGCATAAGTAGCTGTACTTCTACTTAAGTACAGAATGTGAGTACTTTGACCACCTCTGTTAAAAATCCAACTCCCTGGTTCTATAACTGTTATACAGCATATCTTACACAACATTTTCACAGCTTCGAACCTATATCCACTGGACCCCCCCCCCCCCTTACAGTGCCCTAGTGATGGGGGCATTCTAGTGTTTCTTTCCTTCAACCTTTGAATTTACTTTGGGCTTTTATAAACACCTAAATATAAAATATAGGAAAATATGTGATTTTGAATGGAAAAATACAAAGAATAAATATAAATAATATAAAATAATGTAAGAAAAAATATCATAAATGTTACTCAATTTGGAATTCACTGCAAAAAATATACCTGGGTCTTTATGGGTTAAAATATTAGCACAGATAAAAAAAAAAAATCAGATCCACAACTGCTTATTTTAGCAGGAACACAGACCAAGTGTCTGAAAATGAGCAAATTCACATTAAAAAAACAGTGCTTAGTGTTTATACATATTAGAGCCCACTACTTCCAAGTATACAGTAGCAATTAAAAATGACAAAAAATAAATAAATCTGTGAATAACCAAAGCTAAAATGACCACTGATCCTGAAAAGACTAATATACTGTACAACAAACCCTGCTATTATGTGCCAGCAGCAACAATAGCTGATGTATGTCTCCATAATAGGGCATCTCAGAACAGCTTATAATTATTGTTTATCAAATCCACAGCTCCATTTATGGTGAACTTTCTTGACATGGTGGTGAGCATGGAGTCTCTAATCTCAAGGATTTGCAGGCTGCTCACAAAATTACTGTCATGGATGAGAAGATTATTTAATTCCTGATTCTCGGTACCAGGTCAGGATTTCACACACCAATGAGTCGTCTTGGCTTTAAAAAGGAGCCTGATGGTAAGTGGTTCAGTCAGTGAGTGAAGGAAATGAAGACACTTGGCTTTACTCTGACTGCAGGTGTTGCTACTGACAATATTCATATTACATCTTCTATATTTTTGAGTATTTTGTAGGGGTTTCATTGACCTGTCACATACAATAATTATCTCCGTGAAGGAGGTGTCTGTTTGTTTGTTTGTTTGTTTGTTTGTTTGTTTGTTTGTTTGTTTGTTTGTTAGCAAGATAACTCAGAAAGTTATGGACGGATTCGGAGGAAACTTTCAGAGATGATTGATAATGTATGAAAAAGAAACCATTCAATTTTGAGCTATAAAGGTCAAAGGTCAAGGTCACGCTGACCATTTCATTTCATTCACTTCATGTTACCTTCAGACATCAGATGAGATAACACCATAGGCTCGATGACGTCATGTGTTGACGTCATATGACATCAATGTAATGGTATATTTACAAAATGTATGACCTTTACCTTAAAGCAGGGTTGTTGACATATTTTGTCAAATCAGACAATATCTTGTGCTTCATATTTAACATTAGACCTAACGTGTGAAATTTGGTCGTTGTGTGGCGTCACATGACATCAGAGTGATGTCATGTGTGATCGAATATTGAAATGGCCATATCTATAAAATGGGACAGAGGATTTCTTTTAATTTTGTAAACCCTCTAAGGGATTGTTAATAACTGATAAAACAAATTGTTCGCGAACACAGAACACTAGTTTACAAATAAGTTACGATCATCACGATCCAAACCTTGGCAGATTTGCGCTGCTTCATGGAGGTCTGCGCTGTCGGAGTGACCTAGTTTTTAATGTACTCAAAGCTATTGTTCAGAGCAAGGTCCACTGTAACGCATGATGTGTCAACTTTAAAAAATAAAAATAAAAAAATATTTTATTGACTTAAATTTTGTCTAGAAGACAATATCATATAAAACAGTTTGTGTCAAATCCAATAACGATGTAAGATATTCAGAGAATCAGATTTTTTACATCCAAGTGGTGGCTCAGATATGCTTTTAAAGGTGTCATTCTGTTGAAAACCACTTTTCCACGCTCCTTTTGGAATCTAATGGGTCACCCTGACTTACCAACACATGCTGCCTTTGAAAGTGGTTTGTCACCTCCACTGGCTGCATTCACAGAAAACAACCAGAGGAATGAGGGACGCAGAAAAGGCCGGTCCATCTGACATCAGATGGACTTTAGCATCACCCACATGGGGTTAAGCGTGTCCCTGATTGCAGCAAATCTGAAGTAGCATTAGCATTAGCATCTACAAGAGAACACAGCGCCACAGTAGCTGCTGCACAAACTGGAAAAAAATGGCGGAGCAAACTGGTTCATGTGCTCTTTGTGGAAATAAAGTCTTGTTTATTCCCCTGCACGTTTTCAGAACAAGCAACGGCATGAAACCTAGCTGGATGCTACTCTGGTAAAGGTAAACATATACAGAGAGCGAAAGGGGGGGGGTGTTCCTTCATGCATTCTGAGCCAATCAGAGACGCCTCATCACCGCGCCATGGACATGTATGAGGAAGTACCGGTAAACTCTGTTGTTCAACCTCAAGTCATTTTTCTACTGTGAAAAAACAGCTGGAAACAAAGCAATCCAGATGTTTTTTTTAAATAGAACCAACACACAATGTATTCAATAACAATGGAGAACACAGTAATATTAATAAAATAACCATGGAATGACAGCTTTAAGGAGAATAATTCGATTACAAATATCCTTAATCAAAGCTTTGTTCCCTGCTGTTAAACAATGGTTCGACTGTTGTGTTTCACACGGATGCTTGTTGTGACACACATGACATCAGGATCAACACAAACAACATGGAGTGTGGACATAAAGGCAGAAAATCACCCTTGTCTTCTTTGGAACCATTAAAGCTTTCACATAAACATTATAAATACAGTATTTCTTTTTTTTTTTTTTTTTCAATTGTATGTTCGTTCCATCCTTTGTTTACATTTTTATATACTTTTATAGTGTTATGTTATTTCTATGTATTGTGGTTATGATCTTTCCCTTTTACACTTGTTTTAGTTGTTTCAGCTGCTTCTAGAATAAAGATGAAGTTGTTTGTAATTTTCAGACATGTTTGCTTCACTTATTTAGTTTTCCTTTTTAGACTATTCAAATACTCATTTAATCAAATTGAAATTAGAATCATATTTTATTGGCCAAGTATGCTTGCACATACAAAGAATTTGTCTTCAGTTGTTCTATTTTTTTTAAAGTGCAAAAATAACAAGTGCAAGAATATATTGAAAATGATTTAAAAATATAATAAAAATGGATGCCTGTAGGGTTATGATGGTGGTGTTCATGAAGCGGATGACAGTAGGAAAAAAGCTGTTTTTATGCCTGGTTGTTTCATAGAATTTTCCCAAAGAAGAATGAAGAATATTATTATTATTATTATTGGGTTTTTGTTGTTTTGGTTTTTTTTTAAATTTATTTACTTACCATCATTTCTTGTCCAGGGACTACAGATGAAAATTAGCCTTGTATCTATAATGTGGTTCAATTGTATGCTGTGCACTGTCCTGTCAAATAAAGATTAAACTAATGACTAAAACTAAAGAATTGATAAGTTAATCAAATAACAGATAGCTGCAGCTCTATAATAAATAATAGCCAAACTTCAATGACACCACTACATGGCCTATTTAAGAACTGCAGAACCGACATTTATCATTCTGCTTCAGCTGAAAATAAAAAAAAAATAATCTTATATCGTGTTTTTTTTTTTTTTTGCATTGTGTGTATGTATGATTATATATATGGTCTGTTTTTCTTGGCAGAATGTTTTTTAACTTTCCATCTCAAGTATTTTTTTTTTGTAATTTTGACAATATTTAATAATAGATAGCTGTTTTCTTAAACCCCTGATCCTTCTATTTTAAAAAGTCCATGTCTAAAACCAACAGACCGACATGAAGACAGAGATGAATATGTTAGAGTACAGTAGAATATATCTTCATATCCAGTAGTTCAAGTTAAAAGGACACATGTACGACAATAAGCACAAGTAAATAAACACACTGAATCACTTAATTACTTCAAGTAGCAGTAAGTTATTTGAGCCTAAAACTCTTCCGATGAGTGAGAGGAACAGAATCAAGGGCTTGGAAATGACACAAAGTCCCATGTTATGTTTATCCTTCTTTGCTAACTGGTGTTTTTCCCCAAAGGGACCAAGACAGAGTGATGACAGAGGTTGTTGGGACCACACCCCCTCATTTCTGTCTGTCCTGGCTCTTGTACTCCCCCTTTCTTCTCTTTTCACTCTTCCTTCCTGCGCTATCTCCTCCTCCTACAATGCCAGCAGGATAACACACCGCCTCTTGTTTGGATAAGTTAATGCTGAGATGTCAGCTTCGATTCTGATGTATACCACCTGTCTTGGCCTTTGGCTGACCTCGTCTTCCAGCTCCCACATTCCAGTGCTTTTCTGGGGCTGTGTTTACATTGAAACAGATTGGCCTGCTCTGCTTGTTGGCTTCATCACAGTGGACAGTGGAGGGACTCTTCCATTTCAGTCCAGAACTGTCTGTAATACTTAAGCCTTAAGGATGTGGGACAGTGGTACAAAAAAAACAAAACAAAAAAGAGATTCTAATCTTATTATAGAAAATAGTTCAGCGAAAATACAAGCGCTGCAGCTATTGATTATTTATGCAATTGGTTAGTCTGTTGATTATTTTATTTGATTCAATTAATCAATTATTTGAATCGGTGAAAAAAATTGTAAAAATATAAAAATAAAAAAATATATAAGAAAACATTTATATAGGAAAAAACAACATTAACCTCCTAGGACCTGGCGTCCACATAAGTGGTCTTATAAAGACATTATTTGGAGCTTAAGTCTCCGCCCTTTCCGCGAGACTCATAGGGCCTGAGATAGGAAAATTAATGGATGGTATTCAATGGGATCGTATCTGGTTTGTCATGTGACCTGAATCACACACATGTTGTACCTTATAATAATTATTGATGTGTTTCAACTGCTTCTGTTAACCAACCAATGATTCATTTTTGAGTCAAACCCGTTAATAATTTGGACTACACGCCTACCGTGCATGTGACGTCACCACAGACACCACACCACAGCTGAGTGGAGTGTGACGTCACCTACGCGACACATTGTAGTCTCTTACTGAGCCCACATAAAACCTAACGTCACGTTTTCTTCTCATCAAAAACAGGTGGTCTGCTCATGACACACCAAATATTTCTTATTAACCGCTATCATATGTGAATTTCAGAGCACTTGTCAAACGGAATCAAAATTTAGCTTGACTCGCTCCATTCACTCCCATTCAAATTATTTGCGAGCTAAGAACCCATGGACTGGAAGTAGAAGGGTGTGACTTAACCTCTCAATACTGCCACCACATGGTGTCAGAAGAGTATAACACATTATAGGTTAGATTCAAGATGGCTGCCAACACACCCGGAAGTTCAGATTGGCACTCCCTTTTAAATTCACCAGGTCCCAAGCACCCAATTACCCAAGAGAAATTAAAAATACATGTCATGCAAGAGTTTGGGTCTCGGAGGTTAAAGTATATATAATAAAAATATGTGATCAGTGTGAGGGACTGAATGATTAGAATAAATCATGCATGTTCACTATCAGGAGGGAGAGGTCAGAAATATTCCCTTCTGCTATGTAATTAAAATATAATTTTACACATATTACGCCTCAGTTTATATGTGGGTGTGAAGGAAAAGCATGTGAAGAAGCAAAAATAATACATCTCAGTTAAAACTAGATTTTTCCAAAATTATTTTATGTGTTGATAGAATACAATATGAAACATCATTAAAAGAGTTCAAATGATTTAGTTACAATGAAATGGCCTAGATTGAGTAGAAAGATGCAACTGTTCATTATTTTTGAAATGGATAAATCTTACGGTTATTTTCTTTGCTACAATTAAGTTAAACTGCTATTTAAATAAGTGGGAAAAATTGTAAAAATATGAAACAGACATGTCTGTAAATGACAAACAACTTGTTCTTTATTCCAGAACAAACTGAAACAACAACCACAAACAGTATAAAAGTAAAAGTATGTATTAAAAAATATCTATATAGAAATAGGTGTGATGAAAGAGGGGGGAAAAGGAAGAGCTGCTGTGAGCTATGGTGGAAACATGGCAGCTCCTCCTGGAAATATAAAAGTCTTGTTCTGACGTAACAAAACTAATTCCCATTTTCACATGACTATAAATGTTGAACTACTGTCATGAATATTATATTTCCTCTCTGTAATGTGATCGTCCCAAATACCTTTTTATAATTCTGCAGGGATAAAAAAGACCAGAATTTAACAGATAAATATTAGGGCTGTTAAATTATTAGATTTTTAATCAGATTAATCAGAGGGCTTCTTTGGATTAATTTCAATTCATCATGACTAAAATACGTTATGTATATCGGTTGACAGTTCTGTCTCATTTTATTTATTTATTAGTTTTGTCGTAACTTTTTTTTTGACTGAAATTTCCCGCAAAAAAAAAACATTAAGGAACACATAAAATGCAGATAAAAAAAATCTATACAAAACGTGCTAAAATCCACTAAAATTAATGAAAAAATAAAGTCAAATCCAAAACATATTCAAAAACTCTTCTAAAATGCAGAAAAAAACAGCAAAAACATTTGATTAGATATCCCACACATGTGCAAAAGTATGAATATATGCAATTAACTTGTTTATTAAATCATTTCAACATAACAACTGTTCCATCTAACTGCATTAAAATGTTTAATCAGATCAATGATGATGTTAATTTTGACAACCCATATAAATATAGATGATATGATGCTGCTGTGGGAAAGTGAAGCTAAACATCTTTGTTTCATGTAACAGAGTACATATATTTCCATCAACTGTTTGTTATTTATATAATTTTCCACCTTTTATATTGTTTCATATTGTAATTTTTATGCAGTTTTTCTTTTTCTTATGACTTTTATGACGAGGATTTTTCTTGGTTTAACTTTTCATTTATTTTATGCTGCTGCCATTTTATTACATTTTATTTTATTACATTTTCTTACATTTATTTGTTTTTTTTTTCCTTCTTATGTCTTATTTTTTGTTGTTTTTGTGTTTCATGTTGTTATTGTCATGTAGGAATATCAGTAACACTTTATAATACCTACACATAATCCACTATGTTTTAACCATTTGTTAACTATTTGTTCATGTTTATTAATGTATTGCTTATACGCACTTTATCATAAAATATTTGTTCACATGGCTACAAATGGTTTGTTCATTGTTCAAACATTTTATTTATGATAAATTGTGTGTGAATAAACCATTAACAAATAGGTAATAAATGGTTATTACATAGTGAATTGTGTGTAGGTATTACAAAGTGTTACCGAAATATCTTTATAGTCATTGATTTTATTTTATTTTATTTATTTGAATGTTAAAAAAATGGAAAAGAAAAACAAAACATACAGTGAAAAGCAATACAAGCATGTTCAAAAGGAGTGGCTGGAAGTTAACACTTGTTAATAATGAAATGTTAATTAATGAAAATCCCATTCCTCCAAAAGAAAAAGAACACAGCATTTTTTAAGTATATCTTATACAAATATACATACATTAAACTAAAATGAAAACCATAACCAGAAATAAACAGAGAAGTAATAACAATACTCAATAATAATAGTACTAATATGTATTTGTAACAACAACGGTGAAATGAAAACGCTGTGACTTTTATTATAGTTTTGTTGGTTGGTAATCACATTATATCCTTTGTTATTTTTTTTGTCTTGTTCTTTCTTTCATGTTGTTATTGTTTTGTCTACTATGCCTTCAGTGTTTGTTTTATCAGTGTTCATTTTCTTATACCCTTTGTCATTTTCATTGTGTTGCAACTATTGCAATATATTTATTTACAGGAAGAGGTGGAAAGTAACTAAGTAAAAGTACTTAATTACTATACTTCAGTAGATCTTTTTAGGGGTTTGTACTTCACTTCACTGTAATTATTTATTTTTCTGGCAAATCTTAATCCCTACATTTTTACATAAACATCTGTACTTTATATTCCTTACATTCTAAATATTGTCTTTACTTTTTCAAACTAGACAGAATGTTAAAATGTTAAAACACTAACACTTCAGAGAGAAAATCAGAGCTATATTGTGACTTTCTATATCACAATTATGACTTCTTACATACATTTCGCCATTTTATCTAATAATTTCAGGTCTTTTTCTCGTACATTTTGCATTTCTTATCACATATTTATGACTATCTCATAATTAAAAATTTTTATCTCATAATTTTGACTTTTTATCATAATTATGCATTTTTATCTCATATTTACGACTTTTTAAATTTCATAATGATGACATTTTATCTCAATTTTGACCCCCCCCCCCCTCACATTTTTCCTAAATTTGCTGTCCATACCCACAAAACTGAGTACTGCAATCTGATCAAATGCATTTGTACACAGTAATTAAATTTAAGGGCTTTATTTTTGGATACTTTTGAAAATTGTCTGATATTTCCTGGTTAAATAAATATTTCATCCATAGTAAAAAAATAAAATAAAATACAGCTTTACTTTTGACTTAATTGCAATTGAGAACTTGTACTTTTTTCCTTTTATTTCAGTAAAGAAGTTGAATCAATACTTCTACTTTCACCAGAGTATTTTTTTCACACAAGTAGCTGTACTTCTACTTGAGTACAGAATGTGAGTACTTTTACCACCACTGGCAATTTCCCAACTGGGGGATCAATAAAGTACTTCTATTCTATTCTATTCTATTCTATTCTATTCTATTCTATTCTATGTTCTGACATTGTGATTATTGTTGATATAGACAGATAGAAAAATGTGTTAATCTGTATGAATTTATAAAATCAGGATAAGCACAATATATTCAAACCCACCTTTAGTTTGTCCAAAACACACAGAAATCCATTGTGAGTTTTACTAAATATTGTACTAAATAGGTTTCAACGTGGCATTTTGAACATGAAAATGAAATTCATCCATCCACTCATATTATCCATGGTCCCCCAGAAGAAACACAGTGTGGACTGAACATTTGGTTTCAGGATGGGAGGCCCATGAGCGCCTTCAATCCTTCAGATGCCAAGACCCTCCCACTCAACAGTTTCAGCTCATGTGAACACAATGACCTCACTGTATCTGCCCTTTAAATGAGTTCACGCTGATGATGTACGCTCTACGTCCATGTACGATCCTCAAATTAAAGATTCACATCAAATAAAGACATTTTTAAAGGCTCTATCTTGGATTCACCTCAAGGATGTAAACTTTTAAACGGTCATTTTTAGTACAATAATAACAAGTATTCATAGAATGCTTAATGTCACCTGTTCTGGAATTACAGCCAATATTGAAAATTTCATTATATGTATATATGTGTCAGTGCATGTAATATTATGATAATATATCCAGTATTGATTAAGTTATAGCGTAATATTTCTATGCTTGACACACACAAACAGTGTTATAGAAGCTAATTTTGCGACATGTCACCTTTGACCTCCAGAGCTCTCAAAAATGATTGGTTGTAGGTGACAACCCCAATTATGATAATTATATAAATCTTCATTCTGCATCGTTTGGTACCAATCTGAATGTTCTCTTGAGTTATAAAAGATAATGTGATTTTGACCTTTTAGTTAATTGTGACCTTGACCTTTGACCTTCGCTCAAAAAGATCATTGCATCTTATGTGCATTAGCTAATATGTATATGCCCATGTAATGTCACGGTGATATCTCAAGTATTCGTTGACTTATAGCATGATATGTCTCTGCAGACACACACATACACACACACATTGATTACAATAATCTCTCCCAACCAGTGTTTGGTGTTGTTTTATTTTTATTTTTTTATTGTTTTTTTTTTTTTAATTAAAGGATGTGTTTACACTCACTACCCAATGTCTATTTGATTACAAACCCGGTCCTTATAAGAGATGGAAACAAGTATGTGTGTGTGTGTGTGTGTTGGGGGCAGAGCCGCTGCTAAGGTTTTGGAGGCCCTAAGCATAACTGGTCAGGGAGGCCCCCCACCACCATCTCAAAATACAAACGTGGACATGCACCCCCACCCCAAATGACCAAATGTGAAATCATACAACCACAACAAATTCTAAAATTTACCAGCAGGTGTCAACCTTGTCTAAACCTTGGCTGTATGATCACGTTGTCGTGCAGAATATATTTGGACTGAAGTAGTGAACTGACGCACAATAAGAACCAGCCACTAAAGTAGTGTACTGACGGATAACTAGGACTTTCACCATTTATAAGACACTCAAAATCTACTGTCAAATATTTTCAAACGTGCCACGTGCTGTGTAAATTCTAATTAGTTTCTATAATTTAGTGTTTACCTCTAGTTGCCAAAGCTAACGCAAGCTAGACTGAAGTAAACATAGGTTATAAAACAAGCATCAACGCTGAACAATTTAAATCTTTACCAAATACTTACCAGCGAGAGATGCACGGGAATCATCTTTTTGTCTTTTTCTTTCGTTTTCGTTAAATATTGTGGTAAATATTGGGTGCTAGCAACATAGACATATGACACAGAACGGTGCAAACTGGACTGTACCATTTCAGGGAGGGTAGGGGGAGGGACTTTGTATTAGGTACAAACATAAAACATTTAATTTGCTCGAATTGAATGATGGAGTACGCCATATTTAACCTCCTGAGTCCCAGCAATACATTTTTGTCCTCTGTAGTGGACAAGAATTTCACACTTTTATTTAAAAATAATAAATAAAAAATGTCCACTGAAAAGGACATTATGTTAAAAATTTTTTTTTAAATGTATCTGAATAAACTGTTGCATCATGCTATTTCCAATTAAGGCAATTATTTCATGTAAAATGGCAAACAATGTTTTCCTACTGGGTCCCAGGAGGTTAAAGATAACGCAATTTACCTACTAATACATAATTCACATTTTTCAAAATGTAAAATATAATATTTTTCATCATGGCATTTTCAGTCAATTTCAATGACAGTGGAGGCCCCTGCAAACTTTTGCGGCCCTATGCGCATTGCGTACTCTGCGTATGTGAAGCTGCGGGCCTGGTTGGGGGGGGTGATGAAGATGTATGGCAACAAAATGTGTAACTAAGCAGGTGGTGTGAATCAGTGTCCTGTCTTGGTTGTGTGAATGTGTTGTGTGTGTGTGTGTGTGTGTTTATTCCTATCTTCATGGGGACATTGATATGTTTACTCAGACACACCATGGGAACCTCTGACACTATAGGGACCAATGTTCAGGTCCTCATGAAGGTTAAATATAAATAAAGGTCCCCACTAATTTGTTTTTTCCAGAAGTCCCCATAAAGCATGAGGGAAATACGTGGAAAGTGAAACATTTATTATTCAAAGATTTGAAGACGTGTTTACATTCTCTTTTTTTTAATTATTACTTATTTTTCTGTTTTTTTAATTACTTTTTTTTTTCAATAAATTTTTTATTATTGTTATATTTTATTTATTTATTTTATTAATCAATTTTATTTTTAAATCATTTCTATTCATTCATTTTTTAAATTTAGTTTAGTTTTCAAATTATTATTTTATTTTATTAAAACATTTAAAAAGATATGATTACACTCAATATCCAATGGCAACTGGATAACAAACTTGGTCCTCATGAGACATTTAAAGGAGTATTGTGTGTGTGTGTGTGTGTGTGTGTAATTAAATAAATACAGGATGTGACTAAAATACTCATTATGTAGGTGAGGCTAAATGACATACAGAAAATAGAAGAGAGACAAAAAGAAAGAGAATAGGGGGAATAAAGATGAAAATGTAAATAAATAAATGAAAATAACCAGATTTTTTCTCATTACATTTGATTTATTTAATAGAATGTTTATTTTGCTTACTTTTATATAATGTGGTAAAAAAACATTATTTTCTTTCCTCTGCCCAAACGTTCAGTTTTTAACCAGTTATTTAATCTATCAGCTTGGTAATTAATATGTCAAATTTTTGCTAATTTTCTTCATTTTTTGTTCATGTGTTTAGTTTCATTAATTATATATTACTTATTTTTTCACTTCGAACACACACAGTACTAAATAAAAGTGACTGAAATACAGATTAATCATAAATCTTCTCTATTTTCGAACAAATTACTGAAAAAAATATATGAACTATCAATAAAAATCACAGCTCTTCTCAGAATTCAAATAAATGAACTAGTGCTTGAATGTAGAAACGACTGTCAAGCCTCCACAGTGATATAAGCACAAAAAAACCTAATTTTAATCCAATCCACATGAATAAAAATGATTAAAGAACAAAACAGTGAAATATATTTATGATCAAAGGCAGAACTAGAGTAAAGTTATTGTTAAAATACAACTGAACATGGACCAATATGATGTGAGGAATACATGTACACTACTTCCTCTTTCCTTTTCACATCAATTTAAGACTGACCTTTTCATGTCATTAATCCTGATATTCAAAACCAATGACTAGTTAGACAACCAACATGTACCAAAAACATATTAATTAATCAATGTCATCATTTGACATCATCATGTAGATTGATTGTATTTTACTAAGGTTGTGTTTTTATGACCAACAGTCTTTATTTTGAGCTCAGCCTTCATAGTATTTGTCATTGTTCAAAGACATTTACTGCTCTTTATGCCATTATAAAGTGTTGTTCGCTGTAAGGAAAGATTTAATCTACAACAATTCTAAAAAGTTGTTTAACTCATTCACTGGCATTGATGTGTTTTGGTGTCAATTCAAATTCAAATGAACAGTCTACACTTTATTTTGTTGGGTGCCATACTAATGTAGCCTCAGAGTCTATTATTATACCATAATATTATAATATAATATAGTATAGGCCTAATATATATATATATTCTGAGTCAATATTCTCTTCTCATTCACCCGGCAGTGAATGAGTTAATCATGGTAACAGTTACATCAGCCTCCACACATTTTTCAGATAAACATCTCCACCGAGTGGTAAAATGTAGTAAGTGCCACAAAACACATTAAAACTTCATAGATGTGATGCTAAATGATAACTGAAGAACTTAAGAGCCTATGTTGTTATCACTGTTTAGTGAAAAAAAATCTAAATTTGATAGATTTATAACCCCCCCAAATAGATAGATAGATAGATAGATAGATAGATAGATAGATAGATAGATAGATAGATAGATAGATAGATAGATAGATAGATAGATAGATAGATAGATAGATAGATAGATAGATAGATAGATAGATAGATAGATAGATAGATAGATAGACAGACAGACAGACAGACAGACAGACAGACAGACAGACAGACAGACAGACAGACAGACAGACAGACAGACAGACAGACAGACAGACAGATAGATAGATAGATAGATAGATAGATAGATAGATAGATAGATAGATAGATAGATAGATAGATAGATAGATAGATAGATAGATAGATAGATAGATAGATAGATAGATAGATAGATAGATTTACCCAGCATTCAGTGCTGGGTAAATAAATAAATCAAACAAAAAAGTGAATCTAATGATGATATATTACTGAAAAATGTACACAAACATGTCCTTCTGATTCCAAACTTTTAATGTAAAAGACAGTACAATACAGGATTTGGTGAAACAAGAAAAAAAGATCATTATTTGCTCATTTGTCTTTCTCCTTCTGCTCCTTCTCCTTCTTGTCCTTTTCTGCCTTGGCCTCCTCTGCCTCGTGGCGTTTGATGAGTTCCTCGACTTCTTTCTGTTTCAGGACCTTGATCTTGGTTTTCCCGTCCTCACGTGTCAACGTAGCAATCTCCACTGAAATAGCCAATGCATTATAACATCAGGTTAGTATTAGTGTCAGCAGATATTTAAACTTCATTTGACAAATACAAGAAAGTTCTAAACAACTTGTTGAATTAACAGATGAATTCCATATGAAACAGATATGGGTGGACATTAAATGAATTGAACAGAGCACAGTTATTGAAACCTCACTGGTGTTAACTATAGGTCTTCATTATGGAGGGTATCAAGATGTTTTGCACAGTAAGACGATGCTATTTCTCCATTTAACACAGATAATTATAGGGATGAGCAAAGCTATTTCCCATCAATCACTGTTCAATCTGAAGTGAACTTTAGATATGTCAAAAAAAATCTCCATAAACAGACTCAGAGCAGAACAGGTATTCAGAGAATGCCTAATCTCACCTCTTTTTGTGTCAATCTCAAGTTTCTATGACAACTCATTCTTGAATTAGAGCCAATAATGTGATTTTGACCTTTCTGCTAAATGCGACCTTGACCTTTTGTAATATACATCATTTCATTATATATATAATAATAATAATAATGGATTAGATTTCTATAGCGCTTTTAAAGGCACCCAAAGCGCTTTACATTATTGATCCATTATTCATTCACTCTCACATGCTCCCTCTGCATATATATATATATATATATAGAAGGGGGCACTGTAGACTTAGACCTTAGACATGGCAGTAATAAACTAAATAGAGGAAGTAGGGAACTTTGTGCTATTCTAAAATGGTTCACATCCTCCTAGGACCAAGTGAGTAAAGGTTTTGTTGTTGTTTTTTTACATTAAATAATTGTCTTGATTGGAAACTATCATACAACTGTTTTTTAATGTATGGAATATAATTTGCAGTGGAGGTTTTTTGTTTTTATACATGAAGTTGTAAAACTCGTGTCCACTATAGCGGACAAACATGCACTGCTGAGTCTCAGGAGACTATAAAGGAATCACGTGTCGTCATCATCATCATCCAGACTACTCGTTCTGTTTTTGTAACTAGCAGTCATGTGTTGGTCACTTATTGGAAAATAACATCCACTGTCATCTGTAGGAGTCAATAAATTCAACATCACAGTTTATTTAATAAAATTATTTCTACTTAACCCTCAAACCAGTGTAAATATTGTTTGCAAAATTGATTTGTCTATAAACATTGACCAAAGTGACAATTTAAATCATGCATAATTAATTTTTATGGGCAGGCATATATTTTAATCATTTAGTCTATGCAGATTTCTGCCCTAATAAAAAGAGAAACACATACTAAAGAGAACTGCATGTTGAATCTACAACTAAAATGAGTGCTGTTCAAGCCTTTGACCGTACCTTTCTCTGCAGACAGTTTGCTGACATCCATGGTTTTATTGAGGACTTTGACAGCCAAGGCCAGAGCAGATGACAGAGTCATCTCACCTTCTTTGTAATCCTGTTTCAGCATGGACACAGCAGCCTGACACCAACCAAAGAAACCAATGTGACTTTTTGTTTGTAGAATGACCTTCAAAATATATACACTAATTTGCCTCAAAGATGAATGAATGAAATCTATCAGAATTTTATGAAAAGCTTAATCTTCTTTGTTTTCAAACCAAATCAAATATTTTTGCAGGACAATTATAATTCCTGCTTGTTTGATTCAAATTTTTGATTTATGTTTTTCATAATTTCTAGAAAGCAAAACCTGAGTCAAACTCTTGCAATATGCTGCCTAGTCTGAAAGAATTATTGTCATCATTAAACTATTATTCCAATTACTTCTGACTTACAGCACTGTTGTTGCCGATGCATGTTGCTTTCCAGCCTCCATAATTGCCACTGGGGTCACTCTGGTACAGCTGGAAGCCGTAGTGTTTGTCCCAGCCCATGTACAATAGAGAAACGCCAAACGGTCTCTTTCCTGTTGGAACAAGTCATTAAATAATTTAAAGATACTTAACTGCATCCGTGTCAGTCACCCACAAGCTTTTGTGAATGCAATTCAATTACACATAAAACATTTCCCTCTTTAAGCTTTACAATCTGTACAAAAAAAAAAACACAACACCCTTAGTCTTGCCCAAGAAAAGTGTGACAAATTTGGAACAAATTCACAAGTTTTGGAATAAATACTCTCATAAACTCAAGAATGAACTGATGAGGAGACTGCATGACCACATTATGATGCAAGGACAGTGAACACTTCTGACAGAATTTCGGCTTCTGTTTTCTTAGAATTAATGAATTAACATAACATGATAAAAATAAAGTGTTATCAAGATAATAATTATATCCCATGAAGTTCACGGATTATAAATTATGAACTGCCTCAATATTAAAATGTAAGCATCTGCAAAACTCATTAAATCAGTAACTACAAACGTTAAGCATTGCTACTGTGGAATTACCTCCAAACTGTGTGTAGGCTTGCTTGATGTCACACAGGGCAGTTACCAGCTGCTCACAGGGGATTGGCTCCTGGTACTGCAGTAAATATCTGGCGAAAAAATTGGGAAAAAGTTATATAAAATTAGTAGAAAGGTGAATTTTTATGTTAATGTTCATAAAGTAATTTTTGTCTTTATATGTATTTACTGTTCTCATATGTTACTGGACTAACTTTGTAGAGGTGATGAGTTAAGTTCTATAAATGTACCTCTGTGCAATTAAACGTAGTTCATTTGTCAACACATTAGCATCTGATGTAATCCCAGCAACACTGCAAGCCATATCTCTGAAAGATAATCACACATGCCACACAATATTAGATGTTTTTATTAAAAGGACAAAGGAGAATTGAGCAAGTATAGGACACTATACATTCTGTTCTTCCTTTGCAAAAACTTACTCGTTGAGTTTGTAGATCTTCTCAGAGAAGAAAACCTCATCCAGTAACTTGTGGATGTTGCGTCTTTCTGCTGCTAACAGCACTCCATCGTTTGCGAGAATTCCCAGACAAGTGCCTGCGTGACCGATTGCCTCCATGGCATATTCCACCTGATACAAGCGTCCTTACAAAAGAGACAGCAAGTTTAGAGTCCGCAAACACAGCAAACTGACAAGTAGATCAGAGGTGGGAAGTAACCAAGTAAAAATACTTCATTACTGTACTTAAGTACATTTTTTATATATCTGTACTTTACTTGAGTATTTATTTTTCTATAAAGTTTTTACTTTTATCCTGCATTTTTGGATAAATATCTGTACTTTATACTCCTTACATTCTCAGAATAGACTTGTTACGTTTTGAAACTAAACAGTGTGGAAAAAAAAGTCACTTCAGATGGAAAAATCAGTGAAATTATGACTTTCTATTTCATAATTATGACTTAGTTCATTATTGTGACCTTTTAGTTCATAATTTCAACTATTTTTCTCAGAATTGTGCATTTTTTATCTTATATGTATGACTGTATCTCACAATTTTGACTTTTTATCTCATAATTATGATTTTTTTTAATCTCACATATGAACTTTTTTTTTATGTCATAATGATGACGTGTCATCTAAATTGTGACTTTTTTCATTTTTCCTAAATTTCCTGCCCATACCCACAAAACTGAGTAACTGTGACCTGATCAAACACATTATCTACTTTTAAAGGCTTTATTTTTTTGTACCTTTGAAACATTCCTATTTTTACAGGTTAAATAAGTATTACTTAATCCATAGCAAAGAAATTCAGTTTCACTCTATTACAATTAAGAAGTTGTATTTTTATTTTTTTTACTTTTAAAGGAGTTGAATCAGTACTTCTACTTTTACCAGAGTATTTTTCACACAAGTAGCTGTACTTCTACTTAAGTACAGAATGTGAGTACTTTGACCACCTCTGAAGTAGATAATGTATTCGACAGTAAGACAAAATAACCTTCACACAAAGCATAAAATGCTTTTTCTACAGCAAACTGTACTGACTTTGTAACCACTAAGTGAAAAGTGTTCTGTCAAAGTATTGCCCTGAAGCCAATATGAAGTACAAATTCACACCCATTGGAAAAAAAATCCCATATTATATATACATATTTTCACTCGGGTCACATGAATTGTGAAAAAACAACAAAAGTTTTTTTTTTACCCTCTGGGGAAAATATGGTTGTTCGGGAATCATATCTGCGAGACTTAATAACAAAAAAGAAACAAGTTTAGACAAACAGTACAAAAAAATCCTCATCATCACATTAGTATAATACATGAGAAGTTTAACAGATACTTACCATTTTGTCTGTTTCACTGGAGTTACCCTGTAAAATACAAATAAGTATTATTACATACAGCCTACAAAGTAAATAAAATAGAAGAAACGTTTCAGCCTGGCTAAAATAAAGTAACGATAGCTAGCTCTGATTTCAAAGAAACTCAAATTAATGTTGCCCTTTTTGCTGCATATACTTGACACCTAGAAGATTTAAAATAATTATTTACGCAGTATTTCACGCTCAAATATCCTGTTCTGTACAATGATATGGCTAGCTAGCGAGCAGATGAAGAGAATGAATCTGCAATATCGGAGCATGCTATATGGTTAGCATTCGAGCTAGCCGGCTCTAAGTTAAGATAGTGTAGAGGCTGAACGGTGTCGGACTCAGTTATTGCCCTTAAATGGCCCTGAAATGAAAAATACACATGATAAATAGCTAAGTAGATTACAAATACATCGTCGAAATGGGCTATATTAGCATACCTCTCCTCAAACTGTGGTCTTACACTTTCAGTTTACTGTTTCTTCCGTCACACTGGGATGTGGAGTTAGTGCAGTAACGGCTCAGCAGCACCACCTTCCTGTGGGATGACCGCAAAGCATGGTGGGATAAACCCAGCATTGAACATAACCACCCAGAGGCGATGACGAGCCGTGGAGTCGCCATATTGGAGGGGTGATACCTCCAATTGACTGCAATATATTTGACAGGACAAACACACCGTCCACACATTTTATTAACAATACTCCACTGCAACTAAAAATAGATTTCCATGTGTGTTATGTCATATGTGTAACTATGATTAAGGACATATGGTTGGGCTTCTTTTATTAGTCATAGTTGGCTAAACATTATAGAAGTTTCTGATATGAAAAAAAGATAAGTCTGAGGTCATATCTACATAATGAATACATTGCACAACAACACTATCTAAACCACCAACCTGTTTGACTGTATACAGAGTAAACACTAATCATGTCTGTCGTATCATATTACTGCTAAGAAAGTATCTGAACAAAATAATGGAATCAGAAGGCTGGAGGGTTTTTTTCTGGACAATGCAAAGGACTGCTGTCACCTTTGGAGCTTCAGATTGGCCATCACTCTGATAGCATTAGAATGAATGAATCGGCTAATTCTCTGGTCAGTAAAAGTCCCTGGCGAACTATTTAAAGGCACTGAAATGTCAAACAAACAAGCTGGCTGACATTGTTAGGGTCTGTACATGTGGTTCCTACATTGTCAGGTTGAAATATTAAGTGTAAATCAAGGATGAAAATCAATGCATTTTGAGTTATTAAGGGAAGAACATATTTTTGGGTGGACATTTTGTATTATGGGGCCATCATCTTGGAATTTTGTGTGGCCAGCATTATTTTTTGAAGAGTGGAGTTTGAAGAGTATATGCACCAAATGTGATGCATGTATGACAAAGAGAAGGGTTCTTTCATTATCTGCTCCACTATAACATATGCCAGACTACACATGAAAATGGCTACATATTCAAATTTGCAGATGACACAGTCATTACCAGTGTGCTGCACAGTAATGAATCTGGTTAGGGACCTGTCATTAATGATTTTATTAAGTGGTGATTATTGAAGCAATCCATTTTTTTTATATTACAGCTAAAAAGAATAACAAAATATATGCATGCAGACTATTTTACTAAGGTGTCATAAGCTTTTATTTTGTTAAATTGAGTTATTATTTTCTATTGTACACATTTTCTCTGACAGATTCAAAATAAATGCAATAAATGTGTTTTACTGACTCAGATTTTTTTCTCTCTTTATGCCAACAATAACAAGTCTGATGACATCTATTAACTAATTAGCCATTCATATAAAAACATTTAATAACGATACTTTATGGTCATCCAATAAGAGATCACTCTGTTTAATACATGCTTTTAGTTATTGACAGAAGTGGTCAAAGTACTCACATTGTGTACTTCAGTAGAAGTACAACTACTTGTGTGAAAAAGTAGAAGTACTGATTCAACTAAAGTAAAAACGTAAAAAGTATATGCATTTTTTTCCCATGAATGCAATAACAATTATTTAACCAGGAAACAATTATAGCAGTTTTAAATGTATCCTAAACAAAGGATTTAAAAGTGAGTTACTGTTTGTGTAATATGTCTGATCAGGTCCCAGTTACTCAGTTTTGTACGTATGAGTAGAAAATGTAGGAAAATGGGGGGGCTCACAATTGAGATAAAAAGTCATCATGAGATTTTGAAAAAGTTATAAATGTGAGATTTTAAAAATGCACAATTTTAAAAGAAAATGTCAAAATTGTGAAAAAAAAAAGTCAAAATTATGAGATAAAATGTAAAAATTGTGAGATAAGTCATATAACTATAATATATAAAGTTAGTTCCTCGCACTGATTTTCTCTCTGAAGTGACTTATTTTTCATCCTGCCACATCTGTTTAGTTTGAAAAAGTAACAAGTCTATGTAAGGATGTAAGGAGAATAAAGTATAGATATTTATATAAATGTAAGGAGTTTAAAGTACAGATATTTATATAAATGTAAGGAGTATAAAGTACAGATATTTATATAAATGTAAGGAGTATAAAGCACAGATATTTATATAAATGTAAGGAGTATAAAGTACAGATATTTATATAAATGTAAGGAGTATAAAGTACAGATATTTATATAAATGTAAGGAGTATAAAGTACAGATATTTATATAAATGTAAGGAGTATAAAGTACAGATATTTATATAAATGTAAGGAGTATAAAGTACAGATATTTATATAAATGTAAGGAGTATAAAGCACAGACATTCATACAAAAATGTGAGGAGTAAAAGTAAAAAGTTTCCAGAAAAATAAATACTCAAGTAAAGTACAGATATATAAAAAAAATCGACTTAAGTACAGTAATGACGTACTTTTACTTCGTTACTTTCCACCTCTGGTTATTGAATAAGTGCTCCAAGGTTATGTGGAGGGTAGACTGGGTTAGTTTCCAGCAGGCAGATGTTGGCAGTAGTGGAATGTGTGAAAGCTTGAGCAGAAGTAGAAGAAGCAGGGCGTCGTGTCATTGGCTGTTTGATCCTCATGGTGTTTTGAATCAGACGGAACTGACCTAACTTTTAGCCGACTAGCTAAATGCTACGTAGGTGTAATAATCTCCCTCGTATCTAATCAGTTTTAATGTCGTTGTTTGGGATTGTGCTTGTATTTCTAGTCGGCTGTTGAGATGATTTTGTGTAGTCAGACTGATGTTAAGGACTCTGAAATGAAATAAACATCCGTGTGAGAAGGTAAGTGGCTGCTAATCCCAGGTACTAATGCTAACACTATCTGGAGCTAGCTTAGCTAATGCAGGCTCATTACATTCACATACACGGTAACAGGTGTATTTTCCTCGTCTCTCTGTCTTGTTGGGTTTTACGTCCTTTGGCTGGTTTAATGGGTGTTGTTAGCCACCACATGACTCTAGGTTGACTTCAACCCGTTCAGGGAACACCATGTCCTCTGCCCGGTGTTGTGTTCAGGATCACATCCAAATATGTGTAAATTTGACAAACGTCTCTAAGACAGAAAAACATGTTCTATAATAATAGATGCTTGTCTGATCTGCTGTAATGACACAGTTATATAGCCCAAGCGTGTGAAGCAGTTCATGACCTTTGAACCATCAGTAGAGGTAAATAGACCCAGTCCTGTCCACAGTGGTAAATAACTGATAAGAATTGTTTTTATCAGTGGTATTTACAAGTTCTAATATTATGACTGATACTCATGACTGTTTTCCAATGACGAATAACATTCATTACTTATTCACCTGTCTGTTCTTTTAGACTAAGGTGAAATATCAGAAAATGGTGCATTATAACAATCCAGGTGGTGCCCTTGAATGTGTTGTTTGGCTTGTATATAATATGTCACAGCAGAGGAAAACACTAAATATGCACATTTGTGTAAACCAGGCATGGGAAAACTATTCCACGTGATCCAGATCTTTAAAATAATCCAAGTTTCCCATCACTAGGATTTTGTTAAACAGTTGAGGAAACACTGAACAACATAACTAGGGTGATCATATTTTGATTTTCAAAAAATGGACACTAAGCTCCAGCTGAAGATACTTGATCACACACTATAAGTACTATAGCATTCTGTGCAAAGTGCCTATAAACCCAGACAACATATTTCAGTGAAACAGACTACTTGGAATTAGTTTATTATTCTATCTGTACAAGTGTTACAAAAGCTGTTGTCCATGTTGTCCATGTCCAGTTCATATTTGTTCAGGTTACATTTTATTGTGAAAAGATAGTTCATTAATGTAATTTCATAGCTCATGGGGATCATTTTGCATGTTGAATAATTATTTCTGTAATTATTTTACTTCAAATTACAATTGGTCAAAATGTGGCCCCTGAACTAAAACAGAGTTGACTCTTGATTAATTCGCAAACATTTTCTGCACTTTTTTGCAAATTCATACTATAAGCTACATGTTTGACTCCCCTGCTATAGACTGTCTGAACAGGTCCATCCAGTCCAGTGCTTCTCAATTCTGGTTCTCGTGGCCCAGTGTCCTGCATGTTTTACATATCTCCCTTTTGTTTTGTTATTTTTAAATACAAACTAATTAAGAGTGTAAAATTAAATTAGAATAAAAAAATAATTTAAATAAAAACAAATTAAAAAAATAAAAAGGAAAAAAAAGGAAATTAAATAAATAAATTAAATAAATACATGAATGAAATAAAAAATAACAAAAGTATTTAAAATCTACAAAAAATATATCCCTCTTTTTAAAATAAAAATAAACAATATTTTTTTGAAACATATTTTAAAACATTTAAATTAACAAAAATGTAAAAAGAAAACATTTAAGAAGTTTTACAAATAAAAAAAATTAAGAATAAAGTTATTCTCCATTTACAGCAATGTACAATTTCAAAGTGATCCAGAATCCAGGATCTCTTCTGGATCACCACCAAAATGTAATCATTTTTTCCTTGTGGCACTCTCAACACATTTTGAAAAGGTTGTCAAATTCTGTTGAGAACCTTTTGCGTAATCATGCTGACAGTCAAACAGAGCTCCTTGGTGGACCTCTTCTCATTTAAAGGGCGGAGGTTTGCACTCTCAGGGTGCATTTCTAGTTTACCATAATATCTTGTTACTGTTTTAAAGATTTTATCAGTGTCTTATTTATGTTGCATATCAGTAAAAAGCTTTTTCCTGACTGTGGTGTGGTCACATGCAGGAATCATTCTGATGAGGGGACTCCTACGGCTGGCAGGATGCAACAGAAAAGGAACATCCAGATCATTGAGTGGGAGGACCTGGACAAAAGGAAATTCTACTCTTTTGGGGTGTTTATGACCATGACTATCCGGGCCACCGTCTACCCGGCCACACTCATCCGCACTCGACTGCAGGTGCAAAAGGGGAAGTCACTTTACAGTGGCACCTTTGATGCCTTTTTCAAGATATTGCGGGTGGAGGGTATCCGAGGCCTGTACCGCGGCTTCATGGTCAACACATTCACCCTTATCTCAGGTCAGGCATACATCACCACGTATGAGCTGGTGAGGAAGTATGTCTCCCAATATTCTGAGGATAACACGGTGAAGTCACTGGTGGCTGGTGGCTCTGCTTCTCTGGTGGCTCAGAGCATCACTGTTCCTATAGATGTCGTCTCCCAGCAGCTGATGATGCAGGGACAAGGGGTGCACCTCACCCGCTTTCGACTTAATTCTAACATTGACGCTGGGAAACCCAAAAGAGTGTTTGGGCAAACCAGGAACATTATGGCTCAGATTTTTGCTGCTGATGGTTTCCGAGGCTTCTACAGGGGATATGTGGCATCTTTACTCACCTACATCCCCAACAGTGCTGTGTGGTGGCCGTTTTACCATTTTTATGCTGGTAAGCTGATGGTTTCTCTACAGCATACAGAGTACAAAAAGCCATGTTACCCTGCATTTTGATTGTGCGTTTCATTTTGAATGTTCATTTCTACATTGATAAACACAAGCCTTGGTCATGTGAGTCATTAATTGTCTGTGTGTGTGTGTGTACTGTGGAACAGAGCAGCTCTCTAAACTGGCTCCCAGTGACTGCCCTCATCTGATTCTTCAGGCCATGGCCGGACCACTCGCTGCTGCCACTGCATCTACTGTCACAAACCCAATGGATGTAGTCCGGGCCAGAGTACAGGTAACTGTGGATGATGTCTGATGTGGAATCACAATAGTTTACTATTATTCATTACTTGTGGGCGGCCATGGCTCAGTTGGTAGAGCAGGTCGTCCAGTAACTGAAGGATTAGTGGTCCGTTGTGTCCTTGGGCAAGATACTTCACCTTCCTTGCCTTCAATGTCACGTATGAATATTTGGTAGTGGTCAGAGGAGCCGTAGGCACAAAATGGCTGCCACGCTTCTGTCAGTCTGCCCCAGGGCAACTGTGGCTACATATGTAGTTTACTACCACCAGAGAGTGCTTTGAGTGTCCAAAAAAAACACTATATGTATGTATTTTTATATATATATATATATATAAATGTATATATTTATATACATATCTCCAGTCCAGTATTATTATTTCTTAATTTTTTATTTCAATTCGACTTCTTATTTAAAATTTTTAGATGAGTTTTTGACTTGGGATTTGGAAGTGTTAGGTTAAGGTGTTAGGGTAGTTAGTTTGAATTAGTTTTATAATTAGTCTGATTTTGTATTATGGGATACGAGCACATTGCCTCATGAAGATCCATTGGTTCTAGATGTGGTAGTTTTTATGTTGAGAACTTCCTGATATGCAGTGTGGTATGTCAGCTGCCATCAACCATCCTGGGCATAGCAACGCGATTATAATATTGCATTCTAAAAGTCCAAATATCTCCCAAAATATTGGCTTTCATATTCATCATATTCCTGATGATGTCTTTGACTTATGAAGCGAGGCAAGATGGATATCCTGAACAAGATTTGTCGTGAAGGTTTGATTACTCAGACTCAGAAAAAGTGGCCTTTCCAGATTTAGTCGTGGCCATGATAACACCAATTCTAATATCTTGTCTCGTCTCGTCATCTGAACCCGCTTTATCCTCACTAGGGTCGCGGGGGTCACTGGGGGCTTAATCCAGCTACAATGGGTGAAGGCGGGGTACACCCTGTATGAGACGCCAGTTCATCTCAGGGCTGAACATATATAGACAAACAATCACTCTCACATTCACACCTATGGACAATTTAGATTAACCAATTAACCTATCAGTGCATGTGTTTGGTTGGTGGGAGGAAATCGGAGTACCCGGTGAAAACCCACGCGGACACGGGGAGAACATGCCAACTCCACACAGAAAGGTCTGGTGTGGGATTTGAACCAGGGTCCTTCTCGCTGTGAGGCACGAAGCCACCGTGCTGCCCTCCCACTTCCAATATATGACAGAAAATGACGTGCTTTAATGTAGAAAGAAACTAACAGACAACTATATTTCACAAACAAGCATATACAGCTCATGGATGAGCACGTCAGCTGTTTTTGAGACAGACAAACAGAAATGTTGTACACTAGGGAGAACAAACTTTTGGGACACGGTGCACTGGGACATTGGAATTATTTTTCTAAGTAGCTGGTATGTGGTTCATATATTTGTCTGTCATACGTTGGTTGGTTGGCCACACTGATCGAACTCTCCTGACTCCATTTTATCGTGCTCTCTGAAAAACAAAAACTCACTTAACCAAATAGTTAAATGGTCTAGCAGACTCATCAGAGAACCACAGCTTTGCCCTGAATCCCTAAACAACAGGCAATTGCAGCGGATAGCTGAGTCCATTATACAAGACGGCGCCCACCCATTACATGAAGAATTCAAGCTCCTTCCCTCTGGTCATAAAACAAAGCATTTCAGAGGAAGCTTTGTCCTCTCTGCTATTAGAGAAATCAATAATATAGACTGTGATGGTACTTTTAATGTATTTATCATGTTTTTATTGTTTTAGCAAATTTGCATTGTTTTATATAGTTCCTCACTTTACTATATATTTATAAATTGCACAATTATCTTAATTTATATTTTAACAATTTTTTTTAAATCTCTGTCACCATATGAGACACCATGTTTGTTAATAAGATGCACTTGGTATTGTCTTATGTTCAGTGTGAAATGCTTATATGTTATGTGTGTCCTAAATGTTTAAATGTTTTGTATGAGCAGAGATCCCTTGACTGCAAACCAAATCTACCTTTGAGTACCAGTAAAGTCATCTAATCTCATCTAATCTTCTTTAGGTTGAAGGTAGGACTTCAGTGGTCGAGACGTTCAAACAGCTGATTGCAGAGGAAGGATTCTGGGGATTGACCAAAGGACTGTCAGCACGCATCATTTCCTCCACACCCACTGCCATCGTCATGGTGGTCGGCTATGAGACATTAAAAAAACTGAGTCTCCGGCCGGAGCTGGTGGATTCCAGACACTGGTAAAACCAAATCAGCTCTGACTAGTAATGTATATGGACCATGTGTCATTTTAGCCCAGACTTGGACTGTGGATGAAATCAATGAATGAATTGGGGGGGGGGGGGTAGTAGAAATTGAGACACTCCTTGTTCATAATGAGATGAGCTTTATTTAAAGATGCACTAAGGAAAAAGAGCCAGGTTTTCCAGCATTAAATTAAATTACACATTTAATATTCTCGGCTTTCAGTCACGTGAACGGGCCTTGGTAATGGTTGGATAGGAACATGAGACGCTCACTGAAGAACGTAGAAGATTGTGCCATGGAGATACAACTACAAAGAACATTCTCCAATCAGCCAAATGTACGTTCTGTGAAAAACATTCAAACGTACATGTGTGTACGGTGGTAACGTCTACAAAACGGGGCATGTGTCATGACACGTAAACAACCCCCCCACCTCCCCTATTGCAATACTGAAAACTACTGAAAAACGTTCAAAATTCTGCAGTCAAAATACTGTTTGATTTCTATCGATAGCGATCGAAAGTCGTCATGTGTAATCCTTCTGAGATTCCATTCACCAGGAGTTAGTATTTAGATTCTGAAACTGAAAGCATAACCAAAGCTGCAGCGAATCCGAAACAGGGTTAAGTACATAATTACACAAACAAAATCGTATTGTATCTGCGAGGGTTACACTGGAATTCTGCGATCTTAGAGCTAAATAATTACCCCCGAACCTCCGAACAATATTCTCTACTCAATACAGACATTTAGATGGCCGAATTTTACGAAGGAAAAGAGAAACTTACCAATAAAATTGACCCAGGCACTGTCTTGCCATTGTTAATTAAAGAGACGCTGAAACAAAGGGGCACAAACATGGCGGCCTCCCATATTTGGAAAGCCGCGGGACGTCGCATGAAAGCCGAGAATTGAGTGAGCTCTAGATTCACATGGATGATCAGTTGTGCAGCGACACAGACTTTCTGCTTTTTAGAGAAGTTATAGGTGATCTCTGCAATGTTTTAACTGTACAGACGTGATGCAACTGTATACTTTTATTTTTGTCCTTAGATAGTTAATATATGATCTACTGTCATGTTTGAATGGTGAGGAGGAGTGGAACTAATCACTGAAAACGCTGCTGCTGTAACCCATGACACTAACCTATTTTCAGTCAGTTCCCACGTAAAAAACCTGGCTTTTATCAGGGTCAGAGACAGGTCACATGACTCACAATGACACATCGACTATTAACAGTAAACAGATGTTTCCATAGTGTTGGTTTCCTGACCAAACAGATCTCCTATGTCTGCTCCACAGTTTCTTTTCTTTGCCTTTAAGCTGCTGCCTTCATTGTGTGAAATCAAATCAACTACCCTTTTTTGCTTTTGTTTTATTGAACATGTGAGAAAACCTGTTGTTTTAGACTCGAGCAACATCGTAGAGCCTCTGTGTTTTGGTTTCAATAATGAAATTGTGACTCAAAATCAAGTCCTGCATTATAAGGTAAAGGTAAAATACTTCATTTGTCATTATACATTGTACAATGAAATGTGTCCTCTGCATTTAACCCAACCTTCATGCCATTGGGGCACCCGTGAGGAGCAGTGGGCAGCCATGTGCAGCGCCCAGGGACCCATCTCCAGCTATATGATGTATTACCAGTGTTTTTTTTATCATAATAGAATGCATTCTCATTGGTATTGTACGCATAATAGCACAGAAAGTGGACTTTTCCTGTCATGCTGAAGAGAAGTCAGCTGAAGTTGGCAGTTTCCCTGTTGTGAGTGCAATAATGTAAATGTTTTATCCTTTGCTGCACAAAATGTGATAGTATACTTGTAAATTGTGTGAACATGTCTTAATAATGCAGAAAACCTAACTTATTCTCCCTTATTTTTTTGGATTGTTACCACAAAGACACAGTTGAAAATATCATGGTATTTTGGGTTACTCTCTTTATCTGATAATGATAAATAATGCTTAATTATTGTGGATCCCATTAAGAATTGGGACACTCTTGAGGATTAAGGTGGTCAGAAAATGAGTGAGTGAATGAAATATCCACATTCTTACTTTTTATATTAAATGAGTCTTCAGGGAAGGTGATTGGCATACTCCCTCAAATAAAAGCTGAATGTCATAATGACCCTGGGTTGACATGAACACATAAAATCTGGTCCCAAAATGCAAAAAAAAAAAAGGACCAAATAATATGGTCCATCAATTGAACATACATTTACCATTACATATTGAATTTAATACAATCAACAATATAAGCAACATGTTTAATGTCAGTTATCTTAAGTATTCTCTGGTTTCAGTAACTTCAGGTGTGTGTGATGGCAACGCATTAAAGCAGGGGTCTCCATCCTATTCCACAAAGGGCCGGTGTGGCTGCAGGTTTTTGTTGAAACCAAGCAGCAACACACCAGACTTCAATCAATGAATCAACTGATCTCAGTCTGCAGAGAGTCAATTGGTCAAACTGTGAACTCTTGGTTGGTTGGAACAAAAACCTGCAGCCACACCGGCCCTTTGTGGAATAGGTTGGAGACCCCTGCATTAAAGGTAGGGTAGGAGATCTTGGAAAACTATATTTTGAAAGTATACACACCCATGCCTCTTCGTCAGGTCACCCCTCGAAACCACGCCTTCAAAAATACATCAACGCTCATGCTGTCTGGAGCGATCACTGAGGTTCACGATCATTCACCAGAACTCAACGTCAATTATCATCCTAAATAACAAAAAAAAATCAACATTTCTCAGTTTGTGTCACATGAAGCTTAGCTAACAAAAGGTTTAGAAGCATGAAATAAACACCATGGGAAAACTAATGGATAAGGACAATAGTTTATGGTGTTACAGCAGCAGTTTACACACAGTGTTGGTAACTTAGCAAAACCTGCTGGAACATTATGTTTGGTCAATATCTGACATTTTCTCACTGACAGGTGAATACGATACCCATAAGTGATTAGTATGTCCAAATATTATATAATCATAACAGTATCATCTTACCTATCCAGTAGAAACATGGTCACCTTAGCATCAGTTTTGAGCCCCTTTTCCTTTTTCAGTTGACGCCAGCGCTGGACAGTCGTAGTGATTACCACCCTTGTCCTGTTCCGTTCTTCGCTCCTCTTCCTCATGGCTGTAGCTTTTTCAAACACAATTTTTACTTTGGTTTAGCTGCCGGTTGTCGTCTTTTCCACCATAGCTTTTTATGTGAACCTGCAGAAAGGGGAGGGAGGGGTGGGGGGGAGAGCGAAGAGGGACGATGACTGATATTTTATGGACGTATCAGCAAATCATTGTAAAGATGATCAGTACAATGATTGGCTGGAGTTTTCCTCTGGTTCCACCCTCTAGACTGAACTAAAACATTTAGTTTCTGTTGTAAACATTCTATTCCAGTGTGTGATATGGGATCGTGAAGAGATTTTCAAGCAATATGGTAAAAAATGTTCCCAAAAAAAAAAGATCTCCCACCCCACCTTTAATCGCTGTCATTACAAATGAACAAGGAGGTTCCAAACAAACGTCTGGTGACAAATCCCAACCACCAGGTCCTGGGTTCAGGCCTGGACATGGCCCCTGCTTGGCCAGTCTTCACTGATGGGACACGAGCTGTAGCCCAGTGTGTGCATATGGAGAGGAGCAAACAATACAGCACATCATATAGAGGCCTGTCTGCTCCAAAGACTAGAAGGAGGATAACACACCTTCAGCAAATCAGGAGGAAACTGCTTGGCTTAAAGACTTTACATTTGCTAAATAAATTACAAATGAATGTGTTCTATCCATTGAAACTTTAATAGGATAAGAGAGTGTTGGATTAAAACCACAATCAAACAAATGAGGACAATTTATACTTATTAAACAAATGAAATAAGAGATTGAATTGTTCCATAAATAAAGGGTTGGCACCTTGTGAAGCTGAGGGAAATTAAGTAAATATGTTGTGGAAACATGAAGTAAAACCTCACATTTGATCAATTTGTAGAGTTGATGGTAGTTTGTCTTTAAATAGGTACAAGTGGATGTTTATTAGTGCTGTTTATTTAACTGTTTATATCCAATTAACTCTGTAAAGCACTGTGAAACAACCTTATTCTGACATGTGGCTCTACAAATAAAACTGAATTGAATTAAAGTGATAAAAATGTTATGGTTCAGATTCTCATGATGAAGAAAGGATGATGATGTGGATGATAATGAGAACAGGCTTGTTCAGTTCCATTGAAGGCACATTCTTGAATCCGACGTTCTTCCACAAAGCCATAAAACTTCCTGAATTCTTCAATTACATAAAAATGTACTCAGACCGCACTGAGATATGCATTAACTAGAAACACTTAAGGGAAAACTGTTTTCATGCAGAGTTTCATTAGGCCTGAGCCACAGCATGTCGGCACAAGGCCTATTGAGTCTGCAGTGATCGCACAGGGACGTTTCTGACAGGGACACGGTCGCCAGGGACGACTCACCCCACATTACACACACACACACACACACACACACACACACACACACACACACACACACATTCATGGCAACAAGCCCTTTCTGAGCATGTGCAGTGAGAAAAACATTCTTGTTCCTGCTTGGATTATTCTTTCTCCTGCATTTTGAATTCAAATTTGACCCCTTGAACATGTATAAAAACATAACAAATTTGGTCCACAATTCGGAAGCGTGAAATATAGATTAACAAAGTAGCTCAAGCACCCCATTGAAAAGTGAAGATACAATGGGGAGCACACCCAAGCAGTCCTTCCAGGATTTGACGGGCCTTTTTTGAAATTGTTTCATCCTAAAATATCTAATGTTGAATTAGCTTTCCCAAAAAAAATGCGCTGAAAGTTGCGGTGCTTTTTAAGCTTTTGTTGCGGGAGGAAGTGAAAGTTGCGATTAATAGTTGTGATTTTACCTTTTTGTAATGAAAATTAATATTTCAAATATTTAGTTACTGGAAAATTAATTCAAAGTCCTCAAACCTACTTTTTACTGAGATGGAAAATAAACGATTACGAGGATTAGAAAAATGCAACAAAATAAATATAGAATTTTTCCAAATGCACCTGTTGGTTCAAAGGTTAAAGTTCATATGACCTCACAACACTACATGAAGTTAGAAAACATAATATAAATGTCTCAGCCAGTCAAAAACAAACATTATTACTAATACTGTGTACTGTGTAGTAGAGGCAGTTTCTGACAAAAATAGAACAAACACACACAGATATTAAGACAACCTTTAAAATATGACAAAATATTACCTGGATGACAAAAATGCAGCAAAAAAAGTACTCTTCCAAATGCACCTGTTGATACTAGTGCATCATTTTAGTTGTCAAATGTGAACTGCTGGCTGCTCACATGTTGCTTCATACTGTAACGTAAACAGGAAAAGGTGGAAGCAAATGATTGGTCACATTTTGCAGGAAAGTCGCAGTGATTGGTTAAAATTCCAACATCGTGCTGAATTCACAGCTACAAAAATCAGTACACATATTCATGATGAGGGAAAAATCCCTATATAAACCATAATCATAAACCAACAGGAAATCTGACATATCAGATTGAATTTTAAAAATGCTGAGTCATGATTTCCACTGTCATATTTTAATTAGTTCCTCCTTGGCCGTTGGCCCCAATGAGCACACAATTACAGTATGTTATATCGATAAGTGGGGTATCTAAATGTATCCAAATTTTTGCAAGAAGTTGCACCATTTTATGTGACAATGTCACAGATTTTGTGAAGTTTTTGGGAAAAATTACCAGTACAAAAACTGGTTCAGCTCAGACATACGAACACTGATTTGACTGAATTTGATTCAGACATTTATCTCCCAAGTCTACATCTGTTTATCCAAATAAAATACCATTTCACACTATAGCAAGGGCCTTTGAGACTGCTTGCAGTTTTATAATTTGAACTTGTTGTTTCACAGACATGTTTTGCTAACCCCTCCAAACCTCGGAGATGGAAGAGAAACCATTGTTTGATGGCTGTCTCAAATTAAAATGATTATTTTCTTGTCACTTCCAATCACTCCACATGTGTGATTATATTGTCACTGAGTCGACACAAGTTATGTACTGAATACATGTGCTGATCATATGTTGCCCTGATGTCTTGTTTTTGCTGCAATAAAACATAAACAAGTTGAACAATCTGAATCTGTGACTAAGTTTGAGTTAAGTTTAATTGCATTGGAAGCAGATTCGGTCAAAGGACACACATTCTGTACTTAAGTAAAAGTACAGCTACTGTGTGAAAAATACTCTGGTAAAAGTAGAAGTACTGATTCAACGGCTTTAAGTAAAACTAAGAAGTACAACTTCTCAATTGTAATGAAGTAAAAAGTAAAACTGCATTTTTTTTTGCAATGGATGAAATAATATTTAACCAGGAAAAAACAGAAAAAAAATAAAGGCTGAGTGAGTTACAGTGTAGAAAATGTGTTTTATTGAGTCATGGTACTCAGTTTTGTGGGTATGGACATGGCATGTATGTCATAAATAGGAGATTAAAAAAAAAAAAGAGCATATGTTGAAATTGTAAAAAAAATTATCTTAAATCGTGAGGAAAAAATTCAGAATTATGAGGGAAACTGTCATAATTATCAGATATCAAATGGATAATTATGAGATAAAAATGTATTATAAATATATTATTTTTCATACTGTCACATTTGTCTATTTTGAAAAAGTAATGAGTCTATACTGAGAATGTAAAGACTATAAAATACAGATATTTATACAAAAATGTAGGGAGTAAAAGTAAAAAGTTGCCAGAAAAATAAATACTCAAAGTACAGATACCTAAAAAAAAAATCAACTTAAGTACAATAAAGGATGTACTTCTACTTAGTTACTTTTACCACTGATTGGAAGGAAGAACTTTTTATGATAATTAAATGGATAAAATGTAATAATGTGACCTCTTTAACCTTCAGATAATGTTCACAAAGAATCAAAGTAGTGTGATGTGGAAGAGTATATGGTCGAATATGATACTGTTTATGTAATAATTTTGAATTCATATGGGAAAAAAACCTCAGCTTTTATACATTTTAATTATTTTCAAGTGTCTTTCCTGCTCTATGTCACTTAACTGAACATTTAATACAAAAATACTGGAACACTGAACACTGTTGAACTTCATGTTATATGTTCTAAAACATATTTTTGTATTGGTCTGGGCTGTTTGTCTTTCTTTCTAGTGAAGTCTTAATGCTGAAATGCTTTGTGGTTTTAAAGAATGTATGCTTTAAATGTCTAATGTGACTGTGTCATGACAATATGTGCCTTAGTACTGAGTTCTCTGTTGTTTTCTGGGTAAACAACATTTTTGGACTCTAGGCCAACGAAATATTTAAGGATTTCATCTTGGGTTTTGGGAAACAGTTGAACGATCTTCCACCATTTTATAGATCAAAGCATGATTTCCAAAACGCAGGAAATACATGACAGCAGCTTGAGGCTAAAATTGTATTGTATGACTTCAGTGATACTCAACAGAATGGGTCTAATTAAACTAAAACAGATAATGGTGTAAACATGCAACAGTGTAATTGGAGAAATTATTTTGGGGTATATCCTCTTTTTTACATTAATTATCTAGATAGGAAAATGCATAATACAATTTTTTTCAGATACATTTTATATATATTTATATTATATTTGGGTTGGCTCTGTTTTAAATGCCTCTTCCTGTTTCTTACTCCCTGATGAAGGCCATTTATGCCAAAACGCGTTGGGGTTTTTATAGGTTTTTTTTAACCAAGCCAGTTTAATAAAGGCTTTTTATTCTTCACTTTTAAGAGAGTGCCTTGGAATTTTTCTTTGTTTTATGCTGTTTTCTCCTATCCAAAAGAGCACCTCTAATTTTTATTACTTATTTTGAGTCCAGGTAGCGCTCCTTAAGCAAACTTTTTTTTACATTTTATATATTATTCTCTATTTATTTATATATTTTTAATTGGAATGTCCTTTGCAATGGACAGTAAACTGTGCCAAAATGCTTACAGGAAAACTACAGCAACAGCAACCAGAATACAAGAACTGGGCAAAAAATAAAGAAATTAACTATTAATAATAATTTTAAAAAGAAGAAGAAAATAAATCAGACTCTGTCTCTGCATAATCCTTAAAATGCACACACAGTGTGTTAGTGCAAATTCATTATGAGCTTTATGCATTTAAATAAAAAAGTCAATACTGTATTGTTCCTGGAGTTTACTATGCATTTGGATTCTGAAAGAGAAAATGGGATTGTCTCTGCCTTTCAAGCTAATGTGTTTACTTGACGTCCTTCTAACCAAGGGGCATCATACATCTTATCAAAGGTGACACTGTGACACTAAAGGTCATATCCCATTATCTGAGCCAATGAGATAAGAGCTACACTGAGGTATAGCTAATCTAGCTGAAATCCACAGGAGGGTTATTTCTGATTCTTATCCTAAATGTTTTTAAATATATATATATATATATATATATATATATATATATATATATTAAATTGGTAATGTGTCTGAGGATTCTGACCATGGATTGACATTTTAACAGCAAAAATACCACAAGGCCTGGTGCAAATAAAGAGCTAGTCCCAACTGTAATGTACCGTTGTATTTTTTTCCCATTAAAATGTATTAAATGTTCTTTTATTTCATGTTTTTTTTTCTTCATCAGTAGGAGTAAATGTGACAGTTGGGATACTATTCACGCAATATTACATGCCTTTTGTCCAGAATTTAATGACTGACTTTTTGTATCCAAAATGTACAAACAATTTGTAATTTTTTTGATGTAGTTTTATATTCAAATTCTACTTTCTAACTTTTAACACAATAAGACAAGACAGTGGCTCTACAGTGGATAAATATTATAGGTTCATTTGGATCAGTCAGACTGAAAACTGGTTAATATCAAAATTAACATTTCTGTTTCCTTCCATTATGGCCAATAAAGTTTCATGGATTATAGAGAATTTGATCTCAAAATATGCCATTATAGAAACTTTTAATAAAGTAAGTAAAGGTTAAAGTGAAACATGTTATTTTTACTCATTTTACCTTGCTTATTTTTCCATGCATGTTCTACAAATTCTATGAATGAATACAAGTGTGGACAATACTGAATGAACATAATAAAGCAGTGATTTATGGCACTGTCTACAAAGATACGTCAGATTACATTTCTTTAAGTGATACCAACAGTTTGGTTAAAGCAGTGCTTCTCAAATCTGGTCCTTCTGGCCCAGTGTCCTGCATGTTTTAGATATCTCCCTCTTCTTTTTTTTCCAAAATATAAATTAATAAAAAATCTAAAATTATTATTTTTATTTACAAATTTTAATTAAAAACATCGAAATGAAAACAAATGAAAAAAATAAAACAAATTTAAAACATTTTTAAAATTAAAAAAAAAACTAAATTAATTTTTTTTAAATAAAATGTAAGTTAATTAGAAAATAATAAAACAATTTTAATTAAAAAATATGTCCCTCTTTACAAAAATATTTTAAAAATAAAAAAATTGAAAACATTTAAATTAACAAATATATATGAAAAAATAAAATGGAAAAAAAATAATGTAAAGAATAAATGTAATAAAAAAGAAAAACAATAAATGAAAAACAACATTTAAATTTATTTTTATTTTTTCCCATCACACCTGGAAGCCATTACATGATGATCAGGCTTCTGAAGAGCTGATCAATAACTGAACTAGCTGTGATAGACGAGGGAAATAACTAAACCATGCAGGACACTGGGTCACAAGGACCAGATTTCAGAACCACTGGTTAAAACCATAAAATGCCACACATCACATTTTTCTCAAACAGGGCAGTAGATGGCAGCAGACAATGCTCTCACACCTCATGTTTTTTCATCCCTGTCACAAAATTCCCTCCTTCATCTGGATACATGTGCTCACTTTCCCTTTTGCAAATAAAATTGTCCAGAGACCAACAGACAGATGGACTGATGAATGAAACAAACAAGGAGGCCTTGTGAAGATGGCAGAGTTGACACTTGGTGGTGGGATGACAGAGTGCCCCCTGCCCTGGTGTATACATTAATTATCAAGCAGTGTCTGTGAGGCACTTTGTCAAAAAGACTGATGAGGGCCCGTCACAGAGAAAACAAATCTGACTGAGCTGGGGTTAGAGCGAGGGCCTCTCATTCTCATGGGATGTGATGGAGGTGGCTGTGAATATGTGTGAGGAGGTTGGAGTGTCAAATACTGGGGCTGATCTCTGCAGCTTTAGCATTTTTAAAGAAATAAAAAAATAGTGCACAGGTGAGGAATGTGTTTCATGTCTCATCTTTAAAATCTGTAGAATCATCTGGATGAGTTCAGGAAAACATTTGTATTACAAAGAATAAAATAAAATATAATGAATGAAAAAATAAACATCTATAAAATATTAAAAAAAATGTAAAATATACAGCTCGCAGATGTTGCTCATATCACTCAGGTTAGCTAGTGGATGTTGCTAATATCACTCAGGTTAGCTAGCGGATGTTGCTCATATCCCTCAGGTTAGCTAGCGGATGTTGCTCATATCACTCAGGTTAGCTAGTGGATGTTGCTCATATCCCTCAGGTTAGCTAGCGGATGTTGCTCATATCACTCAGGTTAGCTAGTGGATGTTGCTCATATCCCTCAGGTTAGCTAGCGGATGTTGCTCATATCCCTCAGGTTAGCTAGTGGATGTTGCTAATATCACTCAGGTTAGCTAGCGGATGTTGCTCATATCACTCAGGTTAGCTAGCGGATGTTGCTCATGTCCCTCAGGTTAGCTAGCGGATGTTGCTCATATCACTCAGGTTAGCTAGCAGATGTTGCTCATATCACTCAGGTTAGCTAGTGGATGTTGCTAATATCACTCAGGTTAGCTAGCAGATGCCTCTTCAGATGGCCATGTAAATTTTTTTTCATCTAAGGTGAAGTATTTCCACACATGCAATGTGTGTCTGTCACTCTTGTTTTGTCAGACCCACCACCCCCTGTTTTACCTGCAGCAGCCATGTCTCCTCTGGTTTAGGTCTGACTGGTCTGTGTTTACGCACTAAGGGAGAGAAAGATTAACATGTGACTTGTCGACTCCTCCAAATTGAGGTCAACTTGTGCTGCAGGAGTCAACTAGTCAACGTTTCTGTTAATCCCCTACTCTGTTGTCTGTCCTTCTGCAGCAACAACACTATAGCTACTGTGAGAACAGGATTATCTCTGGTCAACAAATGTCTATTTTCAAGCACAAAACTTATCCCAGCTCTAACTCATCATAAGCACATGCAAACTCAAACATACTGAAGTTAACATTCAAATTGGTCGTATGTTTTTAATAAAAATGTGTTCCATTGTTTTTGTAAATCACATCTCTTCATCAACTTCTGGACATAAAGTCTTTCCACATAACTGGAAGGTGGGACTTCACCCAGAAATTTTAAGCATTAAGCAATTGCCAAGGTTTCTCAAACTTTTTGACCGCAAAAGACTTTACAGCACTGACAAAAGAAAATAAAAACAAAGAATGCCTAATATCCTGCCTATTTTGTGTCAATCTCAAGTTTCTATGACAGCCAGTTCTTGAATTAGAGCCAATAATGTGATTTTGACCTTTCTGCTAAATGCGACCTTGACCTTTGACCTTTTGCAATATTGATAATTTCATTATATGTATATGCGTCAGTGTGTGTAATATTATAATAATAGATTCAGTATTGATTAAGTTACGGCGTGATATGTCTATGCTTGACACACACACACACACACACACACAGTGTTACACAAGTTAATTTTGCCACATGTCACCTTTGACCTCCAAAGATCTCAAAAACTATTGGTTGTAGGTGATAACACCAACTATGAGAATTGTATAAATCTTCATTCCACATCGTTTGGTACCAATCGTAAAGTTCTGTGACCCTCCGTTCTTGAGTTATAATAATGTGATTTTGACCTTTTAGTTAATTGTGACCTTGACCTTTGACCTTTACTCAAATGGATCATTGCATTGATGCGCATTAGCTAATATGTATATGCCCATGTAATTTTCATTGTGATATCTCAAGTATTCATTGGGTGAGATTTAAAAATAAACCAAGAACTACCATTGATATTTATTTTTATCCTTCCTCATAATACATGAAAATGTTTAATTAACTTAGAAACTAAAGTCAAATAAAGTAAAAGTCGGGGATGCTTCTGAGTAAAACCACAGCTGATGACTCCCACAGACAAGTGGTGGGAACATTGAAGGTAAAGGCATCACCTGGTTCATAAAGACACCGTTTCACTAAATGACCAGTGGGTGAATCAGTAATGAAGAGGCCTTAGTATTGCATCAATTAATTAAAGCGCAGTTGTTATCGTAGTTAACATAACATCATGTCTAAATGAAAAAAATTAAAAATTGCTCAGTTAAATTCCACTTAATCCAGATTTAATGAGACAGATCCTGTACAGTCTCTAATGAGGATAAACCATTAGGAACATATATGCATGCGTGTGTGTGTGTGTGTGTGTGTGTGTGTGCCGGAGGCTGTGGTTTGAGTTGGGTGGGTGGGGGGAATGAGGCAGGGGAGGGGGGGCTGCTCTGCTGTGTGGGATCATTACACACAGGGAGGAGAGACAGGGAGACAGAAAGAGCTTGAAGAAGAAAAGGAGCAGCAGAGGAGGCAGACGATAAGAGACGAAGGCTGGCACACGATCAACACACACCACAGAAGAATAATGCCAAATTTCTCCGGCACCTGGAAAATGAAAAGCAGTGAGAATTTCGACGAATTGCTCAAAGCTTTGGGTGAGAACAACTGAGTCTTTTTCCTTGGGGTGAGAGGTTAGGATTGAGTGTGGCTTCTATAACATCAGTGAAATTAAAGGAGAAAGTGAGTGTGAGGTTTGATAAAGGAGACACTTAAACTGATATTTGACTTCAAGAAAAGCTCAGGGAACAATCTCTGCTATTTTTAAATGACAAATAATATAACTATACTCTGATTTTGACTAAATTGCGTGTTTAGAAATCTTTAATTACATGTGTTTTTCATTATATCATGTGTATTGTTTTCCCCATTATGTTCAGTATTTACTACAGAGCCTCCATCTGTGCTGCACAACTTATTTGTATTCCATATTAAACTATAATTGCAGTATACAAATCAAACACTTGCAGTTGTTCAGTGGTAAAACATAACTTAATTGCAAATTGAGACTCCAGATGAGTCCGTATCATGGACCACAAGGAGGTTGGATGAGGAACAGACTGAAACGTGTAATTGTTAGTACTTTAGTTGTGTGACCGAGAGGCTTAATAGCTTTTTCCACTCATTTGCAGAACAGAATCTATCATGATCTAAAGGAGAGCTAAACAAAGCAAATGGCGCCAGCATTCCTCCCTTTCATCACCTTGTCATTGTATCCTCCAAATTTGCAACATCTGCTGATAAGAATCTGAGTTACAGCTGCTGGAGAGACTGTACTTTAAATATGACAATGGTTTCATACTCTTAATATCTTCCCCTGTCAGCTAACAGCAATTTATCAACACTAGGACATGACACCGCCTCAAATTGTTACCTATTCCTTGCATTCCTCTTCTTAACAAGCCTGGTTTCTTCTTTGAAACACAGATTTTCTTACTCACCTATTGGCGCCAGAGGCAAAGGGTAAAAAAAAAGAAAAAGTGAGGTGACAGGAAAAAAAGGTGTCATTAAATAGCTCTCCTCAGGCACTAACTGCTGTGTATTTTATGATATATCTGAAGGTTATAGTTTATCTTCTTCAGTAAAAATACAAACGTTGAGTTTTGAAAGTGAACACACAGTGTTTCAGTTTTAGTGCAACATCATTTTCTGCATTTGTTTCTCTTTCCTGAATCTGTTTTTTAATGATAATAGTAGGAATTTTCCAGCACAAGACCTAATATCTCATCATTTTGATTTGGATTTAGGGATTTATTTCGAATATGAATGTCAAAATAAAAACATTTAAAAAGAAAGAAATAAAACAGAAAGAAAGAAGTATACAAAAACAAACACACTTAAACATACGACACATAATACATATTTGAAAAGGAGTGAGAAGAAGCATAGCTTATGAACCCCCCCCCCTTCATTTACAATAATAGCCTTCCAAGTCCATACATATGTAAACACACATTCATGCCTTATACACACATATATATCCCCAATATACTGTACATACACATACATACATATACTCTAGTCTATACTTTTCCATCCTTATAACACCCAGTGATACCAAACACCTCCACCATCCCTGTAACTCTGGCAAACTGTATCCTTTTAAATTGCTTCATGTTTGGACATTGCATCAACAATAACCTCTATCCATCTATCTTTTTTAAAAAGCAAACCATGATGCTAACATGTGCATTAGTCAAACATCTTATCGTCTCATAATTATGTTATGAATGTCATAATTATTCTATTTATGAATTTTTAATTTTTTCTAAAATACCCATGTGGACTATACCCACTAAACTGAGTACCATGACCCAATAAAACACATCATATACAGTAACTCACTTTTAAAGTTTATTTTTGGATGTATTTGACATTTTTCTGTTTTTTCCTGCTTAAATAAGTATTATTTCATCCATAGCAAAAGGGGAAAAATCTTTTTTTTTTTTTTTTTTATTTTACTTTATAACAATACGAAAGTCGGACTTTTTTACTTCAGTCTTTTTTACTTCAGTCAGTTTACTTCAGTAAAGGAGTACTTTAGTAAAGTACTTTAGTACTTAGTCAGTACTTCTACCTTTACCAGAGTATTTTTTCACATCAGTAGCTGTACCTCTACATAAGTAAAGAACATGAGTTTGAGCACCTCTGGTACAGTTGTGTTAATATTCCATTCACAAATACATACATACACAAAGATGAGTTCATTCAGAATCAGCTCCTGATCACAAATGGACTGATGTGATGTTGTTCACTTTCATACATTCACATAGCTCTGCTGTCTTTCAGACATTTACCAGTAAACACTCAGCTTCCATAGACTTCAGTGGAAGTCAATTGCACAGTTGTTTTCATTTCCTCAAAACTTAACGATCATTGATTAAATGATCACAATTTTGTCCTATTCCAGCTCTGGGAGTGAATTTTATAAGTATTTGTTTTTTGAAGCGCTATGTTATGGTGCTTTTCTATATTAATAATCAACTGCTGTGTTTCTGTTCTCAGGTGTGAATCCGATGTTAAGAAAGGTTGCAGGAGCAGCTGCATCAAAACCACATGTGGAGATTAGACAGAATGAAGAACACTTTTACATCAAGACTTCCACCACAATCCGCACCACAGAGATCAACTTCCTCATCGGAGAGGAGTTTAATGAGGAGACAGTGGATGGCAGAAAGTGTAAGGTAATTGAAAGTGTAAGGCATATATATATATATATATATATATATATATATATATATATATATATATATATAGCTTTTTTTTACATGGTTTTACTCTCAAACAGTTATCATGTAGCATAGAAAAGTAAAGATCAGAAAACATGAGTGTATGGCATGGTAGTAATCATGGCGTTGACATGGGTGGGGACAGCAACAATGAATAAAAAATAAATAAGAACACAACTAAAATAATTAAAATAACATCTCATTTTGTTGTTATGAACAAAAACTAAAATACATTATAGGAATGTTTTTTTTTTCAATTTCTTAAGCCACATTTTGTCTGGTTTTTATTTGTCATCTATAACTGCATTATGTATTTAATTATAGTTATCGTCACAAGACTGACATTAAGACAAAAAGTGAAAATTACAAGAAAAAAAAGTCTAAATTCTTAGTCACAGTCACTGAGCACAACCAGAATTAATCCATATTTAAGATGCACTGTGGTTTTTGGAGGAAATTAAAGTATTTTAAGTGCACCTTATAGTCCAGAAAATACAGTAACCTTTCCATATGCTAATGATCAGCTTATGTTTGAGCTGGTTGTTTGTTATATTCAGTTTGGAACTAACTGGACATGCTTTTGTGTCTGTTTAGAAGTTTAATATTTTAAAATGTTAAGGAAAATCAAGGATCCAGGACATTGACTCCAAAATTAAGTCAATGTGCACGTGTCAAAGTCATTGTAGTTGTAATACCAGTGATGTCCACTAGAGGATGCTCCCATAGATTTATACTAAAATTATCCGTAAGTATTTTTTCTCCTGTTTAAAATTATGGCCCATTTATTTTTCCTCATGTAGTCAGTGATCCTGTCCACCTCTAAACGACTGCTCTGTTAATACAATTTCAGGTTTAGGCTTTGATTGACAGGTGTGATTGACAGTTGACTCATCTGGTGGGTCAGACACTGAGTAACAGACAGAAATAATAAGGCTGTAAATGACTGTTTGATACCGTTTTGATAAAGTTGACCGTTTATCAAGTCAATAACTGAGTGTTTTAGCATTCATTTACTTCACACCCCTTGCAAATGGCTCATAGATCTGGCTCTTTTGTCCAAATATGGTCACTTGTGGGTCCAAAAATGGATCAAAACATGGAAATAGTGTCAAATCACAAAGTACTGTCATAAAAACGACACATCCTAAATCAAAGGGTTAGGTCATAGTTCCTGTTTTACTATATATGATGAGGTGTTTTTTTTCTACAAAGTTTTCAACAAAGGCAAAAAGGTAATTAAAAAAAAATAAAATCTTATAATATATCAAAAGTTAATCTGATCCCTGCCTTCCTGGATGTTCTGATATTCCACTGAATCACATTAAAACACAAATGGTAGCATAGACACAACAAGTATTGTGGGCCGAGGACACCAGATCACTCCTTTGATGTACCGAAGAAAAACAATCCCAAAAACATGATGGTCAAATCAATGTGTCCTGTTTATTAATCTCGCCCAACATTGGTTGAGAGATTATTGTAATCAGTGTGTGTGTGTGTGTGTGTGTGTGTGTGTGTCTCCGCAGGGACATATCGTGCTATAACTCAATGAATCCTTGAGATATTACCGTGAAAGTACATGGGCATATACATATAGCTAATGCGCATCAGATGCAATGACCCCTTTGAGTAAAGGTCAAAGGTCAAGGTCACAATTAACTAAAAGGTCAAAAATCACATTACTGGTTATAATTCAAGAATGGAGGGTCACAGAACTTTAGACTGGTACCAAACGATGCGGAATTAAGATTCATACAATTCTCATAATTGGTGTTATCACCTACAGCCAATAGGTTTTTAGATCTCTGGAGGTCAATGGTGACATATTTCAAAATTAACATGTGTAACACGGTTGGTGTGTGTCAAACAGACAAATCACGCTATAACTTAATCAATACTGGATATATTATCATAATATTACACACACTGATGCATATATACATATAACAAAATTATCAATATTGAAAAAGGTCAAAGGTCAAGGTTGTATTTAGCAGAAAGGTCAAAATCACATTATTTGCTGTAATTCAAGAACGGGTTGTCATAGAAACTAGAGATTGGCACAAAATAGGAGCAAGATTAGGCATTCTCTGAATACTTATTGTATAATCAGATTCATTCACTTCAAAGTTAGCGAGTGAAACATACATAATTCATATTTTTTCCAGCTTTTCTATAGTTCAGTTCAAATTCACTTAAAGGTAGGGTAGAACCTTTTTGTGGACCTCTGTTTTTCTTTTACTGTATTGCTTAAAATACCCTTCACACCCTGATAACTCCAACACAAAAATAAAAAATTTTACTCACCAGTGGAATGGGCAGGACTGAAAAAATACCTTTCAATCATTTTAACTGGGCCGCCAAAATGATTGATATGGTGATATGTCTGTCAAACTCAACTGCCTGAAGCCTGAGCCTAAGCTTGGCTAGCGATGTTAGCTATATTAGGATGAAGACAAGTGAAAAGTTGTAAATCTAATATACCAATATAAAGACTTCAATTCAGAGGTACACAAATTGAAAATGAAGTTTACCCGAGTTTAGAAATACCTAAACAAACAGGCAACTTCAATACAAACACTACACACAGCAGTACACTAGGGTCTTAGATATTCAACCTTTAATATATGATATAATAGCGTGCACCAGAATAATAATGCTTTAAAACATATTATAATATAATGTAGTTCATTATTGTTAAAAAGTGAAGTTTGTGTAATAGTCTTATTCATTTTAACACTATCATAGCTAACTGCATTATCATTCTTATATCCATGAAAACATATAATAGGCTTCTATGTAATCCACTCAAATTGATTTTTCTACAAAAATCCTTATATATTTGTCCTTTGTTTGTCACACCTTACATAAAAAAAGGATAACACTACCTTTGGCTCAGAAAAACACTTTGGTTCCCTGTATAAAATACAAGCTTCTTCAAATATTACAAACTGAACCTTACATTTCTTGACAATATTGTGAAAGATTATACTTTGTGGATCCCCAAAACACTTATTAACAGTCATATTAACTATGTGATCAGTGGTGACAAAGAAGGAAAAACATTTGTCACATTGCTCTACTGCTAACATACTGTCAGCCAGGTGAAACTGATGAATTTAGGGCACGCCATTAAAGTGCTGTCTCTTCTGTAGAGTCTGGCCACTTGGGAAACGGAGAACAAAATTTACTGCAAACAGACTTTAGTGAGTGGGAATGGCCCCAAGACCTTCTGGAGCCGAGAACTCAGAGGGGATGAACTTATTCTGGTGAGTAATTCTTTCAACTTTAACATGATGTGAGAGGCAACATGGGAAAATAAGAGATTTGAAGTGTGGATTCAGTGTCAAAGTTTGTCATAGGTAGGTCTGGTACAGATGTTATTGACAGTTTCCTCCTGATGTGATTCAAAGTTGCTTATATTTTACTAAAGGAAGTGAAGTAAAATGTGTTATATGTGTGTTTTGTTTTCTGGGACCATCTCCCATCCCATCAGTCTGAGGCAGAGGGGGTCAAAGTACTGCCATTCTGTACTCAAAGGTAGTGTAGGAGATCTGGAAAATGGTTCCTACAGCTATATTTTGAAAGTATACACACCCATGCCTCTTCGTCAGCCCACCCCTCGAAACCACGCCTTTAAAAATACCTCAACGCTCATGCTGTCTGGAGCGATCACTGAGGTTCACGATCATTCACCAGAACTCAACGTCAATTATCATCCTAAATAACAAAACAATAATCAACATTTATCAGTTTGTGTCACATGAAGCTTAGCTAACAAAAGGTTTAGTAGCATGAAATAAACACCATGGGAAAACTAATGGATAAGGACAATAGTTTATGGTGTTACAGCAGCACTTTACACACAGTGTTGGTAACTTAGCAAAACCTGCTGGAACATTATGTTTGGTCAATATCTGACATTTTCTCACTGACGGGTGAATACGATACCCATAAGTGATTAGTATGTCCAAATATTATAATAACAGTATCATCTTACCTATCCAGTAGAAACATGGTCACCTTAGCATCAGTTTTGAGCCCCTTTTCCTTTTTCAGTTGACGCCAGCGCTGGACAGTCATAGTGATTACCACCCTTGTCCTGAGTTACTTTTCACTTCTGTCCTGAGAAGGGATCAGCACACAATGGCTCCCACTTCTATCTTGAATCATCGAGCAGATCAATAATCAGCTGTTTGAATATTTTTTTGCAAAGTCAGATCTGGATGGAAGTCACTGTCTCCAAATACAGGGACCATTACTGGCATCTCTCAGTCCCTCTGCAAATAAATAAAATAAATAAATATGGGATTGGTTAAAATAAACACAATCTTGGCATTCTGTGTAGTTGTTAAAAAGAGGGCGATGGGTGCAGTGTCTGAACAGTGAAACCAAAATGGCCAAGAAAAACCACAGCTGGGCGATGACACTAGACAGAAAAATGTTAAACGATCTGGTCAATATTTTACTAAACACGTAGTTTGGAGGAAATGCTATAAACTCCCATGGCTACTTATTGAGACCATCCTTCTCTCATGTTTCCTTCTTTTGCCAAATGAATATGCTGAAGAAAAAGGACTCAGCTGGGGCTGTTTCTGTTTTCCCTTCGATCATTTGATGCAGATCTGCATGTGTACGCTGATTAAAAGCTTTTACCAGTGGATAGTAACACATACCAACACCTGTTTCCATGACAAAATAGTTTTATATCAAAAGGATAATTTACCATTTTACTGTCATACATGTATTATTAGATTCTACATTCCACACAGTATTTCATGATCTTCAATCCATCACAAACACCGTCTCTAGTTTCTGGCAAATCAAGATCTGTGAGGCCACACATTTTTTCTGTACACATCTGGGCCCGTTTGGATTTATTGGCCAGATGGAACACAAAGCCCAGTCCAGTTTAGATGAGATGGGGATCTCTTCATTACAGACTGTGACTAACATCTGTACAAAGGCAGTTAGGGGGAAAGAAATTAAGAGGAGCTGTAATTTGGACCAAAAAACAGGCTTCAGATTGGAAGTTCAAAGAGGACAAAATGTGTTTTTATTCAAGATAAGGGTGTGTTCGTCTGTCCATGTTGGAGTGATGGGCTGTAACACGATCGGCATGAGGAGCTGAATCATTAGAATAAATCATGTATTTTCACGATCAGGAGGGAGAGGTCAAATGTATTCCCTTCTGCTCTGTAATTAAAACATAATCTAGTTCACATCACACCCCAATTTATTCTGTATATCTGTCAAAGCTTCTAATGATGTAAAGTAAAGGCATTTAAAGAAGCAAAAATAGGAAATCGAAGCCAAAAAACAGATATTTCAATGTGTAAAAAAAACTGATAATATGAAGCAACATAAGGGTTCAAGTGATGGTTTATCATTTAGTTACACTGAAATAGTTTAAAAATTAAGTATCTGACATTTGCATATGTCTGTGTGCTTTATGATAGTTGATAATTTTTCATCTGTTTAGGGCTACAACTAACAGTTAACTAGTCAATGACTACTGTAAGGACGAGTTGAAGGAAAAAAAACAAAACAATTGCTGATAGAAAAGGTCTTTTCTTTCCTTTAAGAAAATGTAGTCGACAACAAAGTTTGTTAAACAAATATTAAATTCAATATTCAACAAATATTGTAGCATCAATATTTTCATGCATAACACGTACAGTGTCTATAATGTGTTAAACAACTGAATCCTCCAGATTTACAAACAGCAATAACATGTTTCTTTGAACAAAAGTGATTGACGCTACTAATAACATGTTGATGACTAAGTTAGTTAGTCAAGTAGAAGCCCTACTTCTACTGTGCACCATTGTTTCAATCTCCAAACTATCCATCTTTTGTGTTCAGATATTCTCATAAATAACTCTAAAATATTACAATTCACACTGAAAAAAGGTTACACTCACACATTAAGGAGTCATAAACACCTTTTGGGCATAAATTATGGCATTTGACTGATTGGTTGTTTGGTGCATCTTCCCACATTTACTCAAATAAAATTGTAAAACACACAAAGTGGACAGATGAGATCAAATCATGTCCTGTTTTCAACTGGCAAAAAAGCCCCTTTGACAGAAAACTGAATTTTCCACTTGCTCTATTGTATTACTATATATTCTATTGTCTTTTAATGTATCTTACAGTGCCATCTGCTGCCGTGATTATTTGAAGCAAATGACAAAAAATGCACTTTTCCTTTTTACAGCCAGTATTAGTGTTCTGCACAGGTCCACATTTTCCAAACAATCCAATCTTCTTTTTTCTCAACGGGATAGTTCACTATTTTTCACATGAATTTGTATAGAATCAGCATCTTTACTCTGGTGCACCCACAGTGACTTACCCCCAACAGTATCCTGTGAGTCGAGTTCTGGTCTGGTTTTGGTCAAAGCGAAAGTAGTCCCGGCAGGTTTCCTGGGGTCACAAAATTAAATCCTGTCTCAAAACAATATGTGTTTGAATGAGTAATTTATTTATTTGCATAACAAAACTGTCACAGAACAAAACCTCGCACCTCGTAATTGCTTTGAACTACTTTCTCTCAATGCGTGTTGTCACTGCTAACAGCTGTGCACCTGCACATAGCAGCCACAAAAACTGGTGAACAACTGATTAAAGTAGTTTGCTAATGCGCATAGCTGTTAGCAGTGACAATGACCATTGATAGTGCAGTAAATATTGCAGCTCTTTTATCAGAGGTGGAAGTAACTAAGTAGAAGTACTTCCTTCACTGTGCACAAGTACACTTTCTAGATCTCTGTACTTTACTTGAGTATTTATTTTTCTGGCACCTTTTTACTTTTACTCCCTACGTTTTTGTATAAATATCTGTACTTTATACTCTTTACATTCTCCGAATAGACTCATTACTTTTTCAAACTAAACAAATGCGACCGTATGAAAAGTAAGTCGTAAATCAGAAATTGTGGCTTACTATCATAATTCTGGCCATTTTCCTCAATTTTTAGTTTTTATCTCAGAAGTTTGACTTTGTATGTTGTAATGTTGACTTCTTATCTCACGATTTAGATATTTTTTATCTTATAATTATGCTTTTTTTAATCTCCTATTTATGACTATTGAATTTTTCCTAAATGTTCTGTCCATACCCACTAAACTAAGTACCATGACCCAATAAAACACATCATCTACACAGTAACTCACTTTTAAAGGCTTTATTTTTGGATATTTTTGGAATTGTTCTGGTTTTTCCTGCTTAACTAAGTATTATTTCATCCATTGCAAAAAGAATGCAGTTTTACAGTTTACTTTATTACAATTGACAAGTTGTACTTTCTTACTTTTACTTCAGTAAAGGAACTGAATCAGTACTTCTAATTTTACCAGAGTATTTTTCACACAGGTAGCTGTACTTTTACTTAAGTACAGAATGTGAGTACTTTGGACAGCTTTGTCTTTCAAAATTCATTGAGTTATTGTTTCAGTATTAATTGTCACCCTTGTAAAACCAAGCTGGACTGACTGTACATATCCTAGCCAAGGAAATTTTTGGCTAGGTCATCTACACCTAGCTTTTCTGCCTCCATCAATAACAATTTACATTATATAGACTAAATGTAATCTAAAATTAGCATTTATTGGTAACATATTATAACAAACAATTACATGATTAAAATTTAATTAATTTTAGCAACAAAAAAAAGGCTATTTTGAAAGTCTGAGGTCGCCAGAAATTTCTGATGGTAAAATGGGGCCATAAGCCAAAAAATGTAAATAAAAACCTGGCTCAGACCTTAAATCAAATACTCAATGTGTAAACACCTGAAGTAACAGACAAATCCAGAGGGTGAAGAAACACATGCAATTTCATTTTAGATTCTATTGACAGGTAAAAGCTGACCTGTTCTCTCTTGATAAATAAACCCAAATTTTCGTTCCACAAAGATGTGATAGATTCATGCAGAATAAACAGGAAAAAAATGGACATAAAGTGGAATCAAAGCTGGGGCCAGCAGATGAAGAAAGAAGGGCTGTAAGGGAATGATGGATGGATGTGGCTTTAATGAAGACAACATGTGGTGTCTTTACTGTGCTCACTGTGAGCCAAGATGGACAGGCGGCATTTACGGATCATGATGGGGTTTTTTATATATACAATAAGAAGAGAAAATCTATTCTTTTTCTAGTCTGTTTTGAAGAACCACTTCCTTTCCATTTCCGGTCAATAAAAATTGATCTTCACAGATAAATGCAGTCGTGCTTCATGTTGGGATGGAGCCAGGTGACACTGGTGGTCTTTTGACCTAGATCTGTGTGGCTTTAATTGGTCTCATTGATCAAGCTATAGAGAAATGCCAATGGACCCTGGTGTTACCTCCAGTTAATGTGTCCCTCGGCATCGGGCCATCCCAGATGGACTCATCTCAGCTCCATTTGTCACCGACCTGGTCTGCATCTCTATCCCGCTGTGCTGCATCGCTCTCAGATAATGATGATGATGGGTGGCCCTGCAGTCAGCCATCATGCTATACCCCCAGGACTCCCATAAATCTTGACAACTGGACACACCCACCCCTAACCCATGGAGTATCCAACATGTCTGGCACATTTTCATATTAATTCTGTCACATCTGTTTTTTTAGCAGGTGATCGATAGGCTACAAAATGAAGAGTGTCAAATTAAGGTCATGATACAATGTTTTATTCCCATGTCTAATTTGGATTCAGGATATAAGTAACAAGAGGTGGAAATTGATTTGTTAAGCAAATATTCAATTCAGCATGTGCTGACAGTGCATCAAAAAAATTGAGAAAAGTGTATTGTCTCACTGAGCTACTTCCATAGGCTGGTTTCACATGACGTCACATTGTTATTTAGTCAGCACGCGAATGTCAGATGGAGGGCAGGAAATGAAGCAGAGTGAGGTTTCTATTGGGAAAATGTCTATGTTTTGTGTAGTTTACGGCTGAAACAATCGTTCTGAGAGAAGGAAAAGCATTTTTTTTACACTACCAAAGATTATCATTCACAAAAGTGAGAAAAGGAAAAAGCTTACAGTAAAACGCAGTAAAAAGTGGATTTTAAATCTGCGTTTGCAGTTGGGAGGAGCAGAGTCTGCTAATGCTAATGTCTGTGTCTGCAGCAACCACTTCTATCAGAGGTTCAAAAGCTAACTTTTTTGTGGATGTGCTATATGTCATTAGGTTGCAGTTAAAGGCTCATTTACACGGTTGTAATATGGTTTACCTAGACACATCAAGATGAGTTACATGTTTGTTTACAACAGTCGCTACTGCTAGCAGCGACTAATGTAAACATGCAATACATTTTGACGTTGCATCTTTACAAATAAAACACTCACCCTAGCGAAGACTGAATGATAACCATCGCTGAGCCTTTTGGTACCGAGGTTGTGGACCCACCCACTGACAAAAATTTTCTATAGCTACAAACTGTTCTAGTCTTTCATCTGCTGCTGGTGTAGTAGGATGTCTGCAGGACCAGGTAGTTAATAATATCCACAGCAGAGATTGTTGGAAAATCTTTGGGTTGAGTCGAAAACTCACATTTGTATAAGATACAGGTCACGTCCAATACATTTTTAACTAACTGTATGTATCTGCGATTCCACACTGGATCTAAATCTGTACAATAAACAATCTCTATAATGTTTTTCTCCATAACGACATAGTACATGGTTACTTCCTGCCCTCCAGCTGAAGTTGCAACATCATCATAGTCCCGTGATTGAAACCTACCTATTGGCTACAGTTGGCATCCCATAATGTGGGGTACACAGTGACTTTATTAACAACTTGCCTACTACTGAATTAGTCTCGTGATCTGCTTTTTCTGGGTCCGGGTCGCAGGGGCAGGAGCCTCAGCAAAGCAGCCCAGACTTCCCTCACCCCAGCTCTTCCAGGGGAATCCCAAAGTGTTCCCAGGCCCACCATGAGATATCATCCCTCCAGTGTGTCCTGGGTCGGCCCCGAGGTCTCCACCTGGATGGTCATGCCCGGAACACCTCCCCAGGGAGGCTTCCAGGAGGCATCCTTACTTGATGCCTGAGCCACCTCAGCTGGCTCCTCTGGACATGGAGGGGCAGCGGCTCTACTCCCAGTCTCCCGGACATCCAAGCTTTTCACCCTATCTCTAAGGCTGAACCCAGCCACCCTGCAAAGGAAGCTCATTTTGGCTGCTTGTACCCAAGACCTCATTCTTTGGGTCATGACCTAAAGCTCATAGAGCAAACGACTGAATTATTTCAGCAATTTGCCGCAACCCCAGTGTGAAGCAGTTTGGGTGAGGACGGGGAATTACTGCTCCAAATGAAATATCTTAGCATCGTGATGAGTGAGGGAAGAACAGAACAAGAGGAGGACTGGCAGGTCAGTGCAGCGGCAGCTGTGATGTGGACACATGTGGTCCACTGTGCAGGAGCTCTAGACTTATCCATCTGACCTGTGATCATGAGCTATAGGTACTGAAAAGAGTATTAGTATACGACTGACAAATGGATTTCCTGTGTTGATCAGCTCCACATCTGCTGGATCTGACCCTGTTCCAAGTGTTTTTTGGATTTTTTATTTTTATTTTTTTTTTTACACTGCATGGAGATATTTTAAATTAAAGTAAAATATATGTAGCGTGGATGAGGCCAGTCTTTTTTTTTTCTGAAGGTCTTTTGCTGGGAAATAACTTCATAATGAATTTCTTATGTCAATAAATTTTATTCCCTCTCAATCTCTTTCCAGATCTTTGGAGCAGATGATGTGATTTGCACACGGATCTACGTACGAGCATAAGCGTAATTCCGCATCTTTCCAAGTTCACATTTCCTACAACAAACAGATGGCCATGAATACAAGTAAATGACAAAAGACCTCCATGCTACAGAAATACATCCTGCTTTGATATAAAACTCAATGCATTTTGCTGTTCTTTGTTTCTGCGTTTTAATTTTTCTGCTTGGATCAAAGTTAAATTGTGAACACATTTTGTTTAGTTCTCCAAATCTTTGGTCAGATTAAAGAGGCTGCATATATGAACCAATGAAGGAAAGTAAAATGGCCACGTGAAATTTAATCTATTCAAAGGAAATTTTAATGCCAAACACCATACTACACTCATGTACAATGTCATAAAAGTCAGAGAAAGGACATGTTTAAACAATGTACAAAGTCTTATGTACAGTCAGCTCCCCGGACGTCCTGTGCCCCCCCCCCCCCTCAATATTAAACACAGTAAATATAAAAATAAAAACCCAAGTAATAAACTGTTTCCAAGATTGTCTGTAGCTGGTTACGTTACCAATCATTGCCTTAAATGGATTAAAGATTTTCAGGCTGTTCTGTTTTTTTCCTCCAACCTGGCTGCGCTTCGATCCACTTGGAAAATGAATGTGTCCGTTTTCAGAAAGGTAGATAACGCAGAGTAAATACTGCATCTTAATTTAACAGTTTTGAACTTTACCCATCCTAAGGATTAACAGCAAACAATAAAAGCCTCTTCCTCCTTGTCCAACTTTATAATATCTGTACGAACATTTCCAGTTTCTGTTTAACTAATTTGATGGGAAAAGGCAATAAAATTCTATCAAGTCTGTACCTTCTTTAAAGGGATTCATTCACTTATTCATTGATATTTGTATTTCAGCATGAGACAACCCCATCAGCTTGGATAAACTGCAGTTGAGTTATTGCTTGCTTTCTTTGTCCTAAAATTACATACAAATCACATGGCTGACATTCACAGACAGGCCTATTTCAACACTGAGCATGAAAAATATACACAATTATTACAGATCATTGTATTTGTGGCTCATACTTACTAAAACCACCAAGTCCAACGTGTCCAAAATATTTTAAACTTTTGGTATTGTCGGAAAAAAAAAAAAAAAAACCATGATGGATCTGTTAAGACTTTTGGAAAAATAACAGTGGGAGTATGTTTTTCAAAGTATGAACTGCTGCTCGGCTACATTCAATGATCTTAAAACCACAAGTAATGCTAAAGACTGAAGAGTAGAAAAAGCGCTGAAGGATTGTGTTGAAATGCATAAAAAAATTTGTAATTTTTCTACGAACCAAGGACAACGTATTGACAGAGCACACAGAAAAACGTCTCTAAATAACATCCTTTGGTAAAAAACAGATAAAACTTTGCATTTTCTTAATAAACTTCTCTGCAACCTCTAGCCAAAGATGGAATCTATTTGTGTTAACATCCGCTACACATCAATGACATCTGATAAAAAAAGAAAAAAAAAGAAAACATATTTACACAAAGTGTTTGGGCAGTCATAACTTATTGTACTGAATATACAGTTTTGCATTTAACCAATGCCACACACCCAGCAGATGATGTCAACTGGTCTATAGTGCAGTTTAGCACCATTACCGTCAAGAAGAACAGTCACAAACTATACATACAACTTTACAGCTGGTGGCCGGATTAAGCTCCAAGTCCAAGTACACACATCGCCACAGAGGTAACAGGTACTTGCTTGTACTAACTAAAGAAAATCTGAGGTCTTTTGTTTTATTTTGTTAAGTGATAAAGTAGTCCTCATAAACAACATGTGTTGATGTGATGTCTGTATACAGAAATTCCTCTCCGGTAAAAGTCTGCTACGAATTTCCTGATACAGTAACACGTTTTTTTTAAAAGATATAATGACAGCAAGATATGTAAAACTACTGTTTCAAATACATTTTTACTGTCTAAGCTTCAAAGCCTCAGAATCGGATCCAGCAGCAAGAAGTGGAAAACCAATGTCTGGTGTGAATTGTGGACAATCTCTTAATATTTTGGCAGCTGAATGCAGTAATGGCAGGTTAGAAAAGTTCTCATGAAGTGGTATTTGAAGTTGTCACTGGCAGTCTGTTGTGTAAAGGCGACCACTGTCACAGCTAATGCTGTCAACAGGATGTGCACTACAGTGTTCGGTACTTCACTCTGTACTTGTTAATGTTGAGATAATGGAGCACCTCAGGGCTACAGGTGGTGCTGCAGGGAAGTAGGCCTTCTTGTTCGTCTCCCATCAACCACTTGTGACTGGTGGCAGCCATTTCACTGGTCACATGCTCCTTTGCCCAAGCATCCAACCTGGCCTGAAAGCGCCTGTGCAGCCGAGTGTTGACACGCTGATGAGACTGGAAACCAACCACAAAAAAGGTAACATAAGATTAAACTCTGTTTGCAATATTGGAGACCTGGATGAGAATTAGATGAGATGGTGTCAAGAGTTAGCTTAGTCGCGCTAGACTCCTAGCGGCAGCACATGTAATGTACACTCGATTCAACTTTTGACTAGATCTCCCTGAAACTAGCTGACCAATCACGGTGAAGTATAGAGTCAGAGGGCGAGCGTAACAAAGTGATGCTGCAACGTTTTGGAGACAAACAACCAAAAGCAACTACAGGTGGTGATTTCCTTTTATTAAAGATGAGTGAAGAATGTGAGAAAATGTCAGCAATCTTTAAATTCTTTTTACAGAAGTGACAACAGTCATTAAACTCCATAATCCACCATTTGTTTAGTCATTCCTAACTTTCTCTGGACTCCTCCGTCAACTTTCCAGCGTCTAATTACGTCATCCTAAAGATTATGCCGATTGGTTGTAGTACTGTCCTATGATTTGAAAGACAACCTTTTAGCCCCACCTCCCCTGCCTCTGAAGTGTTCCAAGACCTATACAGGCTATGTCAGTGTTAGAGTCACTCATAACTCAGGATACTATTTGAGGTTAGCCCACCATTCTGAGGAGAAGCTATGGCAAGGATGTCAAAGGCATTCAGGTTCAGGGACCAAATACAGACCAATGCGATCTCAAATGGGTGGAGAAAATAATATAACCTAAAATAATCTAGATTCGTCTCATTGTTTTAGTGTAAAAACAGTTAAATTAGGGTATATTGTGAAAATGTAATAACCTTGACAACTATGTATAACCTGAAATTTCTTTTAAAACAAACTTTTAGTTTTAAAAACATTACGCTCATGTTTATCATTTACATATGAATTATAACTTCAAGATCACAATGAATCTACAAATACAGAAAACAACTTCTCTTCAGACATTTCAGGTTGTTTATATCTGTTCAGTTGATGTTATTTACATTTTTAGTTAAAGGTAGCAGTAACTGCTTGGAGATGACCAATGATGATGCCATAATTTTGTCCTCAAGAAAACCATAACAACAACACTGCAAACAAGTTAGACTTTGACCTAGAAATATTGAGCTTAACATGTAGATGAGGAAACATTAAGTACTGCTGATTAAGGAGCTGCTTTAGCCTTCTGTAGCCAGAACCATCTCCACACTACTTAACATAGCTTCATATTAATTTAAGGTGGTTAGAGGTGGATTACTGCCACCTGGTTGAGTGGAGTCAAAATACTTTCAGTCTCATTTCATCTAGAATAAGTCAAACTGCAACACCTAATGGCAACATCATATATAGCACTTTAAACCATTAACAGATTAAATTAAATGAGTTTGAGGTGTTTTAATATAAACAACCCTACTATTAGTGTACCAACATCTAAAAGATAACTGATGTAGATAACCGACTGCTGAAGGCCTATAAATATAATCTCTAATTAAAAACTGAATAAATAAATATCGATTTATGACAGCCCCCACAACTTTTTAAACAAAAAACAAGTATTGATGACAGATAAACCCCTAAACCAGTTTTGTTTTTATTATATCAAAACCTTAATAAAAATACTGCCTATTTCCCTACTTGAATTAAAGTAAAAAAAAATCAAAATCTTACGAGGTGTATTTTTATCATTTCTAGTCCAAATATCTCACACTTGAAATAAGACATAATCACCTAAAGAGTTACTTGTAATTGAGATAAAAGAACCGATTCATAGACAATAGATTTAGAAAATCTTATTTCAAGAAATTGTTCCTAGATAATTTTCCACTTTGTTTCACTGGTGTTTTTTTTTTTTTTTTTTTTTTTTGCTGTAATGAAAAAAACAAACAAACTCTTGAACAAAATAAAGAAAGACAAACATGTTTAATGAACTATTTATAACAATCGTGTCATAGGATGCTACACATCTGTTTGATGATGTTCACTGCTCCAACTGTGGTGACATTCATACAAGCATTTCTATTCGAAGCCTCTTTTTACCATCACTTCTTAAACCAAAAGTGATGACAACAAGTCTGGTTTTACTTTGGCTTTCAATATAATTGACTTCAGAGTTTTATTTTAACATCTGCATTTTTAACACAAACTGAAAGAAAGAATGCCTGCTGAAATGTCATCTTGAATTTATTTGTGATTTGGTTGCGGGGGCATGTCCAGGGAGTCCAAAGGGTTAATACATTGCAACAACTGCTTTAACCATTTAATGGATACAGTAAGTTAACCTGACTCATGTCATCTGGCTGTGTTTCTCTAGGCTCACGCAGCCAGCCGAGTATGGTGTAGTTCAGGCTTTCTGAAATATAAAGGAGCCAATCAGTGTCGCCGGGTGGGACGTCCCATGACTGGGTGGCGTTGTGTCTGTATGTGTCACAGCTGATGTCTCTGTGGTCTGTTGGGCACTGGGTTCCTCTTCAGCTTTTTGCCGTTCCCTTATAGTGTCCACAGTACTCTGGTGTCTCCCTACCAAGCGAAGACATTTCAGACATATGCCAGAGGAATTTTCTGGAACATCTGACCCGTTAAGACCAAGTTCTGCAAGTCACTGGTCTACCCGTTTTCCATAGGGAAGTTCAAGGAATATCCACTGGCTGTTGCTGATGTTGCCTTTTATCCTCAGATTTTTCCTGCACATATGTCAATGGACTTTTACAGACAACGCAGCGGTGCGTTTAGGTGCAGCCATACTGTGGTGTTTGTTTTGATGGTCTGCTGCAGTATGGCTCTACTTCCTGCTGTCATTCTGAGTCACGGCCCGAGTTCAACGTAAGTGGCTGAAGTGGCGTGTCAGTCAAGATGACGGACAGATTCTTCATCTAATCACATGCAAGGATTTTAGATAAGGCCCCTCCTTTGAAAACGCATTGGTTGTGGAAGGGTCCCAGATGGTACTGTGAGATGCTATCTGGCGACAGTCAGGTTAGCAGTAAGTGCCTTCTCATTCCTAATATAAGCATCAGTTTGATAGGTGGCAGAAAGATTGTTTTATAATTATAAAATGAGTACAGATTTTTTTTTGTTATTTAACAAAATGTTAGTTTTGTTAAATGATCTTAGTTAACTTAGTTTTCATCTAAAAAACTAAGGTGACGGTGCTGGACTTCAGGTGCCAGCCCCCTACCCGATACCCTATTAACATCGAGGGGGAGGCCATTGAGGTGGTGCCGTCCTACAAATACTTGGGACTAGTATTGGACAATGAACTGGACTGGTCAGTGAACACCAACTACATCCACCAGAGCAGGCTCTAGTTTCTCTGTAGACTGCATACAGTAAACTACTGCAGATGTTTTACAACTCTGTGGTGGTCAGTGTGGTCTTCTACGCTGTGGGGGGCCAGCTGCAGTAAAATAAACATCCAGCGGCTGAACAAGAGCATTAAGAAGGCGCCATCTGTGGTGGGTCTGAGGCTGGAGTGACCGGGCCAGCGAACACTGTCCAGACTCAGGTCCATCCTGAACATCACCAACAAACCCTTGAACTGGGTATTTGAGGAGCACAGTCACCAACAAGATGAGCTCACCGAGATGCTCTACCACAAGATTTATGAATTCAATTATTCATCGAGCAATCAGGCTTAGTAATACTTTAAATGGAAGGGGAGGTGGGGGGAGGGTGTAGAATCTTTTTTATATATCACTTTTAACGTATCTACTTTTTATCATATTTAACTCTTTAATCTAATCATAATATTAACTTTTTAATTATAATTTATTCTGATGGTTTTTTCCTATCTTAGAGCTATTTACATTCAGTATTTAAGTTATGATGTAATATGATTGTGTTTTTGTTGTGTGGAGCGGTGACTACTTTTAATTTCCCTATGGGGATTAATAAAGTATATCTTCACTTATCCGTTCTTACCTGATGAGCCCTCGTCAGTGCAGTGTGTCTGTACATGTAGTCTTCAGATTTGCAGACGTAGACCATCTTGTAGGAGTTGAGTTTGAACATGCACTCCATCTTCAGTTCGCTGCTACCATCCTGTAACTTCTCCGACGAACCTTTGGACATTCTCTCTTGCTGCAGCTGCTCCCATCCACGCTGGCACTTCCGTATCCTTCGCAAGTTCCTGAAGGGCCAAAAGAAATCAATAGCATGAATACTACTAATAAGAGATCACAGAAGAAGTCACCAAGACATTCCAACAAAGTTATAAAGTCTATAAGCTTTTTTTTTTTTTTTTTTTTAAATCTATTGAGGCAGTTTGTGTGACAGTAGGTACTGCACTTTTTTTTTTAATAGCCAAAAAGGTATGTGTCAATAACAATTGATACACGATATAAGATTGATTTGAGAGGACTGTCCCTTTATGCAAATATTTTTAAACCCATGCATTGCAACTCACCGAGTAACAGAATTAGATAGGGAGTCAGATCATTCGTGGGGAATGTGGATCTATAAGAGCAGCAGAGGCAGCAGTCGTAGTATTTCCTCATAGTGCACAACCGTTGCACAGACACGACATTCAACTTCAAGCAGATATTGCTTTTAACTGAAAATGGATCCGGATTTTGAGCAGGTACTTACAAAAAAAATTTCCACCTGAATGAAAGTTTTAAATGTGTACTTACCACAGAGGGTACAGGTGAGCGAGGACTGAAACCATGAAGCATATTTTTGCATTCAGGGCTCCACTTAAAAGACATGACAAGGAGGCCAATTTCAAGTGTTAGAAACAAACACTACAAAAACGCTGCCTTATTGGATACCAATCAAAAAATATAAGATGAAAAAATAAATAAAATAAAAATTTGGATGTTCACATACTTTCACCGACAGCGTGTTAATGACCATGTGATGAAGACCCAAGACAACTAGAAAAGAAACAGCTGGATATTTGTTTGTAGAGAAGGGCCATATCATTGGATGTGTTGCACTGCTGACCTCTCATAGATTTGATGAAAAGGAAAAAAAAAAAAAAAAGGACAAGATGTGGGTGAGCCTCTTGATAAATCATAGTCTGTGCCAGATTTATGCAGTGGGTTAAACAAGACAAAACAATAGTTTGTTTCAAAAAGGTCCTTTGGAATGTTCATGGTAATCAGACCCTCCAGGATTTCACGATGTTGCGATTTGCAACTTTCAACACCAATTCAGTCAATCCCTGTGAATTCAGCGCGACTTTCCCGCAAAATGTGACCAATCATTTGTGACGCCTTGAGCTGCACCTTCCACCTTTTCCGGTTTACCTTACAGTACAAAGAAACATGTGCGCGGCCAGCAGTTCATATTTGACGACTAAAATGATGCACTAGTACCAACAGGTGCATTTGGAAGAGTACTTTTTATCATCCAGGTAATATTTTATTTGTCATATTTGAAAGGTTGTCTTAATATCTTTGTCTTTGTTCTATTTTTGTCAGAGAAACTGCCTCTACTACACAGTAAACCGTACTAGTAATGATTTTTTATATTATGTTTTATAACTTCATGTAGTGTTGTGAGGTCATATGAACTTTAACCTTTGAACCAACAGATGCATTTGGTAAAAAAATAAATATATTTATTTTGTTACATTTTTGTAATTCTCGTAATTGTTTATTTTCCATCTCAGTAAAAGGTAATTTTGAGGACTAGATCACAATAACTTTGAATTAATTTTCCAGTGACTAAGTATTTGAAATACTACTAAATAATTTTTACTATAAAAAGGGAAAACCGCAACTATTTATCGGAACTTTCACTTCCTCCCGCAACAAAAGCCTAAAAATCATCACAACTGTCATTGAAATTTTTTGGAAAAGCTTGTGCAACATCAGACATTTTAGGATGAAACAATCTCAAAAAAAGGCCCGCGAAATCCTGGAGGGACTGGGTAATGGACAGCCATCTCAAAAGAAAAAACACAAAACTGAATTAAAGTTAAAAACAGAAACAGGCTTCATGTGCAACACTCATTTGGAGTATTTCACACAACCACACCTCCATGCACAACTTTAAAGAAATACACCAACATATGAACAAATAATTTAGACCATCATTTTATTTATAAACCCTACTCCTCTGTACAAGTGTTGCAGATAATGTGCATGACCAGAGCTGATTTTTTTTATTATTATTATTTTTTTTTTTATAAAGCACTAATCTCTCTCAGTTCAGTGAAAAAAAAAAAAGAAACTCACCCGCAACAAACAGTTGCAATGGGAGTGCACTCTTTCCACTACAAATGGTTATATACACAACACTGGATATAACAGACTTAAACAAATAGACATTTCAACATTTATAATTGCAAACAGTGATTAAGTCATATACAGAACCTTGAATCTCAATACAATAAACAAAGGGTATATAAGGTTGACCAGAAAACCATGACTTTACTATACTCTCCTAAAAACAAAAATCAATCAACTTCTGCAAAAGACTTTCTCAATATCATGTCAAAGACATTGCAGAAAATAAAAATAAAATGATAAAAACCTGGAATCCATTGATACAATTCAACACAGTGTCAAACCAATTCATTCCTTTTATGCCAGGGTGGGTGTTCATAAACCGCAATCGAGCCAAAAATATTAAAAACTTCCCGATTAATAAATAAAATCCCCATTACAAAGGAACTAAATCAATAAATAAATTCCTTTTTTTTTTTTCTTTAAAAACAAGGCCATGTAAAGTGCAATCTTCTACATGAGGTGTCAGGTCATAAACTCAAAAGTCACATCATTGGCTCTGTGCGATTATCTCCAGACAATCAGGAACTGCAGTGGTAACAGGACTTATTAAACCTTCTTGAGTGCTTTCGGGTTGGTTATTAAAAAGTCAGAGCCTCTTATGCCCTATGACGTTTGGATTTTGAGAAGGAATTCTAAATCAAGCTTGTGCTAAAGTGCCACTGATGTAATCTGTAAAAATGAGCCGTGTTTGGCAGCTGGTTTGGGCTCATGAGCAGTGGGATCGCTGCTTGCTGACTGGAGCTTCGGATCAGAAGCTTAAAGTGTGCAGACAAGAGGGAAACATGGCTGGGGCCTCACCTGGGAAGAAACACCGGCTTCTGGGCCAGATGTTCACGCAGCTCTGAAGATGCAGAGTCTGAGTTGAGGTATCTGCCGACATAGTCCGACCACCTCTGTGGGAGACGGAAGGGAAGAAGAAAGAAGAGAGAGAGAGAGAAAAAAAAGAAGTCTACTGGTCAAGGGTTAGACCTTTATAATAAAGCTGTAAAACACAGGTTAAATCACAAGAATACAGTCGTAAGAAAAGGCAAGTAAAAGATAAATAAACCGATTCTTTAATTGCTTGTGAAATGTGTACAAAAGTCTCTGCATGCCTACTGGATGACAGGTTCACCAGGCTAACTTTACACCTGAAAACACATCCTGAACACTGGCTTTATTAGGATATAGATATTTGGTGGTGGTTGCAAAGAATGAAACATGATGGTAAAGATTGAAAGAAGTGAGAAAGTGGGTGGCAGCTTTTCATATAGTTGCACAGTAAATAAAACCAGCTGCATCATTGGATAATATTGGGCTGAAGGAAATCAAAACATGGAATATATGTATTAATTTTTTAAATTAGGGGGAAACACCCTCAGACTGCAACCACAAGAGCCCCAAAAAGCCAAGGACAACCCTCAACTTAATATAACATCTGGAAATAAAAAGCATCAAACACACATGAAAAGTTAAATACTGGAATGTGATATGTCACTGATATTGCATTTATTGTGCAATTAATAAAGAGATTATCATTATATTTATATATTAAACTAAGTAATTTCTTACCTCGGCTTCAGCTGGCTCATCAGAGTTCTCCTCTTCCGTGTCCAGAAGCTCCATGGACAGACTAACCGATCCTTGACCTTTCACAAACATCAACTTGGGGTGGGGAGAGAAAAAAGAGATAAGCCTACAAATCCAGTGTTCTAACACAGGCCTATGGATGAGGTTATCTGCAGTTTGGGTACCTTAAAACAGTTCTCATCTGGCATAAGGTGCTCTGCTTTCCGCTGGTAGGTGCCCTCTGCTGTACTCCTGGACGCCTGTGAGGACATAGCGCCCCCTGTGGCTTTGTTGGCACTTTCACTCAGGAACAAATCGGTAACACGTGAACAAACGTCATCACTGACCAAGTGCTGAAGCTGTGAAAACAAACAAACGAAAAAGACCACTCAAGAAAACTAGCAGCACAAAGGCTTGAAGAAGCTGAACTTGAAGTCGAAGAAAATGTAGGAAAATTGATAGATTGAGGCAACGAGAACTTGGCTGAGCTGACACCATAAGAACATGTTGACATTTACGCTGTTGTAATGCTTAAAAACATGTTTATTCCATGGAGGTTGGTGGTCTTTAAATCACTGTACATGTTTTAAAATGAATGAGTAAGAGTACTACATATTTAATTGTAAAGCAATTTATTTATTTTTTTATTAACGAATAGCTATCAGCTAATTTTTAAAATGATTAAAAGAAATCCAAACCAACATTAAATCAAAAATAAATGAATTTAAAAAAAGGCAAATTACGAAAACGAGTCTCACATTATTTACAATGGAGAAAAAAACCCTCCTATATTTGGATCAATACGGTATTTAAAGTAGAAAGGAAATCGACGCAAGCACGAGTGTGTACCCCCAGGTGAAGTGCACACACCTGGTCCTGATCGAAATGCATTGTGTGTGTTTTAATGTATAAGTGTTGGTTACCTGTCTTTACATAAAGTAAAATAATATATCTATGGAGAGGGCAGAAAAAACTAAACAAAAAGAGGGCTGACCTGCCGGACAATGCTCTGGATAAGTTTGTCCATGGTGAAGGCAATGTAGGCATGGATAGTAAACATTTCCCTCAGAGAATCCTCATACTGAGAAGGCTCCATGTTTCCATCCAAAAGATTGCGCACCATTTCCAAGAACACCGAGTAATAGTCTTCTACATCCACATCCACTGGAATGAAAAAACACAGAATGTGATTAAAAAACATAGTCTACTAAAAACCCAAAATATCATATATAGATGTGTTTAAAATGCAAAACTCACTGGGCTCCTTCATCTTCAGCTGAACTGCTGGATTTTCATTTTTCTCCCGTTTTAGCCCCAGCATTTCTTTCTCCCACTCTCTCTCACGACTGTCTTCCTCAATCTGCTTCTCAGCTTGTCCATAGATTCGCAACAGACGAGAGCACAAGATGTGATGGAGACGGAGGAAGATGTACCAGTAATTGTTGACGAAAAAGAGGTTATAGGCATCGTCTGTGCCTCGCAGCTTCTGAGCTGCTGTGTTGCTGAAGAGGAGCTTTGACTTCGACATGCTGTTGCCTGGGAGGCCATTGTGCTTCTTGGTTCCATCTTGTTCCATGTCCATATCCTCTTCCTCCTCCTCCTCCTCTTCCTCCACGTCCGAGAGCTCACCTCGTTGGGCAAACAGCAGATCAGGGATGAAATGGTGGATGATCTGCTTAATCTTGTACTTGTCTTCTTTCTGGATGCCCACCTGCCGTTTGACATGGTGGATGATGAGAGCAGCAGCGTCCTCCAGGATCTGACTGTCGTCGTAGGTTAGGGTCAAGTGTGGTCCGCTGGGGGGCAGGGCAGCAGTTTCTTCTGATGCTCGCTCCTGTCGCTACAGGACAGAGAAGGACACAACATGGCCATTAGAGGTAACAAAACTAAGGCTAAAACCAAGTGAAATATTAAAAGAGAAAAAAAGAAGGGTGAACTAAAATTAAACAAGGCAGTCAGAGACGGCAGACCTCTGCCAAGGCTTGATTTTTCAGTAATTTTTGATGAAACCCAATATTAAAATGACTTATGACGCCACTGTGACATCTTGCGACGTTGCATCGCAACCATATTGCATATTTTTGATCAGATATCTAATATGAAGCACAGTCTATTGTCAGATTTGATAAAATGTGTCAATAACCCTGATTTGAGGTCAAGGTCACAAAGTTTGCAAATACACCATTGGTTTGACATCATACGACATCAAAACATGACTTGATGGAGGCATAGGTGTTGATCCGTCTGATGTCCAAAGGTGAGACAATGTGAACACCAAAAAACAAGAGATTCTGTCTTGTTTGAATCCTGAGATATTACCACTGATGTGTTTTAGCTGTTGACTTTTAGTGAGTCCTTGACCTTTGTTGCACAAAATCTAATGGGTTCTTCCTTGACCCATTATCTATCATTCCTGAAAGTTTCATCAAAATCTGTTTCAGAACTTTTTGCGTAATCCTGTTGACAGACAGACAAACTAACAGAGTTAAATTAAATACCCCCTTGGCAGAGATAATGAAATGTAATTGTTGGCGTTTACTTTTTTCCACCTAGATTTTCACTGTGGTTGCAATATAGCACAAATACATGGGGGGAAAAAACCTTGCTTTATACAATATGGGAATCTGATAAATGTAATGTAATTTGATGTGATTTAGTCAAAACATGAATAAAATATATTTTCAAATACCAAAAACTATTTGAATACCTCAAAATATCTTTAAAATTAACACAACACCCCTCCTGCTCATTGATACGCTGCTGACCAAGGGATTCATAATTAAACATTCCACCCAAACCTTCACTTTCAATCTTTTCAAAAACTTATAAAAACTAACAAAAGTTTAAATTCAGCCATCAAACAGCACCTCTCCAAGTGGTACTGAACATGTTTGTCAAAGTGGAAAAGAAATCCGGTGAATAGCCTTTGAGAAATTATATGGACAAAAAAAATCATGATGGACAGAATGCCTGGTATCTATATGTTGAGGGATATAATAACCATAGGTAACCATTGAAGAGTACCCCCAAAGAGACAGAAATATCAATGGGGGGGGGGGTTGTAGCCCGAGTCATTTACAAAATGCAATTACTTCTTTCAAATCTGTGAAATTACCGTCATAATGAAATTAACTTTTACCTCATCGTACAGCATCTCGATTTCACTGATCAAGGTTTTTGAACGTAACACTTTGGCATCATTCTGTTTAAAGTTGATGCCTTGGTGATCGAGAGACTTCAGGTAATACTTCTCATTCTGCTCCTGCCAGATTTTGTTGAAGCCTCTCTGCGCTTCTCTCCACTCCTCCTCCTTCATTTTCAATCTGCAAAGAAAAATGAGGCACTGCACGTCATTCACTGGTTCTGAATAAATCACTATTAAAGCCATTTGCCTTGTGATACCAGGGTCTCACAATGTACTTGTACTTTTAATATTAAAGGTGTGTTGATGTTTGCTTGCACAACAGGCCAATAAAGTTCATCATAGTAGTTATGAAAATATTATCACAGATAAATGTTCACTTCCTGTGGGCAGTCAGGGAAGGACATGGTTTTAAATGCCGTTTTTATTGCGATAGACTTCTTATTTATTTATTCATTCTTTTTTTTTTTTTTTTTTATACTGTGAAGCACTTTTAACCATTATAAACTATATGGACAAATTATTGCTACACTTTGTAAGATGCTCTGCTCCTTAAAGTTTAATTGGACATTTTTCTACTCAAGTGAGATGTGAAGAAAGTAGATAGTTAGGTAGAAATGTATCATTTACAGCCACAGCACAAAAATATTCAAGAAATTTAGACATGACATTTAAAATCATAGTTCTGGATTAAAAAAATAAAAATCAATGTTGAGTGAAGTAAAGTAAAAACCATCTCAGCTGCATCATTTTGGAAGCAAAGATAAAAACTTGAAGAACTCTAAACAATTTAATTTTTACTTTACTTGGATTATTATTTGCTTTAAAATGTTTTTATGTCTTGATTTTAATTGTCTTTTAATGCATCTTTATGATTTTAATTTTCTTCTGTTTCTGTTTTTGTGTAAAGCACCTTGAGTTGTCCTGTACATGAAATGTGCTATACAAATAAATTTGCCTTGCCTTGCCTAATGATATTTATCAGAATATAACACTATATTTTGACAATTTGTAGTCCTGGCCTCAGTTAGAAAAAAAAAACAAAAAACGCCGAAATTCAATGTGTTGTAATACTTTTGTCCATATAGTGAATGTTCCCAACACAAAACTACCAGTTCAATTACTACATTTGAGGTCCTTAGTTGATCATACTAAAATGTTAACAGCTCACAAAATCCATACCAACTGAAAAAAAATTAACCCTTAAAGACCCATAAACATGTTTGTGTTTCCCCAAGTGATTTACCACCATTTATTATAACATCCTTCCATGTTCTGCATTTTTCACTGACAATCAGGATCTTTCCCATATTTAATTTAATGATCATGTAGCTGGACATAAAAGTTTAGAGTAAAAGTTTGATCAAATCTGGAAAAAAAAAATTAGGAAAATGTACTTTCTCAACAAAATAAATAATTCATTCAACACAAAACAAATGTCTTCATCAAATATCATTTATCAAACTCCTGTTTTACTGGCGAATCAATGTAGAAGTGGACAGTGTTTCCATATTCACTATGAAGGCTCTGAATGTCTAAATGAGTCATATCTGATGACCATGAAAAGGTGACAAAACTGCATTTGATAACATTATTTACAACAGTATCAACAGAATCAACAGTAGATGATTTTGTGGTGGAGGTTTGAGTCTTTATGGGTTAAGGTCAACTAATCTATGAGCCTGAACCCAGTAACATTTAGGTACAGACAAGAGATGCGTAAATTCAAACCTTTTGAGCACAACGGGGACGGACACGGCTGGGTTTTTCTTGAGACCATCGATGATATCATGGGCCTTATCGCCATATAGCCTCTGGATAGCTTTGCGGTGAATGACCTCTGAGGAGCCGCCCAGTGTGTTGTCCAGCTTGAAGCGTAGCTGCTCCTCGGCAGACATACGAGAAAGCCTCCGCTGCACTGTTTCCAAGACTCGTATTGTGGCAAGGTTTGTTTCCAACACAACATCCAGCTTGGAAAGAAACCAAATAGAGAGGGTACAGACAAAACATATTTTAGTACATATCCTTGTATATATTAAAGGGATAGTTCACTATTTTTCGCATGACTTTGTATGGTATCAGTGTCTTTACCCCCGACAGTGTCGTGTGAGTCTGGTCCGGTTTTAGTCAAAGTGAACGTAGTCCCAGCAGGTTTCCTGGGGTCAACTATATAAAACCTGTGTCTTCTCAAAACAGTATGTGTTTGAATGAGTGATTTATTTGCATAACATAACCGTCACGGAACAAAAAAAAAAAAAAAAGCTTGGAGCTACTTTCTCTCAATAGCGATCAATGCACGTTGTCACTGCTAACAGCTGTGAACTTGCACGTAGCAGCCGCAAACACTGCAGAACAACTGATGAAAGTAGATTGCTAAGGTGCATAGCTGTTAGCAGTGACAACATGCATTGATCGCTATTGAGAGAAAGTAGCTCATAGCAATTATGAGGTGAGTTTTTGTTCCGTGATGGTTTTGTTATGCAAATAAATCACTCAAACACATATTGTTTTGAGAAGGAACACATTTTATTTTCTTGACCCCAGGAAACCTGCCGGAACTACTTTCATTTTGACCAAAACTCGACTCGCAGGACACTGTCAGGGGTTAGTCACTGTGGGTGCACCAGAGTAAAGACGCTGATGCCATACAGATTCATGTGAAAAATGGTGAACTATCCTTTTAATGAATCAGTTTCATCTTACGTCCGTATACAATAATTGTTTTACTACTGTGCTTTGGCTCCTAAACGGAAGAGAAAGTGCAACAAGCACTCTTTCTTCATCTTAACACAAATTCGACGTAAACTTCTTCGGTCCGGTTTTAGAGACAAAGCTTAACCCTTGTGCGGTCCTTCGTAAATGGCACACTGGCTGTGTCCTACAATTGGGTCTTAAAGAGCCAGATTCCAAAGTTCAGTTCCATAGACTCATCACCCCACCCCACAAGGATATTTTACTGTTTTCAGTAGTAAGCAATGGCACCATACAATACGTATAAAAAGGTAAATTCTTTAGGCACCGGGTCACTGTGACCCGAGGGACCGCACATTTAGGCTCCGCTCAATCGGAGCCTAAATAACTCCTCGAAGGATGAAGGATTAACTTCATCTTTGTGATTGAGTCGGACTAATTATTTTGAAAACTAAACTGTAACGTGTAATCTTACATACTACTCAGCTTTAAAAATGTTTTAGATCTTTGAAAATCCTAAAATATTCTCACAGGGCACAGGAGTAGATGCACGTTTTCTTTACCTCAAAGCGCTCATCCTCACATCTGTAAATGTGCTCTTCATACTGTGTCTTCTTGGAGCTCACAAATGTAGAATCCTCAGACCATGATGGAAATGACACCCATGTATCATTCAGAACCTGTAAAAAAAAAAAAAAGAAGGGCATCTTGGTTAAAGATCATGAAAAACAATCCTCACTCAATATCGGTACACTCAGTGGAAGCAGGAAAGTAGTCGTATGAACTTATTTTAATGAACAAAAATGACCATCAACTCTTGGGATTTGCTGCTGTTTGATCTGTCAGTCAAGACTGAGAAATCCATAATAAGCAGACTTCCTCCAGTGACTAACCTCTCTGCACAGCGGCGTCCTGCCTGTACACTTAGGCTGCTGGTAGCTCTTTGGAAGCGCTCTGTAGCTCGACCCCAACCTTTTACATGAAGCGTAGTCAATCTCCATGGCGATGCCCTCTGTTGCGCGCTCCTTGGGTAAACTCTCAGCATGGCTGCTTTCACCGTGGCTCGACTCTCGATAGCCCAGGAAGTTTTTAAACCATGAGCAAAGCTCTGGGAATTTTCTGTAAATTGTGCCGGGATGTGAGTAAACTGAAGAGATAATATTTTCAACAGAAACACTGGTTTCATTAATGTCAACAAAGTGAGTTGTGTCATTACAACTGAATGCGATTCTAAATACTGATGTGTAGGATGTACAACTGCTGTCCTCACCCAAGAAATGGGATAACTAACTGGACCAGCTCAGCCCGTGAAATTAGTTCCTGGTTGAAGATGTGCAGACACCGTAAGAAGTTATCATATGCCTCTGGACTCCTGAGAGCTTTCTTCACCTGTTGGGACAAAAAAAAGTTTTCATTTAAGTGGTTAATAACTGTAGTAAGACTTTCTCCAGGGTTCTTGCAAGAATCAAGTTAAATTTTAGACCTTTCGACTGTTTTTAGACCATTACGAGAAAAATGTTTTAGACCAAGATCGAGACCCCCTCAAATAAAGACGATCACATTTGACTTTTAAAATCATGTCACTTTGTATTGTAAATGAAAAAGTGCAAGTTTCTTATATTTATGGAATATAAGAAATAAAAAAAAGATGACATTGAAGTAATGCAGTCAATAAAACACATGCAGCAATGGCTACATGTCTGGAAAAATACTATTTGATAGAAATTGTGAGGCAGAAAAATTTACAAAATTTCTCATAATAATAAGTAATGTATTTAATTTTTAACTAATTAATTTTCTCTTAATCAAGATTCAATAAGTGCACAAAACCATTCTGCAAAACTGTAAACAAACAAACATCTTCAACTTACATTGTCAACATTTCAGCATTCAAATGCAACTGATTATATATATATATATATATATATATATATATATATATATATATATATATATATATATATATATATATATATATATATATATATATATATTATTATTTTTTTTTTTTTTTACTGTGCACAGGACACGGTAACAAGGGATGCATCAATGTGAACATTTTGGCTGATACCTACAGTAATAGCGGATACCAATATTGCTTTTTTATTGAGATGATAAAGCAGGAGGTTTTCTAGTACCGATTGTCTAATCCTGGTCCTCGAGAGCTACTATCCTGCAAGTTTTAGATCTATCCCCCTTCCAACACACCTGATGTAAATGATAAACTTCTAATCAAGCTCTACAGAAGCCTGATAATGGCCGTCAGGTGTGTTGGAAGAGCGATACATCTAAAACATGCAGGATAGTAGCTCTCAAGGACCAGGATTGGACACCCCTAGAATTAAAAATGAAATAAAATGCTGCATTTAAATTAATTTGTATTTATATTCCTTAATCCTCTATCCAACAAAGTCTCAAAATCAAGAGATGTAACAGTGCATAGAATACATGTCTGTGATAAAACAGTCCGAGAAGTATGAAAGCTTCTTAATCCTCTTTTCCAGTAGGTAGCAGACATGCTCTTCTTCAGTCCCAGTTCTTCTGTAGAGGAATAGTCCACCAGCAGAGGACACTGGATCTGGAGCTAACATAGCTATCACGCCAACAGTACGGAAACTAAACAGACTATTTGAGATCAAAGGCAACCCAAAAGATAATTTGTCTGTTTTTGCCATATGGTCACATATTTCACTCCTAAATCAGTGCAAATATTTTCAGGAATTTAGGATTTGTCTCACATTGTCCATTGTTCCTATGCGTTTGAAAACAAAAACATACATCAGTGACACCCTTAAGTCTTAATTTAAGACTTGAGTAAATTAAATTTTAGACCTGGGATGAAAATATGGGTGTTTTTAAGATATTTTAAGGCCTAAAATTTCAGTTTCTGAATTTAGACTTTTTTTAGACCCGTTTCTCTGAGATGATTTCATTAAGTTACTGACTTTATTGTAATAATCATAGGTATTCAGGGCAGAATATTAGAATACAAACCTTTTCAAAGAACATAGTTTCAGTGCTTGTGCTGTGTTTACCAACTTCAGTCATTCCGTGGTCCTTCCCCAGTATTTTCGGTTTCTTCTGGAACGTAAATAAAAAAGAATGATGCAACTTTAAAACCAAAAAATAAAACTCCTAACATGGAAACCTATCTTCAGGTATACATTTGACATGTATTGATACTTAAAGAAGATGTTTGTCTTTTTATAACAAGTCACCAAGTCAAAATATACAGTACAAATCAATTTCCAAAGTATAAAGGTATAAGGTATAAACCTTGACAGGAGGTGCAGTCCCCATTCCAGAAGGTCTCCTGACTGGCAAACCATTCTGGCTCAGTCGCTGTTTGTTGTTTAGTAATGGTCTCTTTACTGTGCCGCCGTGGTCATTTCGCACAGACTCAGCCCTGTCTGGTGTAGCTTTGCTCAGCAACTGGAAAGAAATTAAGTCACAAAATCTAGAAATGGCAAATTATATTAAAAGGCTTTTAAAATACTGTACAATTACTGTCGAGCCCCTAAAACAATGACAGTGTAAACAGCAATACAAAACAAAAAACATAAAATATACAAGAATTCTACATTGTATGCCCTTTGATCCACTCTAATAATCAAGTTATGTCCAAAATAAAAATATCTTTGTATTTTTGGCAAAAATAAAGTGTCTTGGTGCTTTGAAACAACCTGTATAACATTATATAAATATTTAAAACAAAGTTACAAACAAGTAACATGTCATGCACAGTGCACAATACTGAATTTAAAAGAGAAAATAACACTCCTAAAATATGGAAACGTGTAACGTGCACAATGTTACTTGCTTGCAATCGTTTTGAATATAATTAAGTATTTTAAGTTCTACCTCAACTGTATCAGTCGATCCTTAGTCATTATATTGTTCAATCATTTTGTATATTCTTCAAAACTGGCTGAACAAATTTTGTTGAATCCCCTATCATGATAATGAAGATGTTTTTTTGTTTTTTTTTTGCTATTCTGCCTCTCAACTATATCCACATGAGTCACCAATCAGTGCATCCTTGGTAAAGCCTAGCAGACAAGAACACGTGGAAATTCCTTTCAATATTGTTTTGTGTGAATATTATTTAAATGGAAGACTCACCATAGAGCTGTTTGCATCAGGAAGGAACTGGCCAAACTCTGAGAGCAGATCCTCCTGGTTCTTGAAAAGCTTCGCCACCTGAGTGTAGACCTCCTGTTCAGTCAGTGCTGGAGTGTAGTTTCCACCTGCCTCTTTAGCATTCCGTTGTTCTTTCTGGAAAATTTGGCACCGACATTAACACTGGATGTATGCCTTTGTCTCATGTTTATTTTTCACACTGCCCATACATCCCTGACCTGGTATGTGTGCAGAATTTCCAGAAAGGCTTTGTAGATGTCTGGCTGGCCCTGGAAGCGGTTCTTAATCTTGTTAACATAGTTAATGGCATGGTTGAACTCCACAGGTTGGTTGTTCTGCAGAGGTGGCCCACCAGTAGGTGTGCTGCTTACTGGAGTTTGGCACTGAACCGTAGGTGAGCGAGGTGAGGCATAGGATGGGATAGACGGGTTGGGCTGACTGGTTGGGGTGTGGGCCGGAGACTGCAATGGCTGATGGGATAAAGAGAAAACAAGGGGGTGCCTTGACATATAGAAATGTTTCAGTCTACATCTGTGATTGTAACTTTCATTCATGACCAATAGTTTTTCAATGGCCATAGAAGTGATATTAATAACAAAGAGAAGAAGAATCAAGTGAATTGCTGTAGAAATAAACTGCAAATAGTTTCCATTCAGAAAAAAATTATTAGACCAATAACAAGAACTGACTAATGCACAAAAATACCTTTTGGCAAGGCCATCACAGCCTATTGAAATCACAAGCCTGAGAAAAATCCTTAGGTCAAATCCATTGTGAGTGTCATCTATCTAAATCTGAAAGGGGTTGTCCTTTGTGTGAATTTCACAATAAAAAAAAAATTAGGGATTAAAGTTTAGAGGAAAAAAGTGACACTGAAAGAGGTTTCTAAAGCTTAAGATCCTCAAAAAGCTCATTGGATGCACAAACCTTAATGTGTTCAGTTTACTGTCAAAGGGGACAAAAGATATCACAGAAACAGAAATCAAGGAAACATTTCTTTAAAAATAACTAAATCCAATGCATCACTGTTAATATTCATTTACTCACCTAAGGTATTTTAACTTTTAAACGTATGTATCACTTTACATTGTCAAGACAATGGTTCATTGGTGACATTTCACTATTAATATGCAATTAAAAGTGAAAAATACATGTCAAATGTGATACATTACATCTCAAAACAACCGATTTCACCAAAAGATGAAGAGTTTCTATTCTTCATCTATATTCCTAAAAACTGAAGTTTCTCAAATCCTTTATAGAGTTTAATAAAATTTTTGGCTTTTCATGTCCATAAAAACACCCATTATGTTCTAATGTGTAACTAGTGATGCAGTAGAAGTACATTACCTTGCTGGTTTTATTGGGTGGGGGCTGTGTGGTGACCGGTGGGGTAGTGGGAACATGGGAAGTGGTTGGGGGCATACTCTGTTGCTGGTGGTGGCTCGCAGGTTGGCTTGTTGCCCCAGTAACAGGGATGTTCTGAACTGAAATACCATGAGGTGTGATGTAGTGGATCTGACCTGGCGTGGTTACATTGACCAGATCATTAGTCTGGACTTCAATCTTATAACCAGGGGGAAGAAAAGTGTTAAAACCCATAATGAGGTCTGGGTGGCCTTTGAAGAGCTGGGACACACGGTTGATTACTCCAGGAGTGTCTATGCTGTAGGACAGAATATATTTATAAAAATATTAAAAATAATGAAAGACAAAAATACCACTTCATGCTAAACATTTAGATTGTATTTATAAAGTATAAAACTCCATAAAAAAAAACAACCCACCTCTGTGACTTGAACTCTTTCATTATATCAAGGAAATCATTATAAACATGCGGTTGACTCCCAAACTGCAGTTTCACTTGATCTAGATAAGACAAGGCATCTTCAACCTAAAGTAAAAGCAAAAAACAATCATGAATTATGTTTCCACCTGAAAAAACACCCAGTAATTCTGTAACCACTGGATATACAATTGAATAAAAGGGTAAAGAAGGCTCTTTTGGTTTTAATAAGATATGCTACATCTGGAAAGTATTCACATTGCTACACTTTTTTTGGTACAAACTTTTTTCACTTTGTCATTATGAGCTATTGTGTGTAAAATTTTGAGGTAAAGAAAAGAATGACATCTATTTTAGAATAAGAATGTAAGAAAAAAAAAAGGTAACACTAAATACTTTCCAGATGCACTGCACAGTGGTGAATTTTTAATGCTCCTGATGTGAATAAAGTACACCAGTGGGTAATACAACATTTTTTGTGACAGATTGTTACATCTTACAGGCTTTTGTTTCTTTGACTTCCTATGCCACATGATATTTTACATTCAATGTTTCTAACCAGTCAAAGGAGCATTTAACAAATGTCTAAAATACAGACGTGAACCAATGTCCGTTTGACCGATGGTTGACTGCATCAATAGCCTATACGTGTTAGACTCCTTGCGAGAACACATGTAACGTGCTACAGTAGTAGTCTAGTTACGCTCGATTCAACTTTTGGCTGAAACTAGCCGACGAATCATGGTGAAGTATAGAGCCAGAGGGTGGGCGTAACAAAGTCACACTGCAATGATTCAGAGGCAAACAACTGGAAACAACCATAGAAGAAGAACAACAACAGGTGGTGGTTTCCTTTTATCAAACATGAGTGAAGAATGTGAGAAAACGTCAGCAATCTTTAAATTCTTTTTACAGAAGCAACAACAGTCCTTAAACTCCATAATCCACCATTTTGTTTAGTCATTACTTTCTCCGGACTCCTCCGTGAACTTTCTGGTTTCTAACTACGTCATCCTAAAGATTCCGCTGATTGGTTGTAGTACTGTCCTATTGCATACAGATGATCCTGTGATTTGAAAGACAACCTTTTAGCCCCACCTCCACTGCCTATGAAGCGTTCCTAAACTTACACATGTAATGAATAGGGATAGCGTGGCTAGGCTACCGCATCAATGTTATCCGGTCATAATCTTGTCGTTGGTAAAAAGATAATAATAATATTTTTTTAAACAGCTTGCATCAGTCGTTCCGCTGGACAAACTCTTTTGCATTGTAGTGTAGACTATTAAGAGGAAACTTTGTGATCTCTCTATAGCAACGGAATGTATACATATCAAACAGAGCTTGCGAAGAGCTCAATTAATCTATGTGTTATGACCATTTCACACCAGTTTAGAACATTTACTCAAAACGTAAACAAAACACAAAGCTGATGTAAGGTAATAGCGGCTACAGACTGGGACAGCAAGTTGTCACCATGAAACCCAAAAGCATGGTGGATGAGTTGTGTTGTCCATCTGACAGGTCTACTTAAAATGACATGACGGGTGGGCTACGACAAAAAGAGTTTTTGCATTACTGACACAGGCTGGTGGACATCGTTAAGGTTTTTATTCCACCAAATTTAGCAGCAGAATTTACCGGAACAATGTTTTTTCTATGTGTAATGGTTTAAAATTATCTTTTAACAGAACATCACTTGACCTCACAGTGTGACTCGTGCATAAAAAGCAAAGTGACTGAAGCGCTGCTTTGTGTAAATGGCTGTGTGTGTGAACCGACAAAGCAAGTCAGTGACTGACTTCAACCAGTTAATGAGGCTCAGTGATCTTTTTTTGTTTTGTATAAATTTCACCATCCTTAGTCTAAATTGTGATTATTACATTTTCGACTTTTTAGATGTTTAGCCTGCAGAAACTTTTAAAATTCATAAAAAAAAAAAATAAATAAATAAAAACTTTCCCCAATGAAGAAACCCCAACATTGACCGTGCATCATTCATAGTCCTCTGCAACAGTGGAAAATATAACACCCAATAAAAGTGACTTCACTCCATGTGAGCTGTTACCAATGTGAGGAAAACCTGCTGTGGAAACCAAAAAAATACCTGGAAGCCACTTTCTTGCTGTTGGCTGCTTCTTCCACTCGAATCAATGTCATAAGGATTCAACTGAATATCCTGAGTCAATCTATTCACATGTCCCTCAAATCCTGAAGGCAGCTCATTCCCGTCAGTCTGAACTCATGGGAAACAAATCCCAAGTTACAATTCTGTTCTGCAACAGCAGTGTAGCCAAAATCACTCCTGTAAAGACAGCCAATGAAGAGGCTGTCTGAGGTGGAAGTGATGTTTTACATATTTGTCTTTTTGTACATTCTGTATATTTTTCATTTGCATTTGTTATTGTTTGGCTCGAATACATCAAGACAAATTGCTTGTATATGTAATGCACTTGGTGCAATAATAGTTCATTTTGAACCTTGAAACAAAAGATTTCTTACTATATTATATACACAATCACAGATGTATCTGCACAGAATTATGAATACACTTAAAAATGTCATATCTCTCCTCAATCTACCAAAGGGTCAGCTCTTCATCGATTAAAACAATTGATAAATATCATGTCAATTATGGTTTTTTTTTATGCCTCATCATTTTTCCTTATTTTCATAGTCGCGTGCCTTTTATGTAATTTCTCACTTATCCTCACCACACTTCACAAATATATAAACTCTACCAGAACAAACCTCAACTGTTTAATGCAGAAAATGTATTCACAAAAAAAAATAAAATAAATAAAACACACACCAAAATAAACTAACTAAATTAATAAACTAAATTTAACTAATAAACATTTAAAAATACTATGCCAACACCCAACCACACAGCTCTCTGCACACATTATCAAATAATTGTCCTACAGTATGACATCCTTATATGTGAATGTAAGTAAAGGTACCTTCAGTCGTTGAAACTGCTGCTGCCCCTGACTCGGTGTCATAGGTGCAGGAGGATGGACGTGGCCTTGAACCACCGGTGGACCCTGGGGCTGGACCGCCAGACTGTGTGCATGGGGCCCGACATGGGATCCAATACTGTTAAGACCATGTCCACTTGTGCTCTGAGGCATCGTAGGCACCTTGGCGGGATGAAACATTTACATTTTATAGTTTCTAGTATTAAATATAATAATTTCTTCAACAAGACAAATTTCTACTAAATTAATACTTCGTACAAATCCCCCAAACATTCAACTTAATGCAAAACCAAAGTGAGGAATATATTCTAAAAATGATGTAATCCATTTCACAGGTATCTTCATGTTTTACTTCTTCACCATTTGAAAGAAAGGGAGCAGAAAGAAGAATAATCTTATTTTCTGCCTCTAACAGAATCCTTGTTCATTTATGGTGGAACTTCAAACAGAATTGTGAAATCAACCTCTTAATACAATATCTACTATCACTAATGAAGTGACCAAAAAGTATTCTTCAATTTCTCATTTTCTGTAACATTACCCTAACAGCAAAATATGAAAAAACACACCAAGCTTTCACATAAACACATAATTGAACTAGAAAAGCACTGACAGTGCAGACCTCCGCCATGGCACTGTCTGCATACAACATAACTCCAAAAGTTATGGACAGATTTCAATTACATTTTTGGAATGGCTTGAGAGTCAAACAAGGACCAGTCGATTCGATTTTGGTGAAGATCCGGAAAAGATCCTGGATTACTTTAAAAATATATTCTCCATAACCACAATGTTCACAACAAAAATTTCAAAGTGATCTAGAATCCAGGATCTCTTCTGGATCTTCACTTAATCTAACTGATTGGTCCTTGTGGCATTCCCAAGCTATCCTGAAAGTTTAACTGAAATCCATCCATAAGTTTTTGAGTTATGTTGTACACAGACAGATAGATAAACACCGGCAAAAACATAAACTCCTTGGTGGACCTCCTTTCATTGGCGGAGATCTGCACTCTCAGAGTGCTTTTCAAGTTAAAAAATTGTATTGTGGAAATAATTTTCAACTTTCCTATTTTCTAATATATATATATATATATATATATATATATATATATATATATATATATATATATAATAAAGCTGTCAAATTAAAAACTGGTAAAGGGGTGGAAGTGAATATAAAACAGAAATATTCTAGTACAGAAGACAATCTAACATGGATTGAAATGTGTTCTTCTTAGCACCTAGTGAATAACCCAATATCTCCTACAGCCTACTATCACCATGGAAACAGAGGTACCTGGTAGCCCTGGGGGAGAGAATACTGGATGCCGGTGGACGGCTGCATGTTCTCTGCAGACGCCTCTATCACAGTCGGAGCCGGAGTCGGGGCTGGGGCAAGGGCAATACCTTGAACAGGTGGACGACGTGGCTGCTGCTGGGATGCAAATATTGGTTCTTGGTCCTCCACTCTCCTCTTCATCGTATACACATACTCAAAAAGGGGCTACAGTGGACAGAAACAAAAAGATGTAATATCGGATTAAGGATTCTCCTGAGTCTAACTGAGAAAGACCCAGAACTATTTTGGTGAATTCCAAATTAATTTCTCTCTGTATTTAACCCTTACAAAATGATTTATCACCATTTATTAAACAAATGTCCATTGCATTTTATGGGCAGATATTGCATTAATTATACATAACAGGCATCTCTAACCACTCCCATTTATCAGCTTTGACAGGTTTTACTTGTCAATTAAGGTTACAGGCAATAACTGACTGTGTTTCCAGGTTCACTATGGATACTATAGATACTAAGGATGGGACATGATCTTCAAATACTCGTGACACACTCGAATATAGAATATTAATTTTGAATGCTGCAGTACTTGTATTGCGTTTCACCCGGATAGAATGCTATATTGACTTGCATTGTATGGTGGTCGATAGGGTGAAATTCACCACATCAACAAAATGCTGCAAACACAAGAAACATGCACCCCCCCCCCCCAAAACAAAATCTGGAAAAGTTGGCGAGTGTGAACCTCTCTGTGCCCAAACATCTGTGACATCAGAGCACATGTTTTCAGCAACCAGATTAATAGTGAACAGGCTGTGCACACGCCTCCACCCCGAACATGTAGACATGTTTTTTTTAAATAAAAACCTGGCGTAGATTCATGTGACTATCGATGTTAAATCCATTCAACATTGTAGCTGAAATCAACCATTTCACCCGGTTCCGCCTAGATAGTAAAATGAAATATGGCGTTGACTGCGGCTATTGTGATTCCAAATTAAAAACTTTGTACTTGTTTCACGCAGAAGATGAGATTAATTACTCAGGGAAGATCAACATGTTGTTGTGTAATTCGTAATATTCTTGTTTGTTTAGTAAACATTTGGTTACCCCGTTCACCCTTTCTGCCATCATGTGTGGTCAGGGGTGGGGGCGCACATAGGGGGGAATCAAATTTCGAATAAAATTTTAGTAATTTCTAGCAAATTTCGAATAGTATTTTGGACCAAAGGTCACACCACTAATAGATACATCTGCAAAAGACAGTTGCTGTTGAGAAAAAAGTGCATTTCACTGTACTGTAGTGGTGGAATTAGTTGTTCAAAAGATATTAAACATTGTAGATCAGTTGACGCTTTTAAGTCTTAATCAAAAAAAGGTAGGCTATGGAAATTGCCTAATAGCATGAAATTTAAAATCTCGAAAAAAAAAAAAATCCACATTGGCATGCAACGTGGTGCTCCATCTTGGTACTAAATATCATATTGTGAAACAATGGCTCTTAATCAAATAATTTCAATGACGTAATTTATCCATTCCTGTTCTACAGAGACATTATATGCATATGTTGAAAGATGACTTTCCCACTTTGGTTCAGTAATCTCAACAACAAGTTTTTCCTTCCAATGTTTCTTTATGTAATCCAAGAAAATACATATCCAGGGTATACATGTTCTGTCACTGACCAGTCTGCTTTACAAAAAGTCGGGACAAAGCATTCTCAGTCTACCCGATGAAGTAAAAATAAGGCCAATCACCACAACCATGGTGTCTTTTTACAAAGGCAAAGACATTTTAACCTTAGATTTATGTACAATATTATGATTTAAGTGCCAATTTTAAACATAACAAAAGACAAAGTTAGAAAAAGACTACAAAATTAGGACAAGACATCCATAGAATTGCAGGTAATTGTACAGTGATGGTGTGGGTTTCCCTAAATATACCCGCTTTCATTCTACAGCAGTATAAGTTAGGGGCTGTCCTCCAAATACTGTATGTGATGAACATGGGCAATTTTGTCAGTTTCTGAAACAATATATTTTGTCTTTTTCTTAATCAACATGTAGCATATGTATATTAACACTGAAGATGGAATTGCATGTGTTGTTTGTAGATGTCATTTAACTTGTCTGTTGTAGTTTACAACTATATAAATATTTTATATACTTTTATTTTAATATTTTTGTGGATGCTTCACCTGGTTCTGGAAAAACACAAGGTTGTGTATTTTTACACATTTCCTACCTATTTAAATAGTATATATATATATATATATATATATATATATATATATATATATATATATATATATATATAATTTTTTCTTCCATTATCAAATCTATAAAGTTAACATTCCACGTAGTAGTTCCGTAGTTAAAATGCCATTAATAGATCAAAGCTACAAAACAAACCTCTTCAAAAACGTTTTGAGGGGAAACCTGTCAGTTCTGCTTTTCAACACAGCTCAGTTGTTCGCTTATGCGGCTCACAAGTCGATCTTTTTGTGGTCGCTCCCTAAGCAGACGTCACATTTTCGGTCAGACATTGAGCTTCGTCGCTCTTCGCCTCCAGTTTCGGAAACAGCGGCTAAAGCGTACGGTCTCCAGTCGCTGACATGGTGTCTGTCGCGAATTTAGCTTCGATTATTCTTTACCGAAACGAGAAGTAAATACGGCAGACTGTAAAAGACAGCGAAATTAGTAGACTGGCGCTACCTAAGCGCTTTGATTCAGCTTCCAGCCAACATTAAACCGTTGACGGGCTCGTAGGCGCCGTCTCTGTCCGTGTTGGCCGCCGTAGCCCTGCCTCTTCCCCTCCCCCTCTCCGCCAAACACCGAGCTTAACGCCATACGTTTACTGTGAGCCGACCGCTTTTGCTTGTCTGGTGGTTGACGTTGGCTTTCGAGCCCGAAGTTATGTTGCAAGCAAGCTAACACTTATTATGTGAAGACAACCAACCAGTAAGAGTGTTGGTTTGTCACTGGTGAGGGAATCGCTGGATCGCAAACGGGACACCGCTTACTCAAACACCTGAATGTTGGCTAACTAACCTTGTTGTTTGGTAGAGATGTCAAAAAACCAGCAATGCCTCAACGTAGCTGACACGGCGATCACTACCGTCGTTTCCTAAGTTGAAATTCGATGAGATCAGTCGATACACCATGGCAGATAAAATAAAGTTACATGATGTGTAATTCTTTCTGATTGACTGGTTGGGTCAGGAAGACCGCTTGCTAGCTCACAAGCTAATGCTAGCTTAATGTAACACATAACGTCGCGTTGACGTGAAGTTAAGTGAAATATTAGGAATTAAAAAATGTGCAGTTGCAAGAAAGACGCGTTAACACTGGTTAATATTTACCCAGTAAGAACTTTGTTTCTATGTGTAAAAAATAAGTAACACGAAAAAACGTTGCTATTAGGTCAAGTCTACTTAGCGTTCGCCTCCATGCTAAATCATGGTCGCCACTCTTAGCATGCTAGTCCCCCTTTGGCTAGCTCGAATTAACTTACTGGCGATGCAGGCTGATGAAGTCTCTACTTGTAGCTCGTGTGTTGTTTTGTTCTAAGACAACGATATATGTTAAGTGACCTCAGAAAAGCAGCCAATGTTACTTGCTCTGTTCGACAAGGTTATGTAGAAGCTAACTAAGCTGCAACCAACCCCCATCAGTGCAGGCTACCTCTGGCTAACTAGCTAACACTAGTTTAACTTACCTCACAGGACTGCCACCAGCAAAAACTTCACACACCAGAGTACGAGAGCCCAGCCACCAGCGAACCGCCACTTTTGCATTCACCTATCTGTGACCTAATGTGAAGTTACGTGAAGCGGTCTCCAAAAGAAATAGCAAAATCAAATTGGCAGTAGTGGCTACGTCGCTAACAACAGTGGATGTATGAAGCGGTGTTCCTTGAACATAGAGGCGTGTCTATGAAGAAGGCGGGCTTGACTCCTCCCAATCTGAGCCCTGATTGGTCAACTACCGCAGAATGAAAACAAATACAGTAAAGGCGAAGAGCTTTGGTTAAACACATTCACGTCAAGTCTACGGGAAGAACACTCTACATTCTCACTCACTCTCACTCTCATCTAAACACATTTTCTCCAACTATTCAGTCCCTTTTGGCCGTCTTTGAGACGGTTGCGTCACAAAATGTATGAAATTTGGAAGGAAGTGGAAGGTGCGATAAATAGTTGTGATTTTCCCATTTTGCAATCAACATTAAGCAATATTTCCATTTGAAAATTGATTCAAAGTCATTGTGATATGGTCCTCAAAACTAAATTTTTTCCCAAATGCACCTGTTGGTTCAAAGGTTAAAGTGCATATGACCTCACAACACTACATGAAGTTATAAAACATAATATAAATGTCTCAGCCAGTCAAAAAACATTATTACTAGTATTGTGTGTAGTTCTCCTGTCAAAATAGAACAAAGACACTGAGATATTAAGACAACCTTTCAAATATGGCAAATAAAATATTACCTGGAAAAATGCAACAAAAAGTACTCTTCCAAATGTATCTGTTGGTACTAGTGCATAATTTTAGTACATTTTAGCACATGTTGCTTCGTACTGTAAGGTACACAGGAAAATGCGAAATGAGCAACTCAAGACGTCACAAATGATTGGTTACATTTGGTTAAAATTGCAACATCATGCTGAATTCAGTTTAGTAGAATGGGGAGGCTAAATCACGCCGTTCTACTTCCGGTCCATGGGTACTTAGCTCCCCAAAAAATTGAATGGGAGTTAATGGAGCAAGTCAAGCTAAATTCTGATTCCGTTTGACAAGTGGTCTGAAATTCACATATAATAGCGGTTAATAACAAATATTTGATGTGACAAAGGCAAACCACCCGTTTTTGACGGGAAGCAAACATGACGTTAAGTTTTATGTGGGCTTAGTAAGAGACTACAATGCGTCGCGTATGTGACGACACATTCCACTCAGCTGTGGTGTGGATTCTGTGGTGACGTCATATATGCGCCAGGCGTGTAGTCCAACAGATTTTACTCGTACATGAATCGTCATATTTGCTTCACTTCAAATATGGGTGGTCTGCCTATGCCACATCAAATATTTTTATTTGTGAGCTACGTATCCATGGACCGGAAGTAGAAGGGCGTGACTTAACCTCCCCATAGGCTCTCCTGCATCCACACCCCTGTCCAGTCGGTAGCGGTAATGCACCTTTTACGTTAAGTTACCATCCACAAAAACCCAAATAGAAGAATTCACGGGGATTGGCTGAAGTAGAAGTTGGAAATCTCAACATCGCGAAATTCTGGAGGGTCTGACTATTAGAGTTTTTTGTTTGTTTTGGGAAAAGTAAAGAGTTCAGAGACAACACTGACATCAATTGGGGAAACAGGTGAAATATTTAATTAAGAGAAGCCACTAGTCCAGATGCTAGTTCTACATTACTTTCACGTGTCTTTGATAGTTACAATATAGGCCTTCTGCTGAAGTATTAAACTTTACATTACAGTGACAAAAATTAGCACACGAAAGAGAAGAACATATCCTGTTAGGAGACATAGCCTGCTATTAGGACACTGTCAGCATCGAGGGCTAATGTGACGTGGAAATATTTAAAATCATATTTTAATGTGCTCTCTCTACCTGCCAAATGAACACTAATGGATTACTAATTAAAGCCAAACATTTTAATACCAAATACATTGAACCAGCTGATGACAAAAGGGCATCATTGGTTCAAGTGTTTGAGGTTATTCATTTAGCAAAGTAAATAGCATCCACTGACATAATTTGATGTACTTTTTTAATGGTATGTATTAGTTTACCATGATGGAGTGTTTTTGCAGTTAAGCTCAGAGGTTGAAAGTAACTAAGTAAACATACTTTACATTACTGTACTTGAGTAGATTTTTTGGATGTCTTTACTTTGCTTGATTATTTATTTTTCTGGCAACTTTTTAACTTTTACTCCCTTCATTTTTACATAAATATCTGTACTTTATACTCTTTACATTCTGTGAATATTCTCTTTACTTTTTCAAACTAGACAGAATACTAAAATGCTAAAACACTAACACTTAAGAGACAAAATCAGAGTGAAATTGTGACTACCCTATATCACAATTATGACTTCTTATATCAGTTTTGGAATTTTAATCTCATCATTTCAGCTCTTTTTCTCATGATTACGCATTTCTTATCACATATTTATGACTATATCATGATTTATATTTTTTCATATCTCACAATTTTGACTTTTGATCATAATTATGCATTTTTATCTCATATTTATGACTTTTTAAATCTCATAATGATGACGTTTTATCTCAATTGTAACTTTTATCCCCGATTTTTCCCAAATTTCCTGTCCATACCCACAAAATTGAGTACCATGGCCCAATCAAACACATTTTCTACACAGTAATTCACTTTTAAAGGCTTTATTTTTGGATACTTTTGAAACTTTTTTGATCTTTCCTGGTTAAATAAGTATTTCATCCATTGTAAAAAGAAATATATTAAATACAGCTTTACTTTTTACTTAATTATAATTGACAACTTGTTTTTAACTTTTACTTCAGTAAAGGAGTTGAATCAGTGCTCTTACCAGAGTCTTTTTTTCACACAAGTAGCTGTACTTCTACTCAAGTACAGAATGTGAGGACTTTTACCACCTCTGGTTAAGCTCAATAATGTAACATATACATATTGTCACCAGACATGACCTTGTTTCATAGTCAAAATTCAATTACACATATGTTTTCTTTGGTGCCTGATATAATCACTTAATATTACACATAGCATAACCATCATCTTAAAGTAAGTAAATAATAGTTTTGCTTCTGTACATGTATTCTTAAATAGACACTGGCAGATTTTGTGTCTCATCAACCTAATCTTTAGTATTGTTCTTTTAAATGAAGTTGCAGAAATGTCAGAAGGCTTTCAGAACAGTAGCACACAGAAGGAGAACTCAATTAAACTTTATTTTATAAAGTGTATTTCACACACAAGACAGACTCAATGTTCTTCACAAGAGGTATTTAACATAAAAAACAAAGAATCATATGTGCACATATTTAAACTTGCACATACTCACATGTAACTCAAGAAAACACCGTTCAAAAAAGGTGTGTTTTAAAACCTGTTTTAAAAAAATAGGTACTGGTGTTGCAAGTCTAATTGTATTAGGAAGGGTGTTCCATTTTTGTGGGGCGTGTGCTCTAAAAGCTGCCTCCTCTTTTTTGGACCTATGTGTGTGTGTGTGTGTGTGTGAGAGAGGGGCGGGGGGGTCATAATTATTCTGTCTGAATCATTTTACAATGAAGCATTTTTTGTGTTTCTTTATCAGTTAATAACTCTTGATAATAAACACACATATGAAATAAAAAGTGTTAAACAAAATATTTGTATTTATTTTTTTTACTAAATGGACATAATTTAGTTTTTTTCCAATGTGCATTTACAGTCCAACACAAGTCATTTAATATGCATACATGGATATGACATTAGATATTTTCTCTTTATCCAACTGAAATTAAATTGATTATTTACTTCCTGGATGATACAGATACATAGTAACACATTTTGATATAAAATATATTATTTTAGTATTTTTTTATACATGATAGCAAATAAAACTGAAAACTGACAGTGAAATAACTCGTGGGATGCATGTATTTCCCTTTCATCATCAGATTTGTTCACAGAAAGAAGATGTTTTGCAGAAATATGCAGATGGATACCACAGTTACTCCCACAGCCACAGACGAGGCTTTTGCTGAAACTGCAAGAAAACAAATGAGGTGAGGTTACAGAGTTGCATTCAATCAACATTTAACTTTTCAAGTCTGTGCATTTACTAAATGGAGTTGAAGTCATTAGTGCAAATACTGTTGCTTCAATTAAAGACTAAAAAACTATTCACTGCAGTAATGAATGCATGAAAGGGTTAAATAAAATAAGAAATCACACTCAGTGAATATACAACCCCTCAAGTAATATGTCTGCATTTAAAACATTATTTAATAAAAAATATATATATATTGTTAGCAATATGCAATTCAATTATTAAAAATAGTACTCTATTCTATTCTATTCTATTCTATTCTATTCTATTCTATTCTATTCGTGGATTAATTTCTCTGGTTTACCACAGTAGACAAAGGCCTGTTCAGAGGATAACTCTTACCATGTGAAGTGGTGTGTGTTGTTATTTTGTCTGTAGTCACAGCTGTAGTTGTACTAGTTCTAGTTTTAGTGGTGGGTGCAGGAGTAGTGACCAAGAGGCTGACAGGTCCTGATGTGATGGTGTAGCTTCTGCTGAACACAGAGTTGACCATTGCTCTTGTCTTACCGACACCAGGAGAACACAAATCAGGGCATTTCTGAGATGGCATAGTAGCAATGCACAGGTAGACTTTACACCGGACATACATCTGAGCAGAGAACAACAGAAAACAAAAGTACACAGGTCAGTGTCAAGGAGCCTCATCCAATACATCCACTGTTAAGTGATTTATTATATACTGTATTTTGCATGTTTTTTTTTCGATGAAAGTCATGCATTTTCCTAGATTTAATTTAGTGATTATACTTTGTAGATGTTTGTAAAAACTCAGATTAATGTTAAGGGTTATTATATCAGGGACAGAGAAAACAGATCATTGTCTGTCTGTCTGTCAGCAGGATTACGCAAAAAATTTTTGAATGGATTTTGATTAAACTTTCAGGAATGATAGGTAATCGTTCACGGAAGAACCCATTGAGCAATGAAGGTCAAAGGTCAAGGTCACACTACAGGTCAACAGCTAAAACACATTAGTGGTAATATCTCAGGATTCAGACAAGATAGAATTTGGTGAGTTTTTTTACATTCACATCGTCTCACCTTCAGACATCAGATGGGTCAAAACCTATTGCTTAATCATGTCATGTTTTGATGTCACATGACGCCATATCAAGCCTTGGCAAAGGTCTGCTGTCTCTGACTGCCTCGTTTATTTATTGAAGTGATTACTCTTGTGTGGTGTGCTACAATGTCCAGTGGGAATAATAAAGGACTATCTTATCTTATCCCATCTCTCTGAATCTCATCGCATCTTAAATGATGTTATCTCATGTAATCTAACTCTTATCTCATCTCATCTCATCTCACCTCACTTCACCTTAAATTATGTCATCTCATCGTATCTTATCTTACATTATCTTATCTTACCTCACCTCACCATACTTCAGTTTTGTGGACTTGATTCTTCATGCCACAACATGGATGATTTAAACATTTCTTTAAAACTAGAAAGTCGACCTGTGGGGATCCTACAGTTCTAGATGTGGTAGTTTTTATGCTGTTGTGTATTCTTGCATGCTGTACTACATTTGTCCAGCAGTCACCACCAAAGTATTCTGGCTATAGTAATGTGAGTGCAAGGCAAGTGTAATTCCAAAATTCTGAATATCTCCCAAAATATTGGTCCCATCAAAGGGTCATTTTAGCTAGTCTGTCCTTTGACCAACAATACATAAGTAGCAGCTTCTGCAGCAGTCAGCTCTTTCTAAATTTTGTGTGAATTCCTGGACACACACACACACATGCACACTTGGCTTTTATAATATAGATGAAACCATGTAAGAAGATTCAAGGAGGAAAAATAATTCTGTGGCGCTTGTGAAAACTCACAGACTACATATGGTGTGCTGTAGAAGCCTATAGTGGACAAAAAAAGATAGAAACCGCTAATAGTAACATTGTGTTATACTGTAAAAGCTTGATACATTATTCAAATTTTAATATCTGAGCATCTAAGTAGGAAGGAATTCAATTAAAATATACTGGGTTATATATACATCAATGACCATGAAGTTGCACAAGATGGAAATGATGAAGTAACTCAAAATGTGTCTGTGTCACAAGGTTTTCAGAACAACATTCTGTAATAAGAAGCTTTAGCTCAGCATTAACACATGTCAGATACTGCAGAGTTCAGCTGTAGGTGAGGACTTACTGTTGTTGATTCATGGGTGTCCAGATCAGTCAGATTAAGGCGGTAAACTTTGTTTTGAGAGGTTGTTGTAACAATCTCTAAGGTGTCAGCACTGGATGCACACCTGGAAGAAAGTCAAATATGCAAATGAAAAGTTGTGAGTAAGTCAGAATTGGATTTAATTTTTAATTACAGACTACATGTGTCACTGACCCTTGCTCCAGAATTGGTTGAGATACAGCAAAGTCTTCGGTGTTAGATTCTATGCAACTGCTCACTAAAATCTCAGCTCGAGCCACGGAGCAGTTGCTCATCAGATGGAGATCCAACTGGGTGATTCTGGATCCGATGGTCCGATCATTAGAGTGACTGTTATAGGTGTTGATTTGGGGGGATGCTTCTTCTCGACGCACTCGATTAGGATGTATGTTGATATTGCGAAATCTGGGAATGCGTGTGAAGTTCTTCAGGGGTCCCTCTCCAGGGAAATAAAATTCTATCCTGAAACTAAAATCACCAAAGGTCTGCCTCTCTGTGGGCATTCCAATTTGGTATTTCGGTCCTTTGACATTCACGGAACGAATCCGACAGGCCAGAGGAAAGATTAGGGTGGGCATCCGGCGGATCACCTTGGTATAGGTACGCACGGTGTGCAAGGTGTTGGTGTAAATTAGCTCTGAATCGGAGTGCTGAGAAAAAAAGAGCAAAAACACTGTGAGTCTACATTCAGCTGAATAAACATTCAATACATTTGACATAGTTCTGCAATCATTTCATTGACTACTACTGCAGGTCTGTTAATTAAAATAGTAATAAGTAGAAGTAGTTTTTTTGGAGCATTTTTAACCACATTGCTTGAATACCTCTTCACGATCCCATGTCACACACTGAAATAGAATGTCTGCAAAAAAAACCCTAAATGTTTTCGTCCAATCTAGAGGGTGGGACCAGAGGAAAACTCTGGCCAATCATTGTACTGATCATCATTACTATGATTGATTTGCTGATATGTCAACCCCCCCCACACCCCTCCCTCCCCCCTCTGCAGGTTCACATAAACAGCTACGGTGGAAAAGGGAGACGACTTTGTTGTGATTTAGGGCTTTATAAATAAAATTGAATTGAATTGAATTGAAAAGACGACAACCAGCAGCAAAACCAAAGTAAAAACTGCATTTGAAAAAGCTACGGCCACGAGGAAGCTGAGCGAAGAACGGAACAGGACAAGGGTGGTAATCACTACGACTGTCCAGCGCTGGCGTCAACTGAAAAAGGAAAAGGGGCTCAAAACTGATGCTAAGGTAAAGTTTCTACTCAATAGGTGAGATGATATTGTTATGATTATATAATATTTGGACATACTAATCACTTATGGGTATCGTATTCACCCGTCAGTGAGAAAATGTCAGATATTGACCAAACATAATGTTCCAGCAGGTTTTGCTAAGTTACCAACACTGTGTGTAAAGTGCTGCTGTAACACCATAAACTATTGTCCTTATCCATTAGTTTTCCCATGGTGTTTATTTCATGCTACTAAACCTTTTGTTAGCTAAGCTTCATGTGACACAAACTGAGAAATGTTGATTATTGTTTTGTTATTTAGGATGATAATTGACGTTGAGTTCTGGTGAATGATCGTGAACCTCAGTGATCACTCCAGACAGCATGAGCGTTGATATATTTTTGAAGGCGTGGTTTCGAGGGGTGGGCTGATGAAGAGGCAAAATCTAACTTTCAAGAACTGTTTTTCCAACATCTCCAACCCTACCTTTAAGCAGTCATCAGATTATTGGAAATCAAAAATGGCAGGATTCATGGGGCTAATTAGTTAAAGCCTGAATTAGGGAGGATGGGTCTGACCTGAACCACACTGAGAATTTTTTTCGATGAGTTTGACTCCTATCATCAATACAAGGTGCTGTCAAAAAAAAGATGTTATGACATTTATTGTAGTATTGCATCACTATTAAATGATGCTACAGAATGTGCCCTGTAATCTAAGATAAGGGCAGTTCAGTGGAATATTGAGTGGGGTCCATTCATGTTTTTGTTTTTTTTATTTTTTGGCTGTGTATTTCCTAGCAGATATTTCACCTTCTAAATATTGCAGATCAATCATCTGTGAACTGTATAATAGATGTTAAATGAATAAGATTTTGTGATATATATATATATATATATATATATATATATATATATATATATATATATATATATATATATATATATATATATATATATATATGAAGCTTGTTACCACAGCCTTAGTGCCACAGCCATTCAGAGGAATGGTTGCCGTCAGGTGTGTTTTGTTGTAGGTAACTGGACAGGTGGGGCTGTTGAGCTGCAATTCAGCCATGTTGATGTTGGTCAAAGTCTCAATGGGCAGAACTAGAGACATCTGTGTCTTTCCACATGTCAGCTCTACAAACACAAAACAGCAAAACCTCAGATGCCAAATCTAAATCACACACAATTTTTTAATTGCCCAATATAAAAAAAGTTATATTTTCTCCACCTGTCCCAGTAGGAAGTGACACCGTTTGCCCTGAAAATGTAAAAAGAAAAGGTTATTAGCTGTTATTTGCCATAAGTCCAGTTTTAAGGTTTATTGTGAACCGTAGAGACACATTACTGATATTCTTGTGAAGTTTGCACGACAGTTAAATACTTACTTTGGTACAACCACACGCATCTGGGCTCTGACTGCAAACTGGAAAAACAAGAATGGGCAATTCAAAATGGTCATGTACTAAAGCCACAGGATGCATGTGTAAATTCTCCTCTGTCACGAATAGTTTCCACATGAAAATGAGAGCAGACACTGTGGTTATGAGATACCTTGACAATAACATTCATGTCCACAGGGGAATGAGGGTGTGTAAGGCAATTTCTGCACGTTTCACACTTTCACACTGATACGCCATATGTTCAGATAATATCCCATATTTAATTTTAATATGACTATGATCAATTTACATAATTCCCCACTGATTGGCTACTTAATCAGTTTCTAATGTAACCCATTAATATTAATTATTTTGATTACTGCGAGAATAATGTGATTTATATGTTTTTACTTTTGTCTACTTTTATAGAAAAAACTTACATTTAAAGTATAATGTTGAGAAAAATTCTACAAATATCTGTTTAACTCAATAGAGGAAAGCAAATGAAATGAATGAATAAAATATATGCTATTTCTATTTTTTAATACAGGTGTAATCTATAACTTTCAGAGGGTGTTTGGAGGGTCTTGTTACAGACATGGAATAAGTATATTTTCATTTGTAAATAATCACTTCAAAAAAGAATCATTCTGTTCTGAAGTTGAGACCAGGTGGACCAGAACAGATTAAACAACCAACATGTATTCAGAGAATGCCTAATCTCACCTCTATTTTGTGTCAATCTCAAATTTCTATGACAACCCGTTCTTGAATTAGAGACAGTAATGTGATTTTGACCTTTCCGCTAAATGCGACCTTGACCTTTGACCTTTTGCAATATTGATAATTTCATTATATGTATATATGCGTCAGTGTGTGTAATATTATGATAATATATCCAGTATTGATTAAGTTACAGCGTGATATGTATATGTTTGACACACACAAACAGTGTTACACAAGTTAATTTTGTGACATGTCACCTTTGACCTCCAGAAATCTCAAAAACTATTATTTGTAAGTGAAAATGCCAATTTTGAGGATTGTAGAAATCTTCATTCTGCATCGTTTGGTACCATTCATTTTTGAGTCATAATAATCTTATAATGTGATTTTGACCTTTTAGTTAATTGTGACCTTGAACTTTGACCTTTACTCAAATGGATCATTGCATCTGATGCAGATTAGCTATATGTATATGCCCATGTAATTTTATGGTGATATGCCAAGTATTGTTTGAGTTATAGCATGATATGTCTCTGCGGGCATGCACACGCGCGCGCGCACACACACACACACACACACACACACACACACACACACACACACACACACACTGATTACAATAATCTCTTCCAAACAATGTTGGGCCAAATTACATAATAAGAGTGTCTGCAGAGGGTCTACAGGAGGATTCAGTTGGTTGTAATCTGCAACTTCACCACAAGATGCCACTAAGTGTAATACAGTCGAATGACTGGAACTGAATGCAAAACTGTTCCAACACTGTATAATACTATTTTGCAAACATTCAGTTTTCTTTGCATCTTGTGCTCAGAGCTGCCCAAGAGAAACTAGTAAAGTTGTAGATACTGATTATTAATTACAATCAATTAATCTGTCTATTTTCTTTGATATAAAAAATATATTTTTGAAGCCATGACATTATCTTTTGAGTTTATCATACACTGATGCATCATATACTGAGCTAGTGGAGTCTAGTCCAGATGTACAAATACCAGAGGTGGAAGTAACTAAGTAGAAGTACTTCCTTTATTGTACTTCAGTATATATTTTTAGGTATCTGTACTTTACTTAAGTATTTATTTTTCTGACAACTTTTTACTTTAACTCCCTACATTTTTGTATAAATATCAGTACCTCATGCTCTTTATATTCTCAGAATAGAATCATTACTTTTTCAAACTAGACAAATGTAACAGTATGAAAAATAAGTCATAAATGAGAAATTGTGACTTTTCAATCTCATAATTTTGACTTTTTAACTTATAATTATCTATTTCTTACCTCATAATTCTGAACTCTTTTCTCATAATTTTGACTTTATTTTCGGAGAATTTTGACTTTTTTTTCCCTCATACTTGTGACTTTTTATCTCATGATTTCGATTTTTTTAATCTCATAATTATGCTTGTTTTAAATTTCCTATTTATGACTTTTGAATTTTTCCAAATTTTTCTGTCCATACCGACTAAACTAGTACCATAACCCAATAAAACACATCATCTACATACTACCTCACCTTTAAAGGCTTTATTTTTGGATATTTTTGGAAGATTTTTAGTTTTTTCCTGCTCAAATAAGTATTATTTCATCCATAGCAAAACAAAAAGAAATGCAGTTTTACTTTATTACAATTGAGAAGTTGTACTTTTCACAGAAGTAACTGTACTTCTATTTAATTACAGGATGTGAGTACTTTGATCACCTCTGACAAATACAGAGGTAACAGGTACAGTAGGTGATATTTTTTGGATTATCACCAGTTATGAATGGTTCCTATTATAGTACGGTCATGAATTAAAAACTTAAAGCATGATGGATTATTCTAATAAACTGCAGTTTTTAACAGAATGCATGTCCCAATGTAGGAAAAAAATGTTTTATGTGTGATAAAAAGAACTTACTTATTGGTATTTGCCACAAAGCAGATAGGCAGAAGATGGGCCAGTGTATTTTCAGAGCGGATCCAGCCGATCTTTATGGTTGCCAGGGGCCCAACTGATGTGAAGCCAACTCTGAAAAGGTTAGGGGGCCCAATAACCGCTATCTCCGAAACGCTGTGAATATACACAGAAGAGACCATGAAGACTGGTGACAGTGTCAACATATGGTTACATTCACACTGCAGCAAAAACTGACTATGTTTTTATGACAGTCTAAACAGCATCAATCAGATTTTTTTTTATTACCCAGAACACTTTCATATCTAATCCAAACACATGTACTGATAGGTTAATCTAAATCACCCATAGGTGTGAATCTGAGAGTGATTGTTTGTCTATATATGTTCAGCCCTGAGATGAACTGGAGACTCAGACAGGGTGTACCCCGCCTTCACCCATTGTAGCTGGATTAGGCCCCCTGTGACCTTCGTGACCCTAGTGAGGATAACGTGGGTTCAGATGACGAGACGAGACTTTCATATCTGATCCTAAATTACAATGTGACTTCAGCCTGCATGGCCTTGTTGAATTTCAGCCGATTTTTACATCATTGAAGTGTAACAGATGTCACAATTATATGCTGGAGGAGGCAGAAGCAGATCTATATTTCCAATTTCATGCTCATTCTATTCTATTCTTTTCTATTTTTACTCCATAAACAGTGTGATGCACTGACGTCACTTCAGGATATAGACCGTTAGTCTGATGGCATTGCATTTACATTATAATGCAATCAACCACACACACAAAAAAATCTGATTTCAGCAATAAAATAAAACTGAGGATTAAGACCTACAGTGGGAACATAGTCCATGGGAAACTTCATATTTAAACACATTTGGATTACATATTTATATTTCCTGAATTTCAAACATTTTCTCCAATAAACTAGTATGCCACTGAAAATCAGAAATGAAAACATAACATGTCTAATTTATTTACACCTGTGGGTGTTACAGGGGAAATGTTAATGTTTTATATATACAACTGTAGAAATTCAATATACAGTCCTTCAAATTATATTTTTACTACATCTGTTCAATGGTTGGTAGGATGCTGGTGTGTAGTCATTAATTTAAACACACCTGATTTCTTTATTAAGAAATAAGCCCCCCGCCCCCTCCTGAAAGACATGCGTGCAGTTTGCAAGATAACTCAAAAACGTATGGATGGATTTTGATGACATTTTTAGGATGTGTTGAGAGTGTCACAGGGAAGAAATGATGACATTTTGGTGGTGATCCAAAAAATATCCTGGATTCTGGATCACTTTGAAATTTTACATTGGGGTAAATGGAGAATAAATGTATAAATTATATATATATTTATGTAATTTATTCATTTATTTAGTTTTTGTTGATATTGTTTTCATTTTTGAGATGAATAAATGAAATGAAATAAAATGAAAAGAATACTTTCCTTATTGTCTTTCCTCAATGGCTTATAATAAAACCACATTGCATGATATATCTCATACCTATAGCCAGACAAACTTGGAAAGGGAGTGTTTTTCTTTATAATTAAGTTATATTTTATATGTGTTTTTTTTGTTTCCTTTGCAGTATGCTTTTGTAGTGCCTGTTGAAGTTAATGTTGTTCCTGACAGATTGATAATATAATCAATGTGTGAGTGAAACCCACCTCTGTATTTGTGACTCATAATAAATGATGAATTGCACTTCCTGTAATGGCATGACATATAGAGTTTTCTGGTCTTTAGGGGTTTCACCTGCAGCCACTGGTTCATCAGTGCAGCTGGTGGTCGACTTCTCCTCCACTGGTGAGAAAAACAAAGTCCAAGTTTATTTAATCTTTAAAGACCCAAACAGCCACCAGTGACAAAAAGCTCCATTAATTCTATCAATACAGGTAAATAATGGAGAGTTTATATTCAGTTAATGATATATTTTTACCGAAAAGGGCACTTTAATGAAGAAAAAAACAAATACAAAATTCTGCAAAATATGAGAAATGTGGAAAAGAATGAGCTAAAATTAAGCAAAAAAGGAAAAAATAAGCAATAGAATGAACAAAAACAGTCAAACCTATCAATAAAATGAACAAAAACAAGAAACAGAAAATCTCACAAACATGTTTATGAAAAAATAATCCAACACATTTGTTGAAATAAAGTCAGCATAAAAACTATTAAAACAATAAAAATGAGTGAATATTTTTTTCACATGCTGTCACAACCTACCAGAGGGATTAAACACATGTGACATAGAATTTAAGAAGTTGTTCAAGTTATCAATGTATATTAATTTACAGATATACATTTGCAATTCAAAGGTAATGTGTTTTTAACCATTAATTTAATACACGATTAACCAAAAGTAAAATGTATATGTTTTTCATTTGTTGATTTTATAATATAAACTGAAAATTGAAAAATTCCTCCTCTTGCTTTCAGGTTCATTCCTGCATAGTCAGAGATTTTCATGTCTAAGATGACGGGCATGACTCACCGGTAAGTGACAGGTGAAAAGGGACAGCACTCAGGGGTTTGGTGGTTGTAGTCTGGCTTATTTTAGGTACAGGAACCAAGTCCTCCACCATGAGGAAGATGAAATACTGTCCCACTGCAGCCTTTCCAGTAAAGGTCAACATACATTTGTCCTAGTCAAAAAAATAGTTTTCATCATTCTGTTTGCTCTGTTTGTCATAAACAACAACAACAACAACAACAACAATAATAATAAAAATTTGTGTTAAGTCAGAGTACACATACAAAAAAACATTAGCCACTGAGTAAAACATTTATAAAACTTATGTTGGTGCAAATTACAATTTATCACTATTTACAATTATATTCTGGGCAATGCTAATACCAGTGTTACTTTCTATTTCTTTATTTAGTTTGTTGGTATTATTTCCCCTGTTAACAAAGAAATATCCTCTCTCTCTCTCTCTCTCTCTCTCTCTCTCTCTCTCTCTCTCTCTCTCTCTCTCTCTCTCTCTCTCTCTCTCTCTCTCTCTCTCTCTCTCTCTCTCTCTCTCTCTCTCTCTCTCTCTCTCTCTCTCTCTCTACAGGTGGTACAAAGGGTACACAGGTGGTAGGGTCAGTAAAAAAAAAAAAAATCTGTGTGAGGTGGAAAAAAACATTATTGTGATGTTTGTAGTGTGGTCAATAAAGGGTTAAAGTAGTTTTCCTACTCACCTCATCCAGTTCGATAAATGGGTGTGGCTTACAGTCGACACACTCTCCCAGTTCGGCTCTGGCAAAGCGACATTTGACCCTGTCACTGTCCACGTCTTTGACCGACAAGGGGAAGTGGTGGGGACAGTTCACCCGGGCTCTGCTCCCAAAACACACAGTTAGAGCTTTGACTCTGAGGTTCTTAAACATTTTCCTCATGACATCCAAAAGACAAACATGTTTCTTGTAGGACCTACATTTACAGAACTGTCTGATGAGCTGCTAGAATGTCTGCAATGTTCAGAGGTTGTCAAAGTACTCACATTCTGTACTTAAGCAGAGGTACAGCTACTTGTGTGAAAAAAATACTCTGGTAAAAGTAGAAGTACTGATTTAACTACTTCATTTAAGTAAAAGTAAAACAGTACAACTTCTCAATTGTAATAAAGTACAAAAGTAAAGCTGCTTTTTTATGTTATGAATGCAATAATACTTATTTAACCAGGAAAAATCAGTAAAGTTTCAAAAGTGTCTAAAATAAAGCCTTATAAAAGTGAGTTACTGTGTAGGTAATGTGTTTGATTAAGTCACAGTACACAGTTTTGTGGATATGGGCAGGAAATTGAAGGAAAATGGGGAGAAAAAAGTCACAATTGAGATAAAAAGTCATCATGAGATTTAAAAAAAAAAAAAAAAAAAAGAAGTTATAAATATGAGATGCATAATTTTAAGTCAAAGTTTTGAAATAAAATGTTACAATTGTGAAATAAAGTCTAAATTATGAGATAAAAAGTATTTATTTTTCTGATAGTCACGCATGGGCTGTACATTATCCCTTACACATCACTTGTTCATTTGAAATATAAGAATTGATAAGATGTGTTTGGACCTGAGTGGAGGAGGGAGAGCAGCGTAGACTGGTTGGTTGAGTCTCCCACTGTAGCCTCGAATCACAGGTGCTGCTTTTAGTTTGACATAAAAATCTGTGTTGGACCTAAAAATATAAAGGAAAAGTTATGCATCAAGTTGAAATAATTCATAAACTGGAACTCCTCAAATTAGAATACAAAACTGAGAAATAAAGTAAAGAAAAATACTACCCTGCAAAATTAACTGAAAAACTATGAAATGAAGAATAAATGTGTGTGAATGTTACAGGTCACACGTCTCATACCCCAACTGGATGGTCCCACTGTAATCAGCAGATACTGTTTTCTGCCACTGATGAACACACCAGCCAGAGCCAGGTTTATTTCCATTGAAAGGAAACAGAGGTTTGTGGATCAAACAGTCCTCACTGTCTGTACAAAGTCCAGACAGTGATGTACAAGAACCAGGAACGATGGCACTGAAATGAGCCCGAACCTTGATGCAACAATAAATAGTAGTTGTAGTTAAATTAGTTAAAGTAATACATTAAAACTCAGTATGTTCTCTGATCCAGCCACTGTCTGTGTTGCAGTTTGACTTAAGAGGTTTTAATAAATCTGTAAATTCTTCAATAAAGCCTTTCTTCCACAAAAACAGACAATGTCACTCTTATTTACAAATGTGGTTTTCTATATAATCTCAGTTGAAATCTGCAAATATTAAAACCTTCTGTCATCTGACAATGGATTGATATGGATAGATTTAGAATCGGTGAACCACCATCAAACTACTTCCTGGAGACAGTGATTGAATTCTCAAGACCTGACATTTAAAGGGATAGTTCACTATTTTTCACATGAATTTGTATGGGATCAGAGGTGGTAAAAGTACTCCCATTCTGTACTCAAGTACAAGTACAGCTACTTGTGTGAAAAAAGCCACAATCACTGCTAAACATGATGAGGGTAGTTTGCTAAGGCGCACAGAAAAAAAAAATGCAGTAAAATGAACAAAAAAGTCTATAAAATGAACAAAAATGACCAAAATATTTAATATAAAATTAACTAAATTGATCAATATATTCAGTAAAATAAACAAAAATGACCAAAATATTCAATAAAATGAAGTAAAATGACCAAAATATTCAGTAAAATGACCAAAATATTCAGTAAAATTAACTAGAATGACCAACATAATCAATGCCCGTTGTCACTGCTAACAGCTGTGCACCTGCACGTAGCAGCCGCAAACAGTCGTAGTTTCCTAAGGTGCACAATGAGCATTGATCGTTATTGAGAGAAAGCAGCTCCAAGGAATTACGAGGTGTGAGTTTTTGGAACGTGATGGTTTTGTTATACAAATAAATCACTCATTTAAACATATTTTTTTGAGAAGAAACATGTTCTATTTAGGTGACCCCAGGAAACCTGCTGGGACTACTTTGGGCTTGACCAAAACCGGACCAGAACTCGACTCACAGGACACTGTCGGGGGTAAGTCACTGTGGGTGCACCACAGTAAAGACGCTGATTCTATACAAATGCATGTGAAAAATAGTGAACTTTCCCTTTAATAGAACAGAATAGATGAAAATTACAGCTACTCCTGCAAACTAATGTATTATGACTTCAGAGCTGTTTATGAATGACTTATAAAACATTTTCAACTTAAATATTATCATAGTTGTAATCCTATTATGATCAGGAACCTCTTACTGTGTTTCCTTTATTGCTGGTCAGAGGTACAACATAGACCGTCATCCCCAGAGAAGAGGCATCAGCAATTGGGCAGAACCTGATCAGAATCAGGCCCTGCAGGAGGATGATCAGAGTGGATCTGTGCAGCATTTCTGATCCTCACTCACACTCTGGGAAAAACACAGAGGCTGTAGCCATCAATCATTTGACAGCACACAACATTTATGAACTACAACCACCCTTAAATTAGGTACAAGTATATTTTAAGCTCAGAACATTATTAATACGCTCTTAATTAGTGGTTATAAAAGAGCTATGCCACATGACATATGAAAGTGGCGTCTGGGTCAATGGGGCCAAAGTGTTGAGGAACCACTCATTATTTCAACAGATAATTGATGTAAAAGAATGCAAAAAAAGGCACGTATGTGATATGTGGCAATGAACAGCCTGCGTACGTATGGTATGTCACAAAACAAGTGCAAACAAATCTATAAGGTCTATAAGGTGATGACAGCTCTAAAGCACTGAGATGATCCTGCATTTGATAATGTTAAGATGTGACATGCAGAAACACCCAAAACATGCACGTTACATATGCACATGCACAGCAAATTACCCCCAGATATATTTGTGTCGCAACTTTAAAAATGTATTTTTAATCAACCTATTATCAAGATATAAGATGTACAGGTATTACACACACAGACAAGAATCACATATTTTCTTATAACATTTAATGTAGTAAATTAAATGGAATTTAATTTACATTAACATTATTTTGTTAATGATGTCCTAATATTATTGGTATATATAACACCTTAATATTGTGATGTTTTATAAATATACAGTATATATTATCAGATAACCTATTGTTAAATGTAAATATTGGCAAATGGCTCAATTAATTATACCATTATTATGGTGAGGGTATAGAGAGATAGATTTTATTACTTTATTGATTTATATACATACATACACACACATTTATACATATGGCTATGTGTACATATGTATGCATGTGTGTATATGTATGTCTATGCTGTTAATGTAATATGATATACATTAGATATTTATATTACAATGTAATAATTGGTGTATATTATTAGATAATCTATATTATTATTGTATATATAAACCTTGATATTGTGGTGTTACATTCATATTTTATTTTCTTGGTATGTAAAATTAGGTTTGCATGAATGTGTTTGTGCATATGAAAAGTGAACTGAATTTACTCAAATGGATCATTGCATCTAATGGTCATTAGGTGTGTGTGTGTGTGTATATATATATATATATATATATATATATATATATATATATATATACACCCACGTCATTTCATGGTGATATCTCAAGTACGAGTTATAGCATGATATGTCTCTATGTTGAGGTGAGATTAATCAGAAATGGTCAGTCAGGAAAAATGTTTCCAACCTTGGCATTTCTTATCTGTACTATAGGTTTTTTGTTTATTTTAGTAGTAACTGGCCATATATACATATAATATTTTAGGTCTGTAGTTTTGTATATTGCAAATATTCCTCAGTATTTTGTGTGATTATTATTATTTTTTTAAATAATTTTTTTAAACAGCTCTATTCTGTTCAAGGTGGATGCAGCCTTATATTAATACACTTTAACTATTATTTTTTACTTGCCAAATTTGTGTTATTCACTGCATTGACATTTGTAGTTACAATTATGTAATATATCTGTGGTATATCAACTCTTAGCATCATGCCTAAAAACCTAAATGATGTTACACCTACATAATACAGCTGCCACTATGGACACAGTCATGGAAAAAATTATTAGACCACACTTTTCTTCAATTTATCATTTATTTTAATGCCTAGTACAATTGTTTGGACAAATACAATAACTTATTAAAGTTTAGTTTTAGACTGATATCTATCCATTTTCCATGTTTTGTCAATAATAACCAAAATTACTTAAGTTCTTAAAATCAATTGTTATGGCAAAACAATGATTTTAGGAATTCCCTGTTTTCTTTTCAGTTGCATACACACATTAAATGACCACTGTTTTTGATGGTATAAGATTTTTTTTCCTGAGTCTGTATTATATGCACGGACTTCAGTCACTTACAGTATGTCATCTCAAAATATGACTACACTTAATTTACTCCTCATAGGCAGACTGAAATAACACACGCACACATATAGATACACACACTTAAAAAAATAAATCACATTCCAAGTTTTAAATTATTGTAGAAGGCACCAACAAATAACATGCATTATTTTGCAATATAGTTAAATGACTTTAATTATTCCAATATAATTATGAAAATGTGTACACTTTTTATTACACAATGTAGGATTAATAACATAAGAATAAAGCCAAAACTGAAGGTCCACTATTCAAAGACGAGATAAAAGCTGGTAAAAAGATTTGTTTTGACAAATTTGAGTGACTGTCATCTTACTTTTGTCTTGATGTATGAGAAGGTGAAGGGTGTAGAACAGGGAAATACACGATCAAAGTGAGAGTTCACGGTAAAATCAGCGCTTCAGCTTCAACATGACTAAATCCAACTCAAACCTTTTCTATACGAAAACCTTCAGTGACACCTCTGAGCATATTTAGTTTCATTTTTGTTTTTACTTTTATACATGTGTGCATTTTGTAAGACCCTAGAGGATGATGGAAGAGTTACACATAGTTTGTCATTACGAATCACAGCATACTCGGAAGGGAAAATATCTGGACTAAAATTGAAACTCAATGCAGACACTGAATACACTAAAGCTCAATATTGAATATAAAATAAATCAATAAATCTTTACCTGAAGTGTGAAGCTGCTGTTAAGTTACCTCACCCAACACTCTTCTTTACCGATTTTAAACAACTCCAGTTTTCAGTGAATGTTTGTCCAACCATTCACAGGAATTAAGGTGCTCGTTTTAAGCAGTCGAAGAATGATGTTAAACTGGATAAACCAGAGACTGTAAAGGAGGAGTGACAATAGTTACATGTCAGGAGGAGGACTTTATGCTGATAAGAATAACCCAGGTTTAACTAGACACACAAAATTCTTACATGTTATTTTTGGTGTGTCTGAAACCTTAGATGTCACATATGTCACACACAGGATGGAAGGGAAAACAAAAACACTGAACAATTAAAATTTAAGACAGATATTTTTTATTTATTGAACACAAAATATAACTTTGAGGAATGATGGTACAGATCTTTATGAAATTCATTTTCAACAGTGCTACTAGCAAAAATATGGCCCTTTTCTGCCTAAACGTGGTCTTTTTCAGTAGTCACATGATACTCCAGATTTAACCCTGCCTCTTTAAGTAACCATTTTTCCTTACTGGTCAAGTTTTTAGTGAGTATTAGATATTATTATATTAACTCCACACCCACATTAGTTAGGTCAGAAAAAAAAAACGAGTCAGTCCCAGCATAAGAGAGGAAAGATATCCATTGAGGAGGATCCCTGAAGTTTGGTCCAATTCAAAGATGTCTCCTGTTGGTCGAAAACCACGCTTATAGAGTCTGGAGAAGTGAAGGAAGTGTCCTCATATTTCAGTGTTACAGGGATTGTCCTACCCCCTTTTATTACTGCCCATTCTTGACACTGAGCATTTTTTCCTGTAAAGCAAAAGCAGACAAAATGCATAAACCGGTCAGATAAAACAATTTGGAGGAACTCACTTGCAGAAAATCCCCACACATACTCACTTTGATCATGGTTTCCAGTTTAATGGCGTCCGCAGCGAACTTGCGGATGCCGTCGGACAGTTTCTCCACAGCCATGCGGTCCTCATTGTGTTGCCAGCGGAAATCCTTCTCTCCCAGGTGAATCTTTTCCAATTCGCAAGACTTCGCTGTAACAACAGACCAACATGAGAAAACACAGGCCAGACTTTGTACCAAAATGAACAGAAACACTTTGAGAACAGTTCAGGGTTCTTATTGAAAGACTCAAGAACAGGAAGAAGGGGAAAAAAAAAAAGAAAAAAAAAAAAAGCAGCCAATGGTTATAGTGTCGTTCATTTTATAATCCGTTTTCTGAAACGGAACGGCTAAGGGCAGTGCAGTGTATTAGGTTTCAGCGTCCTCATCACATTACAGGATGTAGAATATTAAACAAAATAAACCCAGCAGATAAAAAAAGCAAACTTACATTAAATTTGGAGAAAGACACTACAGTTCTATTTGAAAGAACAAAAAGGAACGATTAAAATGGGCATGGATTTAAAAGGACCAGAGTTCATTACTCACATGCAACAAACGAAAATTATTCTACTCAAGTTCAAGTGTCAAAATCAGTTGAAAAATGAGGAAGAGGGAAAACAAAGATTTGGTTGTGAAGAGGAAATTGACTAGAGAAACCTGTTAAAAGAACAGTAAATTGAGTTTCCAGACACAAGGCAGCAACACGACAAACATGGTGATTTTCAAGAACATAATGCATTGACGTAGACCCTCCCGGCCAGGTACAGGATTGTCTTGCCATTTATTGATCTCAGGGTCTTCTAAACCGCTCTACATCTGGCCCTTCGCCTAGGAACACCCTACCAGACAAAATGCACCAATAACATAGCTTCTAGGGTCATTCGGGTTCTCAAACTCTTCCAACATGACAGTTCCTGAGCTCTGGGTAATGATGGAAAAAAATGACATCACAAGGACAAGCAGCCAAAATGAGTTTACTCTGAGCTCTTTACCCCATTTCAAAGGTTGAGCCTCGGTAGCCACCCTGCAGACATTCGGGAGGAACTCTGGGTGTATTCACATCTGGAATGTTCTTTGGTCTGCTTATTCCATTGAGATTGAATGCAGACATAATTTTTTTCCCCGCTTTGGTTCAGATGGCATTTTTCATTGCACTTTTTGCAACTATACCAAAATGTATAGAGGCACACATGTGACTAACTGTGCGGGCATTGGACAGAAAAGTCAGGGGTGGTGGGTTTGGATGAAAACAGTGGAGCTCCTATGTGCAGTTGTTTCCAGAAAATAAACTATTTTACACACACACACACACAGATGTCTCCCGTCTTATCATCTCAACCCGCTTTATCCTCACTAGGGTCACTGGGGGCTTAATCCAGCTACAATGGGTGAAGGCGGGGTACACCCTGTATGAGTCTCCAGTTCATCTCAGCGCTGAACATATATAGACAAACAATCACTCTCACACCTATGGACAATTTAGATTAACCAATTAACCTATCAGTGCATGTGTTTGGATGGTGGGAGGAAACCAGAGTACCTGGAGAAAACCCACACACACACACACACACACACACACACACAGGGAGAACATGCAAACTCTACACAGAAAGGTCTGGTGTGGGATTTAAACCAGGGTCCGTCTGTCTGTGAGGCAAAAATGCAAACCACTGCACCACTGGGCCGCCCCCCCCCCCCCACACACACAAAAAAAATTATAATAATAATATTAAGAGTCAAGAACAGCTAATCCAAAGCCAGTGGGTGTCTGAGCAAATGTCAGACATTCAGTTTCTTCTTTCCCTCATGTCTGTCCACGACTTTCTTTAGTTTGAGACCGGTTATATTCACACTACAGTCCATCTGAAAATGGCTCAAAACCACTTTTTGTATGCAGTCTCACTCTGTTCGCAGGTTTGCACTCACACCTAAAAAAAACAAAACTAAAGAACAAACAAAAACTGGTTCATGAACCAAATGAAGTAGGTGCAAATACACCCTCAGGGGACCTTGGGGCCAACCTATCACACACTGAGGGGTTCTGGTGGAAGTGGCTGGGGAGTGGGCTGATTGGACTCCTCTGCCAAGGTTGCTGCCCCCTTGATCCACACCCAGATAAGTGGAAGACAATGAGTATAAACACCATGACTACACTTCTAGATAATCGAATGAGGTTTAAGAGTATGGTTCAGTCCAGTCTGAACCATCATTCAGAAACATGAAATCAAGCTGCAATTCTTTCAACTGTGTATGAAAACATCTTTGGTTTTATTACTTATGGTGAAGCTCAGTGTAATGAAATAAGGAAGATTCAAGTTTGGGTACCTTTCTCCACATTGAGCATCTCTGGAACAGCACTGTGGTCCTGGCTGAGTTCTGCCAACAGACCAGGGGAGATTGTGAGGAGGTCACAGCCTGCCAGTGCCTTCACTTCCCCGGTGTTCCTGAAGGAGGCGCCCATCACCACCGTGCTGTAGCCAAACTTCTTGTAGTAATTATAGATCTTTGTCACACTCACCACACCTAAAGAAAAGACCAAGGACTTGAAAAAACCAGAGCAAAACGTAAAGCCATTCCTTTCTTCTAAAATGGGAAAAACCTAAAAAACTACTCTCAAAATGGGAAATTTTCACCAATAAGGACTTTACATCCATATAATTTTGGAAATTTTCCAACATTTACATTTTTTATTTATTTTTTATCATTTTTACCCTCAGCCACACTGGCATCGTCAATTATTCTTCTGTGTGTCCATGTGCAAAAACGTTGGCATGCATCAATGGTTCTCAACTGCATAACAATAAGATAAAGGGAGCTCACTTTCACTACCTCAAACCTTTAATTGAAACATCCTGCAAATACAGGTCTAGAGCTGGGTAAAAAATAAGAAATTAAAATGGCAATATTTGATAAGTTAAATTTTAATTTTCTGTAGTAGACAAGATACATTTTTCAGAGCAGGACTGTGAGTACCCAACCCCGGTACTGCAGAAGAGTGGCCAGCAGACATACGATCCTCTAGCACAGGTGTCAAACTCTGGTCCTCGAGGGCCAGCATCCTACACATTTTAGATATTTCCCTCTTCCACATGATACAGTTAACCCTTTAACTCCTACAACTTTAGCAGTTCCACAGTAAAAATAAATTAAAATAAGCAACAAAATAAACAAAAATTAATAATAAACTGACAAAAATAATTAGTAACATGAAGAAAGTAAGACACAAATGGAGTAAAATTAATGTGAAAAGCAATAAAAAGAAATAAAATAGCAAAATGTAGAAAAGTAAATACAATGAATACAAAATTATAAATATCAGAAAAAAAAAACACAAAAAAAGAGAACTAGTATTGAAATTTGGTCCCAGCAGTGTCTTTTAACACCTGTTCCATGAACACTAAAAAAAAAGGAGAATGGTTGATGCCTTCTGAATGAATGGTTAGTGTAAATATTGAGAAAAAAAATCAGAGTTAATAATCAGCTACTCATCATCATCCCTGCAGAAGATAGTGGAATGATGGAATGGTTTCCAAGGTGATGGAAGAGGGAAACATCTAAAACATGTAGGACACTGGCCCTCCAGGACCGCAGTTTGACACCCCTGTTCTAGAGAGACTGGGCTTCTGCCTCACTTGCAACAGCTCTGGCACAGAGGAAGGGTGGCGATAACACCTTCAGAGGAGGTCTTCCCAGGCTTACACTCACACCTGCAGTGCAGAGGAACTGGCCATCTGGACTGTCTGGTCAGTGGAGGCTCTCTGAGGTGGGTTTGGAAAGCTGGTTGTTCCTAGGATTATACATAGCTCTGACAGATGGTTTCCAGGGAGTTTCTTGTAGCAAGGGGCAGGGCCCTACATAATTATGTTTTGGGGGTCCAAAACCAGCCATGACATAGAATAAAGATGACAAAGAAGTCTATTCTGAGCCACTGTAGAAATATAGCAATGTTTAAGGGCAGATTAAGCACTTTACTGGTGAAATTTCATATTCATTTCCCTTCCAATGTCAGTACAGATACCAGTATTGTGTTGGATGGCTGCAGTAATCAAATAAACAGGTTACAACTCAAAACTGTACTTTGATTCAGTATTAATTAATTGATTCACATTCATTCAGGGATGCCAAATAGATCAAATTGAATTGTGATCAACAGACTGAGAACCTTACGAATGCAAAGTGAATTGATTAAAGGCATTCGCCACGATACCAGGGCACCTTCCATATCAGCCATCCATGTATATGTGCAAAAAGTTTGCAGTGTACTGAAGGCAGAGGGTTTTTAAGCGTGTGCACATTATGTTATTCAAGGTCATCCTTTTTCCAGAACAGAAAAATGAAATCAAAACTCCACTTTTGTTGGGCTACACAATAAAATGGGAGGCTGAAAAATAAAGCCCATTAGAGTAGGCTGGTTTTGATCTGTGGAGTTCTACTGAACTTTCAACACCACCACTTATGGCATTTCTGTTCCATCACGCAGGCTATAATGTACAGACATTTATATGACAAGCCTTGACAACAGGGGATGCCACCCTGCCCTGAGGCCCAGTTTCACAATAGAAACAGGTTTGTGCGCTTTTGTAATCTGGATTGTTTGTAAAAGAAATACCGTCTATGATCAGATGATGATACAGGGGAGAAAAACCCCCCCCAATACAGTAGTGATAAAATAACGGTGAAATGACAGACACAATGCTAGCTGCTGTGTAGAACTGCAATTGTGGGGATTTGCCTGCCCTGCACACACCATGTAAATGTGTTTGGTGAAGTTGCAGACCTAAATAGTCAATAAGACAAACATAATTTCAGAGTTTAGGCAACACCTGAAAGCCTCTAAAGGTGGCTGCCTCTAGCAAATGTAAAGAAAATGACCATTAACAGTCACTGGACAATGAATTTAAATATTTATTATGAATCCTTGTATCATTACACTATCAAATAATCCAACTTATTTTTATACGATTCAAGGAGCATAAGTTACAGGCCACCATTGTTACTAAAGTTCTAATACCTGGAAGAACAAATGTATCTTGTATTTGTCAGGTTTTAAAGGGCAAAACCTCTATTTTAAATGCGAATATTCAGCGTTTGATTTTTCAGCAGCTATTGATTCTGCCTTTTTATTCAATGATGAAAATCAAATACACCACCCACTAAACCCTATTGAACTAAGACTGAGCTGAATACCTGGGTCTTCATGAGGCTCGTAGCTTTTGCGGTCCGTATTCTCTTTGTACCAGTCAAGGATGCGTCCAACAAACGGAGAGATTAGCGTCACATTTGCTTCTGCACAAGCTACTGCCTGAGCGAAGGAGAACAGCAGTGTCATGTTACAGTGGATGCCATGTTTCTCCTCCAGTTCCCTGTTCAAACAAACACAAAAACTTGGATTAACATTGTAAATGACTTTGTTATTGAATGCAACGTAGGGGGTTCATGTGGAAGTCACTATAGGCACTTTCCCACTGTAGGAACCATTTGTAGTTCCTATAACCTTTTTAGTTCCTGGAACTTTTTTTTATCCCTTTCCCACAGCATAGGAACTACATAGTTTTTAGAACCTGTGTAGTTACTCCTGGCAGTCAGGGTCTTTTTTTAGCTCTCCAGGAGCTATAAGACGTAAGGTGTTTGGCGATTGGTAGAGCAACATCGTGCTGAATTCACAGGGATTGGCTGAATTTGTGTTGGAAGTTGCAAATGGTGGTCCATGTCGGAGCATGTGGGGCAGGGGTGGTTCAGAGTAGGGAACCAGTAATAGAGGGGTAGCAATCTGTGATTTCAGGTGAAGGTTTGTAGGGGTGATAGGTATGTCAGAGTAGAAGTAAAAGCAGAACTGAAAGGCTTTACTATAACTCCAACTCTCCTGGCAGCACACACACACACACACACACGCAGGAGCAGCAAGCAACAAACTCACCCTGTAAAAAAAAAAAAAAAAAAAAGTTAATAATGTATTGGCCGATGTGTCAGTGAGACCCTATAAATCGGCCGGCCAATTAATCAGTCGGACTCTACTGCTCACTATAAACCGTTAAAAATGTAAATCAAAGAGAACATTGTGGGCTCCAAAAAAAAGAAATTGATCCACCAGAATGAGTCTTTAAATAAAAAAGGAAATAAAACGGTTCATATATTTACAGACTTATGAAAAGTTATGAGTATTACATTCCAGCCCTATAGTTTGATACGCACATATTTTAAAGCTACTCCTTTAAAAGCTTCTAAAAATCATATGGACATGGTTGAACCACTTTTAGTAGTTTGTTCACATAACTGGACAAAGTGGACAGCTGGGTTAATTTATGAACTCGCACACACATTTTCCCCCCTTAAGAAAAATAGTCCCAATGTCCTGTGCTCATCAGGGCCTCACAGCTGTGATGTCTTACTATCAACAAAAGAGAGTCATTCAATAGATCATAAAATCAATCCTACTGTGTGTTTTTATTAACAAATGCCAAAAACAATGTGAATGGTATAGGAAGCCCCCAAAGCTCTTCTGGGGTAACAGCTGACTGAACAACAGTAGGTAACTGGGTAATGACATATTACTGTGGTTAAATGCTAGGCAGGAAAATGCTATGCAATCAAATTTTGATAACATTTTCAGGATGTGTTGGGAATATCACAAGGAACAAATTATAAAATGTTAGTGGTCATCCAGAAGAGATCCTGGATTCTGGATCACTTTGAAATGTATTCTCCATTTGGCGCAATGTAAAATATCAAAGTGATCCACAATTGATCAAAATCCATCCATAACTTTTTGAGTAATGTTGTCGACAGACAAACAAACTCCAGTGAAAACATAGCCTCCTTGGCGGACCCCTCTTCATTCAAAGGGGGGAGGTCTGCCTTTGTGGAGGTTTACACTCTTAGGCTGATTTCCTAGTTACCTCCACCAAAGGACGCATCAAATTCAGGGCCTTTTGTCTGGGTTTTGATGAAACTTTCAGGAATGATAGATAATGGGGTCAAGGAATAATCCATTAGATTGTGAGCAATGAAGGTCAAATGTCAAGGTGGCACTAAAGGTCAACAGCTAAAACATCAGATAGAATCTGGTGTGTGTGTGCCCCCCCATTCACATTGTCTCACCTTCAGACATTAGATGGATCAACACCTATGCTTTGATCACGTCATGTTTTGACGTCACATGATGCCATATCAAGCCTTGGCGGAGGTCGGCTGTCTCAGAGTACTTCGTTTTTCTCCCCTTTCTACTGCGCTTGGAAACCCCCCCACGTTTCATGAATAATGGCACACACAAAGCTGCTTCCCACTGATTCACATGCACTGTACAGCAACAGTTCCAGTGTTGCCGTTTTGAGCTCTGGTCAGTTCAGGCGTGGGATTTGATACAGACTTGGGCTCATACTTCAGCTCCAGTTCACACATTGTCTATAACCATCGCACTAAAGATACATTTCCTTGTAATTTATGTCAGTGACTAATCCGTTTTCTGGTGAACTTTACATCCAAATATTACTATATAGCCTAGCTCTAGCTTTATTTCCTGTACAAGAGGAGAAAAAAAAAGAGATTGTATTTTAGGCCATATCACCCAGCCTTATTGGAGACTAATTTATGAACCACTAGAAAATGATGGAAGACATACATTTGCAAAATGCAGTCATATTTTTTTATTCTCTTACTGATATTTCATGAAACACACACGTGTAGCTTTAAATAAAATCCAGTGCAACCTGGCATTTACATTTCTATTCTGTATTCGTTTGTCTTCAGCCTCAAAAATACTGTTACACTACTTCATTTTAGATTTGAATTAATCTTTTTTGGACAATAAATTGTGCATTTCAAAGTGCTTGCTCTGTAAGTGAATATTGCAAGAGGTCAGACATGCTCAAATTGTACAACTAATGAGTTTTATTGGGTTAGCAGAATTGTTTTAGCTAATCGTAATTTCAAGTCCATCAGTTCAGTCAAGTGATTACATAGCTTAAAGAGGACTTAAAACAAATACTACTGACATGAGTTTGTCTCTGCCTGTTCATCAGTAGGTGTTATTGAAGCAAACATCTCATATAATGAGCAAGTACATTTAAAGAGGGCTGCCCCCTACTGGTGACAAAGTGTAATACAATCTAGTATTCTTCTAAATCAAATGGTGACCCAACAGCAAACTAAAATGTCAAGCGTCATGCTTCATTTAAAAGTGCAAGACAATTCTTTTCCTTTTTTTTTTTTTTTTTGGGGGGGGGGGGGGTGCAAAACAAAACACACACACACAAAAAAAAAAAAAAAAAAAAAAAAAAAAAAAAAACTTACTTTCCAGCCTGGATACCTTCCCATGTTGATGACAGTTTGATGAGGACCCTCTCTTTACTGATTCCTGCTTCTTCGTACAGAGCGATGAGCTTCAGAGCCTTGGCAACCATCTCATCTTTATCAAAAGACAGTCTGTTGAATGTCAAAGTAACAAACATGAAGAATTTAGATCAAAATTAAACAAAGTTTAAGTTGAAATGTTTTGAATAATTTATGCACCTATAATTTAAATCCCCATTACATATTTTAGACCATGGTATCAGCTAAATATTTTGTTTATGAACCATACATTGAAAAATTAATTTCCATCTTGCATGTGATTTAAACAGATTCAAGTCAGTCCAGTTTTTTTTTTAAAACAGCAGAAGCGCTATATGTTTGTATCAAATTTTAATTGCGGAAGAAAAAAAAAAACAAACAAAAAAAATAAACAATTCACAGTCATAATCTGCATGTTCATACTCACCTGGCATCCACCTCAGTGGAGACTCTGCCTGGGACTTTCTTGAGAATCTCAAGGCCAAAACTGACAAATAGCTTGTCCATAGTATTGGTAACCTGGTCCTCGTCGGTTCTGAAGAAACAGAACAGTAAAGCAGTTTGATTCCATGATCAAGTCAGAATGGAATAAGTATCGCTGCCAAGTGAGTCATATAACAAAGTCTGAAATCTGTTCAGGAAGTCACACTTTACGTTCACACTTAATTAATTATTCAGTCTTCAACAACTCAACAAGTAACACTTACATACATGTAAAGCAGGTTATATTTTTAAAGGAGTCATTCCATGGTCATTTCATTAATATTGCTGTGTTCTCCATTGTAACTGAATGTATTATATGTTGGTTCCATTTAAAAAACGTCCACATTTCTTTGTTTCCAGCCGTTTTTAGAGGGTAGAAAAATGACTTGAGGTCGAACAACAGAGTTTACTGGTACTTCTTCATACATGTCCGTAACGCAGTAATGAGGCATCAGATTGGCTCAGAAAATGAATGTGTGAAGGAACACTTCCCCCTCCCCCCTAGCCCAGTGTGGGTTCACCATCCCACAGTAGCGTCCAGCTAGGTTTTGTGCCATCACTTGTTTTGAAAATGTGTAGGGGGAAAAAACACTTCATTTCCACAGAGAGCACATGAACCAGTTTGCGCCGCCATTTTTTTTCCAACTTTGTACAGCAGCTACTGTGTCTTCTCCTGTAGATGCTAATGCTATTTCAGAGATGCTGCAATGGAGTATGGGCTTAACCCCATGTGGGTGACGCCAATGTCCACGTTACATAGTGTGGACAGGCTTTTTCTGAGCCGCTGGTTTCTGTGTTTTCTATGAATGGGAAATACAGCCAATTGAGGTGACACACCACACAGCAACAGCAGCATGTGTCGGTAACTCAGGGTGACCCATCAGATTCCAAAAGGAGCGTGGAAAGCGGTTTTCAGCAGAATGACACCTTTAAGCTAAAATTTCAGCCCATTTGAAAAAAATCATGGCCCATATAGACAGTGAACATTTGTCAAAACAGAAGCACTGTGAAACTTTCTAAACTGTACTATTAAAATCCAACCTCCATCTGCAACCCAAGGGGTATTCAACTACATAATGGTTAAACGTTTAAGAACTAGCTTAAATAGCTCTTACCCGCCATTGGCAATGCCGTATTTAATGGCCTGGTCCAACAGAGACTGGTAGGCTGGCATCTTAGCGGCAGCCAGGATGAGAGATGGGTTAGTGGTGGCATCCTGAGGCTTGTACTCATCAATGGCTGCAAGAAGAAGAAAAAAAAAAAGTATAACAACCAATAGCTCTCGTTAATCAATATCAGAATTGAATGAAATTAAAAATACAATAATAGGTCTGGGATATTTACTAAACTGCTCAATTTTCAGAATACAGAGTCAATCTTCTACTGTCAGATGGAAGCCATTGCTACCTACAGGACAAAAGCACTACTTTGAACACTTTAACGTCCTTAAAAATGCAATTTGTCTTACAGCACAGCAAAATGACATAACACACAGATACAATAAAAGAACATAACACAGTAGATAGCAAACCTGTAAATAAATACAGACCACTGGTCATATGGTTCAGTAAAAATCATTGCACAGTAGAAATAAATACAAGTGTCTTGTGATGTTAACTGTGTATCCTCCACATCTTGTTAATTGATTGGTTGCCATGGGAATGAAGCCTCGTCTTCTTCTGACAAGGCTTTTTGTCTGAAGTCAAAGATCAAATCTTTCGTCTTGGACATATTGATGTGCATGTTAGACATTTTAGACCAGTTAAATTCCTACTATAACCTCCACAGTAATGGTGGAGAGTAACTGGACAAGTATACATGAACTTTAGTACATTACCTCATATGTCTGTAGAGATAATGAATATCTATACTTAAGTATTTAAACTAGTTGTGTGCCTGGTTGCTAATGATTTTCCACATTGCTTGAGTTTCCCCATATCCACCTCCTTTTAACGGTTAATCTGGTCAGAGCCCAAGCGTCAAATCATTCCCTGAGCGTCAGTGTGAGACAGAACAAAGCCTCCCTCTGTTCTGCAGTTCTCAGTCATCCCACAGCAATTTGGACATCCTTCTGAAGGTCAATGGGGTTTGACTCAGTGCTTGTTATCTATAGTTTATATTCATGTTTGGGTGTTTAAATTGATTAGCATACTCTCCCAATAATGTTTCCTGTTACGACAAGATGTTTAAGTGAAAATTAAAGTTTCTATATAACCTGTAAACTGTGGAACCCTTCCCAAGTTGCATGCGATAGGATTTATGATTTGAGAACCAGATGGAACCAAAACGTATAATATGAAGGTTAATATACACAAAATGCAGAGGACCTCTGGCCGTATGACTCTAGTTAAGCAGTATCAGTTTAATGATCACAACCATATGGAAAAGTAAGTAGAAACATTTCTCAGCTGCCAAATAAACAGAAACACAAGGGTTTACTACAGAGACAGAGTCAATGGATTATTCTGTTAATCATCATTGATTTAGACCACAAGTACTGGCATCAAAAGAGCTCAACTCTGAAGGGAACTGGTGACTAATATCAGGCTTTTTAAATGTTATTGTTGATATTGAGAGGGAAATGAGTGAAAAACATATAATGTGCATCTAGAATTGCTTTGGTGAACACTTTACTGATTTAATCCTACATTGCTTTGAGTAATGTTTCACAATCAGTTCATTATTAACATCCTTGTTATCATCATGGTAATTGTAAAACAGAATTCAACATTTATCTAAAGGTGTAGTGACAAATACAGTACATTTTCCACTGATTAGCCAGTCATCTTCTTCTGTGTAAAATTTAGAGGGTAGCTACAACATTACAGGATGTACTTTAATGCAGAGGTCTTCAGGGTCCACTGTCCTGCATGTTTTAGAGGTCACCCTGCTCCAACACACCCATTTAAAAGCAGTGGGTTGGTATCAGGCTTCAACAGAGCTTGATGACAAGGTGATCATTTCAATCAGACGTGTTGGAGCAGAGTCACATCTAAAATATGCAGGACAGTGGACCCTGAGGACCAGGGTTGAAAACAATTGCTTTAATGCACATCATATTAGTTTCATATGTGATCAACTGTTTTGAAATACTCAAGTCATAAATGTGTGTGCAATTGTACTGGTAAGGGTTCTGACCGATTATTGATTAATGTTGAGCAGACTATAGTCTTAACATATTTATTTCTCACTTAAAACTGGAGGGAGGTATATTTTAATTCATTTTTTCATTAAAATGCTATTAATTACACAGGCTAGTCACAAAGTCAAACTCTTTAGTTGTCTGTTATAATACTTTCAACACACATCTACATTACACAAGAGTGTACCCTTACGCCAGATTTACTTGGCAAACTTCCTTGTATTATGACAAACAGGTGTTTGTGCCATTTACACAAACTAATGTTGTAACATAGTCTAGGCCTTTTTAGTGCGTATATATTGATTCAATCAGATGCTACGGATTTAATTTTTTTTTTAAGCAACAGTAATGATCGCTTTATTCAATCGGGTCCAAACATGAAAAAAAAAGTTGATGTAGAAGATGTTTCCAGGCAAAACAACATGGATGAAGGTAAAATATATCTGCTACCAGAAGGTCAGCTTAAAAAATAAATAAATAAAAATGACAGAACCCAGCTGGGGTCATGGTGTAAAACATTTTTAGACTACACTTTTGTGTTCCCTCGCAATATTTTCAGTGCAAGGAGCGACATATTGCAATATAATGTAAATGATTTGGGTTGTACTGGAATTGCAGTCATGGAGGATAGCCTACACTTGATTGTGTTTTACTTTAACTTAGAGCTCACATACAGCAAAATCAGTGGTGGGTCCTGTACATTTTCACAAGAGGGGCAAATTATCAGATGTCTGAGGTCACTCAACTGATGCATTAATAGGTAGTCATTATTGACCCAATTGTTTTCTCTCTGTAAATTGCAATGCCACTTCAATCCAGTAGATGGCACCACATTACGGAAATCTTTCCCCTGTAGCTAAGGAATAGTTTGACACTGCTATAACCAATTCCACTCTACATTATTTCAAAATTGGATAATGTGAAATAGCCAAGGATATGTTTATAAAAGCTATGTTTAAAAACAACATAAGAAAGGGAACAGTTTAAAAAAAAAACAAAACTATCCAACAGTCTTTAAATATCATTATACTACCGAATGCCAGATTTCCAAAATGTGCAGCCTCTACAACTCAACCTAAGTATCTTCAACTTGGAAAGTGCACTTAATAAAACCCATTTTAAAAAAGAAATAGCCTAGTTGAGAGGATTTAGACCTTGCAATTTTGCATATTTATCGACGATATTACCACATTGTAAATAGCAACATGTCAATAACTATTAAATAGTTGAAAGGATATTTAGACCTTGTCATTTCTAGTATTTATCATAGATATTGTCACACTGTAAATAATAACATGACAATAACCATTAAACAGTTGAGTGGCTATTTACACATTTACATGCCATTTCAATTGAGAATGTTACCAGGAATAAGCGACTCTCAAAGCAAAATCTGACAAATTAAGAAAAAAAAAAACACCTGTGTTGAAATAAGATGCAAGATTTTCCTTCGTTTGACAAAACTTGTTTTACTTTGACATTTGGTGAAGGTGGTCCTGCTTGTTTCGTTGCCATTTTAGCTCGATCTGAGCAGGGAAAAGGGAATTTCTTTTAAGGACTGGACCATTGCTTTCCACCCTATCCATCTGACAGGAACGTTCGTCCTTTGACCACGCAAAATTTGCAGTGACGAAAGTACGTTGGTGGCAAGCCCCTCCAGAAACCATAGACATAGTATTGAAGTGACCGTTATGTGAAAAAAAAACCTAAAAAAAATACATGAAAGTCTGTCAGTGAACTCTTTCAATGTAACTGAAATCGCCCCAAAAGGGGGTGGTACCAAGTGTCACCGACTGTCCTTAGGACTTTGCCCAATGATATCCACCGAGAGAAAGATGAGATCAGTCAGCTTCGCTTAAGTAGTGAAGGGGGGAAAATAAAACCTTTTTTTTTTAATTTATCTTTTTTATGGTGTGGCAGTGCGCCACCCAATCGCCCTTATGGAGAAACCGCCCATGAGTAAAACATGAGGAGCAGTGAGTACAATATAATTCTAAGCTTATAGACTGAAGCACAATTTCAAGAAAAACAGCCAGTTTCAACAAAAGTACGATGCACTGGCAGATGTCATGCGCTTTTGCGAGGGAATGCAAAAATGTGGTCTAAAAATATTTTCCCCCATGACCCTAGCCGGATATAATCGGGAATATTGAAGAATCGCAATTTAAATCGAATAGAAACTAAAAAAAATAAAATAAAATAAAAAATAAAAAAGAACCGAATCGGCATAAAAGCATAACTTTCCAGCCCTAGTAGTTGTTCATGCAGAGCTTTTCACAGCCTAAACATATTAATGGATAGACTGCTCAATGAAGCAGGCAGATCAGCTGAACCACTGTGGAAAAAAAACAAAACAAACCAAAACATTTAACACACATAAAACAGAACCATGCTACCCTTAAAGGTCCAATGACAGTAACATAAGCAGCTCCTCAACGTCAAGCCTGAGTGCACAGTCACAACCAATTCTGTCATGTCATCCTGACTCTGCAAGGAGTGCACGAGGAACTGTGTGGGTTGCATTACAGTTATTGTAATCTTACTACAGGACAATGTTCCTCATTCATAGGTTTTGGGAAGCTTGGCCCTTTTGTCGTATGATGACACACAAGGAAGCAAAAAAAACATTTTCACCCATTTACTTCTGAACAGCTTTCAGTTCAGTTAGAAACCCACATAACTTATATACATACAAGGCTCATAAATCAAATCTAAAATAAATAACTTTATGAGTGGCTTGTGATATATTACACCTTTAATACTAATGTTTTATCTGGTTAGACAGAAAAAAACTGGATGTGGCAGAGGTGGTCAAAGTACTTCCATTCTGTACTTAAGTAGAAGAACAGCTACTTGTGTGAAAAAAACACTCTGGTAAAAGTAGAAGTACTGATTCAACTCTTTTACTGAAGTAAAAGTTCTTAATTGTAATCAAGTAAAAAGTAAAGCTTTATGTTTTTATTAAAAAAATAGATCCCTTAAATGTGAATTACTGTGTAGAAAACGTGTTTGATCGGGTTTTCAGTTTTGTGTGTGTGGACAGGACATTTAGGAAAAATTGGGGGGGGGGGGGGTCACAATTAAGATACAAAGTCATTATTGTGAGATTTAAAAAGTCATAAATATGAGATAAAATGTATAATTATGATAAAAAGCCAAAATTGTGAGATGAAAAAACCCTTAAAAATTCTGAGATAGTCATAAATATGTGATAAGAAATGCATAATTAGGAGAAAAGAGCTGAAATTAAGTGATAAAATGCCAACATTGATATAAGTCATAATTGTGATATAGAAAGTCAGTTTTTTCTGATTTCCCTCTGAAATGTTAGTGTTTTAGCATTCTGTCTAGTTTGAAAAAGTAAAGAGAATATTTAGAGAATGTAAGGAGTATAAAGTACAGATATTTATGTAAAATGTAGGGATTAAAAGTAAACAGTTGCCAGAAAAATAAATCATCAAGTAAAGTACAGATACCTTAAAAATCTACTCAAGTACAGTAATTAAGTACTTTTACTTTGTTACTTTTCACCTCTGGGAATTGGCTGCATTTTATGGCGGGCAAGATGTACTAGTTTCTACCACAAAATACTGATAAATCTCTGGATAGAATATCTTCTCAAAGTTTTGAGTCTGAAATTAGAACTATGGGCTTGATCATGCATTAATTTATTTTATCATGTTTATGACAACCATATAACACAAGATTATTTTTGACCTCTCACTTTTATGTTTCTACGGCCTCAATTCAATGACAGCCATATAACCATCCCTCTCATAGAAACCAATACCTGCAGGACTACAACTTTAAGTCAAATCAATAGAAATCTAAATAAAACACATGGAAGTTAAAATCTTTGGAACCTACTGGTGCCACCCTGGCAGTTTGCATTGATACATTGATCCATCCCACGCATACACACATCACATTTTGATACGGTATTGATTAGCAGCATTTATAGTTGCTTTTTAAGATCAGCCCCTCCGTTACTACCCTGCAAATTGCAGAGATGGAAGTGACTAAGTTTAAGTACTTATTTTACTGTACTTAAGAAACTTTTTCTGTACTTTACTTCAGTATTTACTTTTACTTCCTATATTTTTGTATAAATATCTGTACTTTATACTCTTTACCTTCTCAGAATAGACTCATTACTTTTTGTAAATCAGAAATTGATCATAATTATGACTTTATCTCATAATTCTGAGTTTTTATTTCAAATCTCCTATGTATGACTTTTGAATTTCTTCCAAAATGTCCTGTTCATACCCATTAAACTGAATACCATGACCCAATTAAACACATCATGTACACAGTATCTCACTCTTCAAAGGCTTTATTTTTAGATTAATTTATTTTTGACATTTTTAATTTTTTTCCTGCATAGATAAGTATCATTTCATCCATAGCAAAAAATGCAGTTTTACTTTATTACAATTGTGAAGTTGTACTCTCTCTCTTTTTTTAACTTTTACTTCAGTAAAGCAGTAGAATCAGTACTGGTTAATTGTTATAGACAATAGTGGATTTTTATCATGAATTTTAAGAGGTTTTTTTTTTTTTAAAGCAAACATACCAAGAGTGTTTGGTTAGGTTTTACCCTCGATGATACACTTTCCACGACTATGTTATTGACATCTAATAACTTAAATCTGCACACATAATGAAGCTATAACAAATACACACGGGGGCCATTAATAATAACGTCACAAAGTTGTATATTAAACACAAAGAAGCCAGTTTGTGATAATTATCAACTTCTGTCACAACAGCTGCTAAGTCGCTAATGTAAACAAAGTAAATCTTGTAATCAGCTTGTCACCATAAACATATTAAAGTGTCTAAAGGCCCGTGCAAAGCGGTTAGCAAGCTAGCACTTGCACATAGAATGAAAGTGATGTTAGCATAACGTGACTCGCCCACTTTAACTCCTACGTTTTATTGACACACCGGTCATTAACATTACAGTAATGCTGGGCGCTTCCCGGTCATTGCATTAGCATGCTAAAGGGCTAACGCTAGCAAGTAGCGGCATAAAAACAGCGGTTTACCGTTAAAATCCCCGGTGTCTGCTACGACCACGGTGTGCTTCTTCAGCTGGTTCAGCGCGGTCTCCATCTTTCGACGTTTATCTGGTGACACACTAGTCATGATGGGAACAGACTGAGCCCTTTTATATACAGAAAGCACGTGAGCGAAAGAGGAATGTCTGACAGAGACGAGTGCGCGCATCCGAAGAGGAAGTAGTCAGCGGGGATGCGCACACAGAGCAGGAAAAACATAAGGAAAACGTTTCTGCAATAAAAATATGACATTTTTGTCATTTGTAAAAAAAAAAAAGGAAAACAATTTTGAATATGTGGTTACAAAGGGACCTATCTATTTTTGGAAGAATTTTGCTTTAAAAAATGGAAGGTCTACCAAGGTTGATTTACCCAGCATACTCTGAACATCCCTGACCATATACTTAAGATTATTAATAGAAACAATTTGATTTTTATTTAGAAAAATAGACATCATTATATTAGGAAGAATGATGTTCTTCAAACCTGAAGAACCTGATGTGATTCAAATCTGCTTTAGGTTTGAATCGCATTCATACCTAAAGGAGGCTTGAATGAGATGGATTTTGATCACATGAATGGCTCACTAAAACTGAAGTGGTGGCAGAGCTTTATCAAAAACTATGATAAACGATAAATGATGATAAATGATGGTGATAAATGATGGTGGAGTGGTATGTCACTTGGTTCCAGTGCATGATTAAATACTCTAAGACTGTTTTTATCCAGAAATATAATTTTATGCATCCAATGAGGCATCTATGTATATATGTCTATTGTCCGCTCAGCCTTACCTCAGTTGAGCTGCTTCAGTAGTGGACACCAACTTCCTTGCTGCTGGGGAGTTTAGGGACCTGTCACAAAAATAAGTTAACGGCAAGACAAAAAAAACCCTGCACTAAACCACATGTATATTCATCTCAAGTGAATACATAAATACATCAATGAATGAACAAGTAAACAATTAATTTACTTTATTCATTTTCCAGCAATTTTTTACTCATACATTAAAAGTACTTGTTCAAAACTTTGTGGGTCATGTGAGGTCTGGATTCCAAAAGGCTTTTAATTTAACCCTTTAACCCTATTTTATCCCTAACAAGACACACCCCTTACATTTCAATTATTTAACTTTTAAAAATGTTATATATTTTTTGGTACTCATTTTTTTTTTAATTTGAAAGGGACAGTACACATTAAAGAACATCAGTACGTGAGTACCTTTGTAAATGTGTCAGAGTTAGCAACTGCTAATTTACATCTGTAGTCCCTTGGCAATCATAAATTGCATGTTTAATGTTAATACTGTGTAGGTCATGTGACCTCTGGATTCCACAAGACTTTTAATTTAATCCTTTAACCCTAACAAGACATACCCCTTACATTTCAATTGTTTGACTTCATTCATTTTATAGCATTTTTTTACTCATAAATTACAGGTTATTGTTCAATAGTTTGTGGGTCATGTGACCTTTGGACTCCAAAAGGCCTTTCATTTATAGCCCTGGTCTAGGCACACAAGACACACCTCTTATATTTCAATTATACCACTCTGTTTACAATCCTGCACTTCCACCATACAGTGAAAAATAATCACGTGGTATTGTGACATTGATGCAGAACAACAATATTCACCAAAATTTTATGAGATCTTTACAAACAGATAGATAAAAAAAACTAACCTAAAACAATAGGTTGGTTCGATGTGACATCACATTGCTATATACTCAGCGCACGGGAAGTGAAGCAGTGAGTTTTCCTTCAAGAAAATGTCTATGTTTTGTGTAGTTTACGACTGAAACAATTGTCATGACAGAAAGAAAATAATTTTATTAGAGAACCAAATATTACCATTCACAAAGGTGAGAAATGGAAAAAGCTCACAGAAAAACTCTGTAAAAACTAGATTTTAAATCTGTGGTTTGCAGTCGGGAGAAGCAGAGTCTGTTAATGCTAATGCTAATGCTAATGCCTGTGTCTGCAGCGTCCACTTGGTCAGAGCTATGTTCCAAAGCTAACTTTTTTTGGATGTCCGATATATCATTAGGTTGTGGTTAAATGTTCATTTACACTGTTCTAATATGGTTTACCTAGACACATCAAGATGTATTGCATGTTTGTTGACATTAAGCTACCGCTAGTGGTTAGCAGCGACTAATGTCAACAAACATGCAATAAATCTTGATGTAGCATCTTTACAAATAATACACTCACCCTGGTGGAGACCAAACGATAATTATCGCAGTGCCTTTTGGTACCGAAGTTGTGGACCCACCCACTGACAAAAAAGTTCTGTCTCCAAACTTTTCTATGCTTTCATCTGCTGCTGGTGTAGTAGGATGTCTGCAGGAGCAGGTAGTTAGTAATATCCACAGCAGAGAATGTTGGAAAATCTTTGGGTTCTGTCGAAAACTCATTAATTTTCATAACCTACGGGTCACGTCCAATACATTTTTAACTAACTGTATGTATCTGTATTTCCACACTGGATCTAAAGCTGTACAATAAGGACAATCTCTTCAATGGTTTCTTCCATAGTGACATTGTACATGGTTACTTCCTGCCCTCCAGCTGCAGTCGCAACATCATCATAGTCACGTGACTGAAACCTAGCTATACCATTGTCTTCCCTTTAGGGGGTGAAGGGGTAAAAATGAAGCCATATTATGAATATCACATCCAACCCACAGTATGATGTCATCTCACTGTCAGTTGTTATCATTGGTCGCATGGCTGTCGGCGTCGCAAGGGATGGCGAAGGCCTTTAGAGACTGCTTGCAGTTTTAATATTCATTACAATGCAGTGGCATCACTTTTGGAAGTTTGCCCTCCAGTAACAAATGAACATTAGCGTTCACTGTTGAAGTAATAGGAGAACAATTTCATTTTAGAAAGCATCACACTCGGTGTAATTGTTTTGATGCCTCCCAGCATATGGGCTTGTATTCAGGACACATATTGAAACCTCTGGGCTTTAGCAGTGTAATGATATTGTCCTTTACTTCATTTTGTGACATTTTAATATTTAACAATATCTCACTGTTGACTTGTGATGTTCTTTCAAATACCACACTAGTCAGCAATGGCTGCTGGGAGATAAAAACCTGATGCTGATTCCAAATCTCAAACCACAGTTTCTCAAGCCCATCAATATTTTTGAGTCATGCACAGGTCAATATATGGCCATTAGCAGCATATCAGGGAATTCTACTTCTATGCATTTTATAAGATCAAGAGTCAGATGACTTTCAATACCTGCAATAGTCAAAAGGGAAGGAAAGGTCAAAGGTTTGATTTTTGCTGCTGTTCAGATTGGAGAACATATAGGTGATCTTGTTGTTGCTCATCTTTATTTGCTTATAGTGATTTGATCATTACATTTCTGAAATGAAAACCAGGTACCAATGGGCAATGGGCCGAGCTGATGATACATGTCACTTGGTTTATTCCACATCAGTATTGGAGTTTCTTTTTTTCATTAGTTCATAACCATGGTGTCCTGGAAGAATTTTGATTTCAGATTTGGGAATAGTATGTCTGATGTTTTACCTCTAATGAATCTTTTTTTGTCCTGTGTAATTATGGCGATATGTTTACAGCAGCTATGTTAATAATAATAATGTGACTTAATTTCACTTTATTTGCACACAAGCAGATATGACTGATCAGGACAAAATATTATAGCCACTGTACACAACCTCTGCTTTCAAGAGTACATTTCCTTGGAGGTCTTATTCTTTCTTTCTTAAGCTTTAATGTCTACAGGTTGGTGATAAATACATCCTCCAGGTGCTTTTGTGTCCTGCTGGTGTCCACCAAGTTCTAATTGGACATTTTGTAAGACCAATAGATATTGTGGCTATTGTGGAAAGCACTGACTTAGTAGATCTCCATTGTGTTGATTTGACAGCATCCAGCACCATTTATAGCAGCACAGATTTAACACCTCTGTTGCAATTATGAACATTTGTTTTAAGGGTGCATTTTTTGGTTGAGATATTTCTCAGTTGTGTAAATGTGCACTTTGCCTTTTGGAGCCTTGTTATTCTTGCTCAACAGAGTTTTTCAGTTGGGCAATGTCACTTATTATATATTATTATTTACTTTGCGTTTGTTTGTCTGTCTGTCTGTCTGTCTCTTTGTTTGTTTTTCAGCAAGATAACTCAAAAACTTATGGACAGATTTTGATGAAACTTGATGATTGATAATGTGTCAAGGAAGAAGCCATTACATTTTGAGCTATAAAAGTCAAAGGTCAGGGTCACAGTGAAGGTCAACAGCTAAAACACATAAGTGGTGATATCTCAGTATCAAGAGCAGATAGTATCAGGTATTTTTTTGCATTCACTTTGTCTTACTTTCAGACATCAGATGAGGTAACACTGACAGGCTCGATGATGTGAAGCTAATGATATATTTGCCAAATGTATGACCTTTACCTTAAAGCAGGGTTATTGACATTATTTGTTAAATCTGACAATATCTTGTGCTTCATATTTAACATCAGATCTTACTGGTGAAATTTGGTTGTTGTGTGACGTCACATAATGTCAGAGTGACGTCATACATGGTCGAATATTGAAGTGGTCATACCTCAAAAACAGGACAGAGGATTTCTTTGACTTTTTTAAAACCCTCTAAGGTATTGCTAATTACCACTAAAATAAAGCGTTAGCGAACACTGCACTCTAGGAGTGATCTAGTTTGCACATTTGTCACTTACATTCATTCATGATCTGAATCCACTTTATCCTCACTTGGATCATACAGGTTACTGGTGCCTATCCCAACTATTTATGTGCAAAGGTGGGGTACACAGTTCATTGTAGCATTGACATGTAGAGAAAAACAATTACTCTCACATTCACATCTATGGGCATTTTAGATTATGAGTGTATGTCTTTGGTTGGTGGAAGGAAACCAGACTACCCCCACGCAGACACAGGGGGAACATGCAAACTCCACACAGAAAGGTCTGGTGTTGGAATCCCTGTCATCCCATATTTTGGGGTCACATAATTACCGCCGCCAAGGAGGTTATGTTTTTGCCAGTGTTTATCTGTTTGTCTTTGTTCAAGATAACGCGAAAACTTATGGATGGATTTTGATAAAATTTTCAGGATATGTTGGAAATGTGAACAGGAAGAAGTGATTTCATTTTGGGGGTGATCGGGGTATGTGTGTGTGGGGGGTCTACCTTGTCGGAGATCTGCGCTCTCAGAGTGCTTTCCTAGTCTTATCGTGAAATACTTGAATACAAATCTATTTTTTTGTGTGTGTTTCAGAAGGTGTGGCTGCATTAGACAGACACTAACATGTGCATTTTTTGGTTAACTGTTTTGAACAAAAAAATTTAAAAAAAAAAATTTTTTTTTACACTTTCAACATGGCATGTCCTGGATATGTTTCATTATCTACTGAAACATCCAGTTTTGACCTTGATAAACTGGCACACATACGGTAGGGAACAAGTGGGTTTGGAGAATGGAATAATTCTTGGGAGAGTTCAATGACTAAAGAAGCAATGCATCTTTTTGAAGTTGATCAAGCAGACCTCTTTTGGATCTATAATAGCAATAATGACATACTGATTATTAAATTGTGACATGCTTAGACCTTGTATGTGTTTTAGTGATCATGGTGGGCATTGATTATCATAGAAGAAGTGAAGGAGCAGTACCCCCCCCCCCCCCAAAAAAAAAAAAAATATATGGTGGGGTAACAAAGCATGGCTCCTAATGCTCTGGGGTGATGTTATGTAATACAACCAGTAGATGTCGACATTGTGCTGTTTATAAATGGGTTTGTGCTGTCACATTTGCATCCATGTCGGGAGAAGAGGGGAGAGAGAGAGAGAGAGAAAGAGAGAGAGAGCTGGAGGGGAACAAGTTGGGAAGTTAGGCAATAGACAGTAAAAGAAGGCCAGCCGGGAGAGAGAACAGAGTGTGAGACAAGTGAGTGGTAAGTCATCTTTATATTTCTGTCTTTCTTCTGAACATCATGTTGTAATGAACACACACTGGGTCTATTTATTTGTGTGTCTGCTTCCCCTAATTCTGTATTCTACTACACCGTGCACACAAGTCAATTACCTTGTTTTAGAGATTCTACTTTGATAAATAGCATACTTTTCTCCCTACATTTATCTAATTAAAGAGTCTAAAGCTGATCTTGGTTCCATTTATCTTGTGCAAATGGCTTAATGAGAGTTTGTTGACTTAAGGGTGTGATTGCATGACTCAGATGTACTTTCACTTCCAATCAGTAGTCCTAGATGTATACTTATTTTGTTTTTACTCATAGTATAAAACTCTCCCAGTGGTCAGTCACTGGCATCTAGTTAGCTTATGTTTTCTGCCTTGTTTGCTTCAACTATGTTTTGATTGTGGAGATGTGAAGCAATGTGATTGGAGGAGGAATGTGTCCCTGGACCACGATGGAAGACAGAAATAAGCTTGTGGAGAAGAACAACATTTCCAAATACCAGCCATTCCTCAAGCACTACCCTCCCTTTTTTTTTTCTCCCCCCGGTGGCGTTAGAGGAACTTTGGGCCTAAAGCCATGGCTGGTTGGCAAAGTGCAGAGGAATTCACTACCTTACAATGTGCCCTTATGTTAGGGCTGCAGCTCTAAATCCTCCCAGATGTAGCTGCTCCATATTACATGTGGCATATTAAAAATTTATGTAAACTTTAATGAAGGCTGTGAGTCAGTCTTAAAGCGAAATATATCCTTATAACCAAAGATGTTCTGTGTCTTCCTGGGCCTCATCCACTGTCTCGTGTTGTATTTTTTCTTATTGTTGCATCAGTTGGATCTGAAAGCTGAGAAATAGTCCCAGCTGTCCAAGACATCAATGCGGAATAGTAGGTTTAGGTGCCAGCTTCACTGAATCAAAGACAAAGAGAATTTTTATTTTTATTTTTTTACAGGTTCCGCATTTTCGGCTGATTCCCAACAGTGAAACAAAAGGAAAAATATGTCAGAGTTGATAAGAAATGCGCATTTATTTGGACTGACAGAATGGACCAGCAGAATGCAGCCCAGCAACAAGATTTAATTCAATTCAATTCTTTATTTATTCCACACAGTGTAACAACCTACATGTTCATATATGTAAAATAAAAACAAAAGAGTAAAAAACAAGGGTAAAAAAGTACTATAAAAAAATATAAAACTATAAAAAAAGACATCACAGAACACTATCAGTCGGATTATAAACAATAAAACTGTTGCACATACAAACTCTTTTACCAGTATATCTGTGTTTTGGATCCAATATATACATCAGAATTGATTATTTATTTAATATTATGGATTCAATTCTGTGTTTAAAACCAAACAGCTGTTTCCTAAGCATTGAAGCCAGATATATTCATAGAGATGAAAGCAGCAGTAACACTACTCCTGCGGTTAACACCAAAGAGCATATGAAATACATTATTATACACCACATTTACAGATTTCAGAACGGCTTTCTTAAATTTGACCCAGAGAGAACACATGTAAATATTACTGCAATAATTTACATTTCATGTCATCCTCATCATAAAGGTTGTGGCAGATGTAATGTCCCAAATATTATAATATTTATGACAGAACAAAATAATAAGCTGGTGTTGATGAGGAAAAAAATGCATTATCACAACAAGATTATTGTTTATTTCAATAGTTAAAAATCATTTAACCGTATGTTACTTTCACTCAACTTTATTCATTTTCCACATTGAACATTAGACATTAGAGTTGTGCATAATCTCCTTACAAATATTAATAATCTTTTATGTGTTAGTGCAAAAATAATGAACAGAAAACATGATTTTTTTAAAATATAAATTTAACCCTTCAACATGATATTCTGCTTTTGGAAATATACTCTTAACACACACACACACACACACACACACACACACACACACACACACACACACACACATACTCATTTCCATGTCTCAAGAGGACCAGGTTTGGAATCAAGTAGCCATTGGGTAGTGAGTGTAAACATATAAGAAAAAAACTTTGCATCTGTTTGAGGTCTTCTGGGAAAAAATCAATTAGTGTATTTATAGAGCCACATCATTTTCTATTTTACTAGTGGGGACCTTTATTTAACCCTCATGGGGACCTGAATTTTGGTCCCCATAAAGATAGGAATACAAGCACTCTCTCTCTCTCTCTCTCTCTCTCTCTCTCTCTCTCTCTCTCTCTCTCTCTCTCTCTCACACACACACACACACCTATGTATAATAATAAATATGTAATTATTATCTGTCTTTGTCTTGTCTTAAGTGTTGTCATGTCTTCCATGTGTTTTGTTCTGTTTTCAACACTAAACAACTCAGCTGGTTTGTCCCATTGTCTTGTCTTGTCCTTCTGTGTTTTTGGTTATATGAGTGCTCCTCCTGTACATATTTATATGTGTATGACCAAAATGGAAAGTATTACTTAAACACAAGTTGTAAATACAATAAAGTAGTTTCCCCCCGAAAAGGGGTGGTGGTAGTGGGCTCAAAAATGAGAGAAAAAAAATAATGACATTTAATTGGGATTAATCAAAATTAAACCATAACAACTATGTGATCAATTTAATTAACTAGGCTCATATAGTGCCGGAAATATACTATAATATAATACTCCAATTGGATTTTTGATTTTAATACTTAACTACACTAATTTGTTACTTCTACTTCATTACTATACATCTGTATATATAAATATGAATATATATATATATATATATATATATATATATATATATATATATATATATATATATATATAGTTAATCGCGATTAATCGCATATTGTAATACTTTTTCACCATGAGAATAGACAAATGCTTGCTTTATGCAAAAACATGTTTATTTATTGCTACAATGAGAAATACTCTCAGTTCAAGTCAGTAACATATGCAAAATGCATAGTAATGTTTATTAACACAGTAGTGAGTTGAACTTCACACTCTATCCATTTAACACAAAAGAATGCACCTCAATGCACTGTATAGCAATTTGCATCAAATTCAAAACAAACAGGGTGATGCACAAAATGACTTAAAAATAAAGTGTGCATGAGTGTTATAGAACATGCCTCAAATGATAGTGCAGTCAGCCTATACCCTATAAACAGCTCTTATATTCAGCAGCGGCTGAACGACTCAGCCTCCATTTCCTCTCTTTTAACAGATCAAATAAACTTAACTAAACATCAGCCTGCATTTCTTCTCTTTTTTTAACAGACCAAAGTATTAGCATTATAAAATGGGCTGTGTTGTATAGAAATAATGATGGCTCACTGGATATGGCAAGCCAAAGTGTTCACATAGGCACACGTACCGTTTATTATATCACACATTTCATAACGCGTTCTAGCACGCGTCCTGGCATGCGTCCTGGCATGCTATCACGCGTTACAGGATGCGTTCTGGCACGCACAATGGCACGTGTGCTAGATTGTGTTATGGAATGCGTGATATAATAAACGGAACGTGTGCCTATGTGAACACTTTGGCTTGCCATAGTGCACTGGCGGTGGAAGGCGTGCTGACTTTCTCTGTCATATTCCACTCTTGGGACACGTGCATGAAATGCTCCGCTCACATATTGGTGAAGTGGCTCTCGTCTGTTTTCACAACAGTTAGAACCCGCGACTGAAGTCCCCTCTTTTGATGCCAAGATAACTCTGATTACTCAATGAGGTCCAGTAGTCTCCTGTCAGCGCCACTGTCCTAGTCTGTCGATGGCATGGACCTCAGCGCATTGCCTCCGGTTTTCCCACTTACGGAAATGCCTGAAGTTCAAATGCCACTATGTTAATTGCACGTTAAAAAAATTAGTGCTGTTAAAGGCACGTTGCATTAACACGTTGCATTAACACGTTAATAACGTGTTAAGTTTGACAGCCTTAATGTATATATGTATATATATATAAACCACACTGCTGAAGAAATACTGTTGTGTTGACTTCCCAGTTCACAGTGACAGTCAGACTATCTTCTATCTTGACACATTTCAAGATGTGCAAAGTGACAGTAAGAAGCAGGAGGCAGCTTCCATTGGCCATGTCCTCCCAGATGTCATCAGCACCGACATTGTGGCTGAACTGACGGACTGATGTTTGTTTGGACACTTGGCAGCTGCCTCTTTACATTTAACACCCAAACAGAAGCTGGGATCTGAGCTGCTGCTCACAGCTCTGATTGACATGTCTTTACCGGTGTGCTTTAAGCTTAGCATGAGGACGTGGAGCATGTGGCATCCTGCTATTTTAGTGACACCAGGGGGAATATTGTTTTAAAGGATGAGTTGAATGTTTCCTTTAACCATCTCAGCTGTTGTTGTTTGTCCAGTTCCAGTTCTAGGTGCACCATGTCTCTAGATACTGTAATTATCTAGAACACTGACTCCACTGAAGGTGGATATAACAAGGCTGCATTATACCTCTATTCTCACACTCACACACACACCTGCAGGTGTGTGTGTGAGTGGGTGAGTGGGTTTAAGTGTGTGTTCTGGTCTGCTCTAAATTCAGTCACCCAATTTCCCTCTCAGTTCTATGTTCTTTTAGTCATTTCAGCTTTTGCTCTCTCCCTTTGTTCCCTCGGTACATTTTACGCCTGCAGTTTCCAGCCTTATGTTCTTGCAGCCCACTCTTTTTCCCTCCTGTCAAGGGAAGAAAAGGTTAAGAAACATTGGAATATGTGTTATATTGACTATAGATAATGTTTGTAAGATATTTCCTCTGTTTCTGATTCTGATCCTTTAGTCCCCCTCTAGTAGAAAAGTCTGTGTGGGCATAGAAATAAAAAAAAATAAATCCTAAGGGATATCTGAATTAATGTAATGCAGGAAGTTCAGATTGTGATTATGTGCAGTGCAGATACGTACCAAAAGAGATAGTAGGAAAATAAAGACAAATAACAAAAAAGAAGATAGCAACATCATGATAAAGTGTAAACAGATGACACAATGCAGACCTTTAATTATGGGCTCAGTGTAAAACTGTAGATATGAGATAGTACAAAGAGAGATAAGGTCAAACACATACAGGGATACCACACTTTGATATTGCAGTCATTAAAACTACAAGTGCAAAAGCAAACAGTTATATTAAACAGTGGTTGGACGACAAGATTTGTGTTTGTAAAAGTATTTATATTATGTTTGGCAGTCTGTAAATAATAAATGTACTGAGCATATATAGTGCATTTTATGCAACCATGGTGTCCAAAGCACTTTTCCTCACATTTAACCATTCACACACACACACACACACACACACACACACACGTACACATCAGCCTGTACATTTTAGCTTTTCAAACTGTGCTTTAGTGTTTTTGGATAACAAGTGGCATCGTAATTTTTTTTGTTGGATTAATTTAGAAAAAATAACAACAACAATAACAACCCAAAACTACTTGATGTTTTCTTTATACACACAGTATACACCTACACCCCTCCACTTCCATTATTGTCTTTGTTTGTGTGCTTATATCTTCAGTATTTAAATGTATTTATTATGTTTTTGCCAGAGTTTGTTTGTTTGTTAGCAAGATAACTCAAAAATTTATGGATGGACCTTGATGAAATTTTCAGGGTAGGTTGGTAATGGGGAGATCTGGAAATGATTAGATTATGGTGGTGATCCGGGGGAGGGGGGTCTACCTTGGTGGAGTTCTGCTCTCTCAGAGTGCTTCTCTAGTTTTATTGATACCAATGGATGTTATTCTTTACACTTGACCTAAATGCCATCCTCTGGATATGTAATTATTACCAATTTTTGATGTTAGCTCATTTACAATGTTGACATTTTATTTCTGCATTGTTAAATGATGAAGGTTTAGGAAACTACTTATTTTTCACACTAGTTCATTTCACAGAATAGAACTAGAAAAGTGATAAAAATAAAAATATATAATTCTCACACAAATTCATTATAAATGACAGTTTATGACAGTAGGAATAAATAAACTACACTGCATTGCAATGATCATCTTTTGCTATAGACGTGCCAAACCCCATCTCTTCTGCTTTTCCCTATGGACCAAACCTTAATACAAATGACAGTCAGTTACAGGAAATGAATGATGTCTAATTAATTGGACTATTTGCAAAGATTAAAAAACAGATTAAAAAAGTATGTGTCTCCCACCACTGACTGCAAAACAAATACATTGAAGTCCCTTGGGGACAACCACAAGACACAGGACTTCACCTCTAGATGAAGATACATGTCCAAGTATTAGCAGAGGTGCTAGAAGTACTCATATTATATACTTAAGTAGTACAGCTAGTTGTGTGGAAAAATACTCTGGTAAAAGTAGAAGTACAAATTCAATTCTTTACTGAAGTAAAAGTAAAAAGTACAACTTTTTAAAAGGTAAAACCGCCGGGTTTTTCAATTTTTTTTTTTTTTTTAATTGGTGAAATAATACTTATTTAAGCAGGAAAAACCAGAAACATTTAAAAATATTTTTAAAAAGCCTTATTATGAGATTTTTTAAAAAAAAGTGAGATAAAAAGTCCAAATTCTGAGATAAAAACTTACAATTTTGAGGAAAAAAAGTCAGAATTATTAAATAAAAGGTCAACATTTTGATATAGTCAGTCACAATTTCTGATTTCCGACTTATTTTTCATAGTGTCACATTTGTCTAGTTTGAAAAAGTTATGAGCCTATTCTGAGAATGTAAAGAGTATAAAGTACAGATATTTATATAAAAATATAGGGAGTAAAAGTAAAAATTACCAAAAAAGTAAATACGTCAAGTACAGATACCTAAAAACTTAGTTACTTCCACCTCTAGTAAAAGATGAGTATCCATTCACTCAGCCAAATCCACTTAAATATAAAACATTCCAACTTGGCCTGTTTGAGTGCTAACAATTATTCTGCAGATAAATAAATGAAACAGCCATGGATTTAGCCAATGTCCAGAACAACCAGTTCCCAGAAGGCAAATCAAAAATCTTGTAAGCACATAAGCATGTATGAATCATACAAATTGACCCTTTAATCATCTCTGCATCAATGTGAAAAGATCCACATTAGTTAAAGGACACCTTCCATAATGAGAAATAATATAAAGGCAGAGTGTATTTGACAGTTAAAGTCACTGTGATAGTGGTTTAAACTTAACTGCCCTCAAATGATGTCACTTATGGTGGTCGTTCCATTTGAAAGTGTGTCTTTTCAGAATGTGAGATAGTAGCAGCATGTCCTCTTACATTGTGAAGAGTCTATATTGTCCCCTCCGTTTCTCTTTGTTGAGAGCTGTGCTGTTAGTGCAGAGTCAAAACCACAAGCCGTAACCACTCTTCCACTGCTGCCGACTCCCAGTCTCACGCCCAGTTTAACACCGACAAAATACAAGGTGGTTTTTCTTTCCCCCCGTTGCTGTTTCCTCCCCTCCAAACTCATTTTATCTCATTCTATCCTCCCTAATTTACTCTTGCCTGACAAAGCAGACCATATATTTTGTTGGGTTTAGAGTCTTATTACTTTTTTTTGTGTGTGATAAAAATAGCAGTAAGCAGTAATATGTATGTACAGTGGGATGTTTTTAGCCACTTGGTAATGCAATTGCAGCTTAATCTTTACATAACCTGTCATTTTGCATCGCTATGGGAATACTTTACACATCCACGCATCCCACAAAGTCCAAATATTTCCTGTAGATTGCTTTTATGCAGTTATCTTTGCTGCCTTTTCTTTTCTCACAGATCTTTCTCTACAGGCCCTTCCCTGCTGTTTGACATAATTACGATTTCAGTAAATCCTATCAGAGCAGCCAATACTGAATGGGACATTTCAAAGTTAAGAGCTGGATTCTCATTTACATTCATTCGTGGCATCCACTTGTGGCCAGTTCATTGGTGATCTTAATAGATTGAGCCTAACTTTATAAAAGCTGGCTCCCTGGACACAGATCATGCTATATAGCTTCAGAGTGAAAATCAATTTTCATGACTTTAAAATGGAGAGCATCTGTCTACTAGATTCTGAAGTACAATGCCTTCAGACCCCATGGTGTCCGCAGTGTGGCAGCCTGAATACAAAACAAGTCAGAATTTGCCTGGATTTGAAAACAATCCCACAGAGGAATTATTAAAAGTGGAATCTAAGTTTTATATTTTGTTTTCCAGCTTTTTTAAACATCTTTTTTGTTTTGTTTTTTTAAAGTGTTTGCAACTTTATCAATTTGTAGATGTCTTTGTTTTCTTGTCACATGTGGATCGGGTGATTGAGAATCTCTTGTCAGGCACAACAGCGAGCCGTCAAAAACAACTACCCACAATGCACTGCAGACAATTTAAATGGGAATCACTTCAGGCTGGTTTTAGCTCATCCACTTTAACACTTAATGTGACACAGTACTGAAGGTCTGTTATTCTGTATTAGGACAAGTTGCACTTTTAAATAAAAGACTAAACTACTATAGATATTTCAGTGTTTTATCTGATTCAAGATCAGTGGTGGAAGTAATTATGTAGAAGTACTTCCTTTACTGTAATTAAGTACAGTTTTTAGCTATCTGTATTTTACTTGAGTATTTATTTTTCTGCCAAGTTTTTACTGTATACTCTTTACATTTATATAAATATCTGTACTTTATACTCCTTGCATTTATATAAATATCTGTATTTTATACTCCTTACATTTATATAAATATCTGTACTTTATACTCCTTACATTTATATAAATATCTGTACTTTATACTCCTTACATTTATATAAATATCTGTATTTTATACTCGTCACATTTATATAAATATCTGTACTTTATACTCTTTACATTTATATAAATATCTGTACTTTATACTCTTTACATTTATATAAATATCTGTACTTTATGCTCTTTACATTTATATAAATATCTGTACTTTATACTTCTTACATTTAATAAATTTTCTGTCCATACCCACGAAACTGAGTACCATGACCTGATAAAACACATAATCTACACAGTAACTCACTTTTAAAGGCTTTATGTTTTGGATATTTTTATTTTTTATTCTGTTTTTTCTTGATTTTAAGTATTATTTCATCCACAGCAAAAAAAAAAAAAAAGAATGCAGTTTTACATTTTACTTTATTACAAATGAGAAGTTGTAATTTGTACTTCTACTTTTACTGAGTATTTTTTCACACCAGTAGGTGTATTTCTACTTAAGTGCAGACTGGGAGTACCTTTACCACCTCTGTCCAAGATAAGAACATTATGCAAATAATGTGGTAATATGAATACCTTGTGTTTATGTGTCACTCATTTGTAGTTATCATCACATAACAATCACACAATAATCTATTATAGGGTGTTTGTTTCATTTTATTTTCTTTAGTGACATAAACTGGTCAAAATGGAAGAATCTGGGAAATCATACTTAACACTTAATCTGAAAAGGCTTGAAAATGTACATTTTATTACAAAGTACTATCACCTTCAAAAGAACACTACATTTTTGAAGCAAATCTCTGGAAAAATCTGTATGTAAGTGAAGTAAATATCACTTAAAATTCTTAATAATTAGTGGGAAATGTTTGCATGGATGATGTATCTGTAACACAAAACAGAAAAATTGACAGTGAAATAAACTATATTTCATTGGCTGTTGTATTGACGGCTCCCTCTGCTGGACGATGTTTTTTCTGTTGGGTAATTTGACTTTAATGTAGCATGAAATATTTATGTCACACTGCAAAACAATTATCATATGTGTTCATACATAACACAAATACATAAATAAATCAAACACAATGCAAATTATTTGTATGCTTTTTGTAGATGTGCATGATCATTCCCCAAACTCTGTGTGGCATTAACCATGCAAAAAGGCTTCAATGAATTACAAGATGGAGCACATATTTTTGCATTATAAAGACTAAAAGTCATGCCATCTCAGTTCCTGCTCGTTCATCTATCTATCTATCTATCTATCTATCTATCTATCTATCTATCTATCTATCTATCTATCTATCTATCTATCTATCTATCTATCTATCTATCTATCTATCTATCTATCTATCTATCTATCTATCTATCTATCTATCTATCTATCTATCTACCTACCTACCTACCTACCTACCTACCTACCTACCTACCTACCTACCTACCTACCTACCTACCTACCTACCTACCTACCTACCTACCTATCTATCTATCTATCTATCTATCTATCTATCTATCTATCTATCTATCTATCTATCTATCTATCTATCTATCTATCTATCTATCTATCTATCTATCTATCTATCTATCTATCTATCTATCTATCTATCTATCTATCTACGTATCTATCTACCTATCTATCTATCTATCTATCTATCTATCTATCTATCTATCTATCTATCTATCTATCTATCTATCTATCTATCTATCTATCTATCTATCTATCTATCTATCTATCTATCTATCTATCTATCTATCTATCTATCTATCTATCTATCTATCTATCTATCTATCTATCTATCTATCTATCTATCTATCTATCTATCTATCTATCTATCTATCTATCTATCTATCTATCTATCTATCTATCTATCTATCTATCTATCTATCTATCTATCTATCTATCTATCTATCTATCTATCTATCTATCTATCTATCTATCTATCTATCTATCTATCTATCTATCTATCTATCTATCTATCTATGTCTGTCTATCTGTCTGTGTATCTAAATGCTTTCTTTGTCCCTTCCTGTCAGTGTGTTTTAAGTCCACTTTACTGTCATTTTTTCCGAAAGAACATATTTATTTGTCAATTTACACCACACAAGACAAAAGCTATTCTTCTTAATCTTTTCTGTGACCTATGTTGACACCATTTTTCTTGGCTGATGGGTTTGTTTGGAACATGGTTACTATGAAGAAACTGGGTCATTACTTTTGTGTTTACTGATGGTGTTGCCGCCTGCTGTGTGTTTATAAACTGTTGTTGTTCCTAATCTTTGCCTCCGTTTCTGAATATTTTGACTCCCTCTGATCATATGTTAGATTTGTTTTGTGCAGTTCTTGTCTGCTGTCTGATGTCGTCAGCGCAGGCTGTAGATTATGTTGTATTTGAAATCATGACCCTTTGTTTTGCAGCCAAAAAGAGAATTGTAAGTTAAAACATTTGAAACTATTGGATCAGCCCTCATTTAATTTGGAACATTAATGAAAAAGAGATTTATTACTTATCACCTCCAAACGTGTCAACTTTTAATTTTTAACAAGTATAAATAAACTAAAATCAACATATTTTAACTTTTGTACATCAGGAGTGAAAACATTCTCATTTAATTTAGTAAATGCAATATTAAAGTTGACAGACCTGTCATCTTAAAGCTGTAAATGAGGAAAAACTTTTTCCATCATCTTACCTACTGTAACCTAATTTGTAACAAAGTCTGGTTTGTTAAACCCTGCGGGGATCATTGAATCAAACTATCATTTTTATCACAATTGCTGTGAGCAGTACTTATTTCTCTTCATTAGTGGATTTTCTTGATTTGCCATACTTTTTTCAAGCTGTGTGACAATGAGAATATCTTGTTTTCATGCTGTTTTGAGATGATTCATCTAATTATAACCCCAATCAGCTCACAGTGGCTAATGTCACAAGTCATTAGGTCCTGTTAGTGATAATATCCCAGCACTGTAATTAACCCTCATGTAAGAGCCTTGGTTGCAGTGATTACGGCACCCCTTGTAAGTTTGGCTTCATCCTGACCCCCCCCCACCCTACCCCAACCACACACACACACACACACACACACACACACACACACACACACACACACACACACACCTAGAGATGACCTTATCACCACAATGGCAGTAAATATTTTTGACATAAAGCAGTAGATATCAACAAATCAAGACAGAGTGAATGTAATACACAGACAACATACTAAGAAAAGTGACATCATTGTAACTTTGTGTCTACCATCTGTCCAGTATACAGAGCCAACATCTATGGGACACAATGTATATTCTTAGAAAAGACAGCAATACTATCTTGTCATTATTTTCACAACAGTTTGTAGAGTGGTGTGACTCTTCTTGGCTGGAGTTGAATGTTGGTAAGGAGCTGAAAGGAAATGTCTGTCACTACTGGGATCCACATTTCTCCGGTTGAGACCGTATGTAGAGGAATACAAAGATTTGGGTACCATCCTTGAAAACCAACTCAGGTTCTCCCCAAATACTGAGGGGTCCTGAGGAAGTGTCACCAAGATAATGAACTTCTTTCCTATCAGCTGCTTATATTCTACGACACATTCATGGAAATGTTTTAACTTTGTCAATGTGCTTCTGGTGTCACTACATCACCCCCAGGACAGAAACTTCCTGCACAACATTGCAAAGTGTGTTCTAAGACTATTGGAGTGGCTCATTGCATTCTCATGTGGGGGATGACTCGAGGTGAGCAGATTCCCGTGGTCACCTGCATTTGAGGATCATTAAAAGATATTTTTAATGATCGATTTACTGGTACTTCCTCATACATGTCCATGATGCGGTGACGAGGCGTCGCTGATTGGCTCAGAATGCGTGAGGGAACCCCCCCCCCCCCCCCCCTCCCCTCCCCTCTCACTCTGTGTCTTGTTCTGAAAACGTGCAGGAAAAAAAACGAGGCTTTATTTCCACAGAGCAAATGAACCAGTTTGATCCGCCATTTTTTTCACGTTTGTGCAGCAGCTACTGTGGCGCCGTCTTCTCTTGTAGATGCTAATGCTAATGCTACTTTAGATTTGTTGCAATGGGGGCGGGCCCACGTGGGTGAGTCCATCTGATGTCAGATGGACCGGATTTTTCTAGGTCCTTCGTTCCTCTTGTTATTTTCTATGAATGGGAAATACAGCCAGTGGACGTGACAAACCACTTTCAAACACAGCATGTGTTAGTAACTCAGGGTGACTCATCAGATTCCAAAAGGAGCGTGAAAAAGGGGTTTTAAGCTGAATCACACCTTAAATATACATTATTTGCTTTTAAATTCCTTGCTTTTAATGTAATCTATACTATACATTATTTATTGCTGAATATAATCTGCTATTTTACCCCCACCCCCCACCCCCTCACCCATATATATTACTAGACATAACACTATTTGTATGTACACTTCAGCCTTATTACCTCAACCAAGGGGGTTATATTTTTGCTGGCATTTGTTTGCTTGTTGGTTTGTGTACAACACAATTAGAAAACTTATGGATGGATTTTGATGACATTTTAAGGGTATGGTGGTAATGGGGAGATCAACAAATGACTAGATTTTGGTGTGTGTGTGTGTGTGTGTGTGTGTGTGTGTGTGGGGGGGGGGGGTCTGTGTTCTCAGAGTGCTTTTGTAGTTAATTCAGTAACAAATATTATTGTTCCAGGCAGCAGGTCTGTCGTTACATACTATCTGTTGCTTTTGCCCACCTCCCTTTGTGAATTTTCTCTTTTTTCTTCTCTGGTTTTTTTAATGTGCTGCTTTTCATCTTCCTAATTGCCCCTTGGGGATAAATAAAGTTTTTATGATTCTGAACTTCTTGCATCATTCATTAAGTACATGCACATTTATATTTTACAGTTATACAAATTAGATGACATCATTTAGCAACTTCTACCAAGTCTTAGGACAGACGATAGATAATTTAACTAGAAAAGGACTCAAAGTGTAGACCTCTGCCAAGGCAGCCCCCCCCAGATCACCACCCAAATATAATCATTTGTTCATCTCCCCATTACCACCATACCCTGAAAATTTCAACCCATTAACCTCTTAAGTTCTTGTCTTTGGATGGGAGTAGATACCTGGAGAACCCAGAGCAAAATATGAGTTGAAATTCAGGCTACATTTATACAGAGAGGATGAAAATGTGGCATCTCATCTTCAGTTTATCATCCATGTTTAGACGAGCGTATTCAGGAGGAAATCCTTGTTTGTACAAAGATGCAACAGTAGGCAAAATACAATTGGATATCCCTGCCAGGACACTATGTGGTACTGTGATAGACTGTCAACATGTCCTTTTCTGTTTTTGACGTATGTAATTGTACACCTGTCTCTGTTCGGTTATGGTATGTGTGTAATTTCTGTACAATAGCTGAAACGACTCCTATACATTTACTGGAGCTGCTAGTGCAGCTTGAAGATCTGTGTTATCCAGGTTGCTTTACATGCTCGGTGTATGAATGTAATGTGAAAGTGTATGCGATGTGAATATATGTGACATAAAGATGCGGACCAGCATGTCTTCAATATGCCCCACTCTGGAAGGAGTCTTCCAGATTTCATCATATTCACACCCTGATGGTGTTAGTACTGTGTAAACAAAAGACACTTCTGATAAAATATGCTGGTGTATTTAGCAATTGTCCTCATGTAAATGGCTCCTCTGCTCTCAGCTCTATAGGGTAAAACTGCTGCATTTGTTCCAAACCTTGACTGAACTGGCCCACTTTGATATACACAACTCCTCATGCAGGTAGATGGATAATTAGTGGAATGTGTTAAGTCAGGGGTGTCAAACTGTGGTCCTCGAGAGCGGGTGTCCTGCATGTTTTAGATGTTTCCCTCTTCCATTACACCTGGAGGTCATTGCATCATTATCAGTCTGATGAGGAGCTGATTATTAACTCTTTAAGTGTCAGTGCTGATGTGTTCTGAATGGATGATTTAGTTTAAATATTCAGAAAAATTGAACCATTTTCCTTTTAGTTTTGTGCATGGACAAGGTGCCAAAAAGGAAGAGTTTTTTTAAAATGTATTTTTATTTAAACATTTTTAAAGGCAAAATTTCAATTTCAATTTCAATTTCAAATTTCAATAGTAGTTTTCTTTCCACATTATTTGTCATTTTATAAATATTTCTTAGTTTTTGTTGCTCATTTTGTTTATTTTTCTTTGATTTTCTGCCATTTTAGTTCTCAGAAGTTAAAGGGTTAAACTGAATCACATGGAAGAGGGAAATATCTAAAACATGCAGGACACCGGCCCTCGAGGACTGGAGTTTGACACCTGTGTGTTAAGTGAACAGGTAGAACCAAGACATTGCAGGATTTTTACTCTGGACCTGGGATTACCCACCTCTAGTGAAATTGTGTCAGGTCCAAACTTTGAGGAAGAACCCAAATGCATGAGACAAGAATACAAAAATGAGTAAATGAGGCAAAAAAAAAGGTAACAAAAAACAGGCAATGGTCAAAACCAGAAGGGCAAGGTCAATAGGTGGAGGTACAGGTAAGGAGTAGACAAGGCTCAGAATTGGGAGATGAAAAACACAGGTCATACACAGGCAAGTAGAAAAACAGGGTTCAAACAGGAAGTAAGATCCAGGGTCAAAAATAGGTCAAAAGCAGACAGACAGGTCAACAAGACACAGACAGGGGTCAGGCAGATCTCAGGTCAAGATTCCAAAACAGGCAAGCAGACAGACACATAAAACTGGTTGGTAACTCACACAGAATGCTACAAACTGGCAAAGACACGAGGGAAGACACATATATAAAGGCTGAGTAACTCTTTAAATAGAAGAGGAGGTGGGGGGAGATGGGAGGTGTGTTTTTAGGATATGGAATGTTTTATATATCACGTTTTAGCTTATCAAATTTTTACCATATTTAACTCCGCTTCTTTAAATTCTAATTTTAATAATAACTTTTTTAATGTTAATTTATTTGAATTGTTTTTATCTTAGAGCTATTTACATATCATATACATCCAGTATGTATGTATTTATTTAAGTACTGATGTAATACAATTGTATTTTTGTTGTGTGTAGAGCGGTGACTACTTTGAATTTCCCCATGGGGATTAATAAAGTATATCTTATCTTATCCTATAAATACAAGTATTCAGAGAATGCCTAATCTCGCTGTATTTTGTGCCAACCATTTTTTTAAGGTATGTGTATGTGGACAACAGTGATGTCACAAGCAGATGTAACCTTACCTTTTAGTGTTTTTAATTTTATTTAAAATGATTTTAATTTTGTGGATGCTGGTATACTACATCTGGCCCAGGGACAACTGCTAAAAAACCTTTTTTTGCTAATACTGAAACATTTCATTAATGTGTTCTGTCCCTGTTAAATAAACAAATAAATAAAATCACAACTTTCTATGACAAGCAACTCTTGAATTAGAGCCAATTATGTGATTTTGACATTTCTGCTAAATGTGACCTTGACCTTTGACCTTTTGCCTCTCATCATCTGAACCCACTTTATCCTCACTAGGATCACAGGGGTCAATGGGGGCCTAATCCAGCTACAATGGGTGAAGGCGGGGTACACCCAGTATGGGTCTCTAGTTCATCTCAGGGCTGAACATATATAGACAAACAATGTCTTTCACATGGACAATTTAAATTAACCAATTAACCTATCAGTGCATGTCTTCAGATGGTGGGAGGGAACCGGAGTACCTGGAGAAAACCCACGCAGACATGAGAACATGCAAACTCCACACAGAAAGGTCTGGTGTGGGAATCGAACCAGGGTCCTTCTGTCTGTGAGGCACGAGTGCTAACCACTACCCTTGACCTTTTGCAATATTGATAATTTCGTTATATGTATAGATCTGTCAGTGAGTGTAATATTATGATATTATATCTAGTATTGATTAAATTATAGCGTGATATGTCTATGCTTGACACACATACAGTGTTACAGAAGTTAATTTTGCGACATGTCACCTTTGACCTCCAGGGACCTCAAAAACTATTGGTTGCAGGAGATAACACCTATTATAGGAATTGTATAAATCTTCATTCTGCATTTTTTGGTACCAATCTGAAAATTCTGTGACCCTCCTTTCTTGAGTTATAACCGATAATGTGATTTTGACCTTTCTGCTAAATGCGACCTTGACCTTTGACCTTTACTCAAATGGATCATTGTATCTGATGTGCATTAGCTATATGTATATGCCCATGTAATTTCATGGTAATATCTTCATTGAGTTATAGCATGATATGTGTCTGTGGACACACACACACACTCACACACACACACACACAGTAATTACATTATTAACTACAGAGGGAGGAGACAATATACAAGACACAGGTGACACACATAAGGACAAGGTCGCAATCATCATACACATGGGGAAACTAGAGGAAAGGTCAGACTACACTCAAGACAGAACACAGGAGGAAATCTACCAAAATAAAACAGGAAATGACAGACCAACATAGCAACAGTCCAGTGAATACCTTAGCCTGACATTTGATACTAACATCATGTGTTTCTGGTAAAATGCCACGCTCCTTTGTTAATAGCATGAAATAATCTTGTAGTAGTGTAATGTTAAAGTGCAGCAGGGCATGGGTAGAAGAGAGCAAGGGGAAACTGAATAACTAATTGAGCTCTTGTTTGTTGTGTTCTGTCTAGGTCTGTGATATAATTAACATTCATAGCCTGCCACTTCACAGTCCACAGTGACTTGTTCTCACTGAGAAGTTCACAAGGTACTTCTTTAGTCTACCACCGCAGCCTGTGGATTAGTTGCCATGGAAACAAAGATGTCGGAAGTTGAGAGAAATATGCTACTTGATAGTTGTGTTTCCTTCTTCAGGTGGAAGATAATGTAGGAAAAGTTTGAAGAGTGTTGTTGACAAAGGCTCAGTGATACTCAGGGACTAATTTGTGTGTTGGAAGTACCCTGACATGTTTTCCTACCTGTTTTAGCTCATTTGACTCTTTCTGCCTGTCTGGGCACAGTTATGTTTTGTGTTTTACAAGATTTTTATTCATACAGTCATGTGAATCCAAATGAAATCTTAAAACGGAAAGACTGAACTAAATTAATAACCTGAAAAATCTGTCATGAATTATTCACTGTGGAGTGCTATATTTTTTCATCAGTGAGGACTGCATTATTCAGGCCTTAACTTTGAAATATTTGCTCATGGCTAAGTCTTACTCGGCCATTATTATGGTAGTCCAAAGCTTTCATTCAATACTGTTTCAATCAATTAACTGATTGTGCTGCAATTCACATACAGTATTTACAGCAAAAGTTAAAACTATGCATTCTACTCAGGATTAAATGAATGAATGAAAAACAATTGCTTCTCAAATACTTCCCCACTTCTATCATAAGAAGGAAACGCATGAGAGGTTTCTTTAACAGAGGCGTGTATTTCTTCTGTCATGGCTGGTTACGGCATCTCTGATTGGAGCTGACACAGTTGAGTATTACTCCCCGCTGATAATGGTGAGATGAGCTACTGGTGTCAGCGAACACTTCTGAAGTCAACCCTTGGGGGATAAATGAGCTGTTGGTGATCCTGTGAGTAGACAAAGCTGAGCAGATTTACTTGCAAGTGTTGAAAGAGTAAAGGAAAGTAAACCCCATAAAAGTTCTGACATGTCTGAAACAGTTAATGTGAAATGTGTGGAGTTCTTCTATTTTGAAGTTGTGTAGCTATCAGTTCACACGTAATATGAAGCATCCCCAGCAGATATGGAAATTTGTAAGCTCATCTAATTATTCAAACATGCCATATGCTGCCATTCCAAATTTAACCCTTCAGAGTCTTGAAATCAAAAGCTTATTTAAGATGGAAGTAAAGGCAGACAGAGCCTCGTGGGGTCTTCATCTCAACTTGTCTTGAAAATTCAGATGTCAAAGTAAAGGCCTATTTGTTGTTTGTGACGTGTCGCAGGTACGTCACATACTCTTTTGCCCCTTTCGCTGAGAATTTTGCGCACCTACTCCAAAAATGTAACGACATCGCAGAAATGTAGCAAACAGCGTCATGGTGAAGATGAGAAAAGAGACCTCTGATTAGTCCATTCTATACCCTCTGTGCGGCCAACAACCTAGCGAGTGCCAGCGAGACAGGGTAAGCAGAGGTGCACGGATGAAACAGATTTGCAGTCACACCGGGAGCAACTGTTGGAAAGCTGACAGATGCTTCAGCGCAGTCTGGTGCAGGATGACTACTCTTATTTTGGCTTGTTCATGGTGGACATGCTGAGGAAGATTCCGGTTGACTTCAGGGACGGTGTCTCCAGGGTCATCATCTTTGCAATGTATGAACAGATAGATCGTATGCGGGCAGCAGCACAGGCACAGGACTAACTGTCCCTTGTGTTATGGCAGTGAATTACACTGCACACTTCTCCAGATGCAACTTGAGCATAAATGGGAAATGACGGTGAAAATGTGACTGTGCCACTTTGTCGCAAGAGCATGTAGAGGCATTAATACTGTGAAGTCCATTGTTCTGAATGGTCAAATAAAACCAGATTCAGACTTTTCACTTATATTGATGTGTTCTGCATAAATAAAAGATAAAAGTAGGCTTCTAAGTGAAAAACAACAACAACTAGATAACTCAGAGAACGTAGACCTCCACGAAGCAGCGTAAGTCTGCCAAGGTTTGGATCTGGATGTTCATAACTTTACTTTATTTGTCATTATACACTATACAATGACATTTGTCCTCTGCATTTAACCCATCATTCATGCCATGTATGAACTTTAACAATATTAATGTCAGTAGGACAAACATTTGTTTGATTAAAACATAGTTAAGCCAGTTAAACACAGTACCTATGAGGTCCACTTGACTATTGTAGATAATTATTATTATTACATTATTATGTATAACATCTTAAACTTGACTAAACACCTTGAAAAAAATCTGACATTCAGTTTACTTAAACCTGCATACACCCTGAATTCCACTATGCGGCATTTAATCCTTAAAGACCCAGTGCTACTTTTATGTAACTTACCAGATATTTTTTTTCTCTCTTTCTTAAGTCATTTACCACCATTTATTATATTATCCTCTGTATATTTCTTTTTTTTTCCCCCAGTGAAAATAAGTTTATATATATATATATATATATATATATATATATATATATATATATATATATATATATATATATATATATATATATATATATATATATATATATATATTTCCTTTGCTGATAAAGTGGATGTTCATAAAAGCTTCAATTAAAGTTGAGGGGTATTATATCAAAAACAGAGAAAACTGAAGAAAAGTGACCTTTTCAACAAACATATCAATAACTGAATGTAAAAACAACTGTCTCTGTCTACTGTCGTTTATCACAATCCAGTTTACCTTTCACAGTTGAGCTGTTTGTGCTTAATCAAACATATGAAGAAAAAGTACTGACAACTACACACAGTTCTGCTACAACATCAGATTTATATTAACAGTAAAGTCACGTGTGCCTGTTGTCTGAAATGCAGAACTTGGTCTTTTCATTTTTGCACCTTAGGCGAGGTATAGATTACATGAGGAATTCTAAGACAACAGTGATTTTACATTCCTTTGTTATTCAGTTCATTCTCAAACAAACAGTCCACAGGTTTGGTTCTATTTATAATATTATGGTGGTGAACCGAAAGGTTAATTTATCTTTTCCATCCTGAATCTTCCCAAACTTTCATTTGAGGGGGCAGGATATTTGTCCAGACCCATTATATATCTTACATATATATATATGTATAACATTATACATATTGTGTAATAAGTCTAATGCTACGGTGATGATTTTGTTTGTTGTGGCAGCAGGAAGCTTAGCAGCACAAACACTGTATTGTATTAAACAGCCTTTCAGTTTGATATTTTTATATCACATTACACTGAATTATTTACTAGTCTCTGAACATGTCACTAACTTCTCCACTACAGTTGCAATGAAAAAATAAATAGTTTCCTAAACCTTCCATCATTTAACAATGCAGAAATAAAATATCATCATTGTAAATGACCTAACATCAAAAATTGGTAATAATTACATATCCAGAGGATGGCATTTAGGTCAATTGTACGGAATAATATCCATTTATATAAATAAAACTAGAAAATATATTTTTTTTTATGTTCAAACCTAATAAATTCTGGTAGATTACCGGGAGAAATTCCAAAATGTGAGGGGGGCAGGAAATGGGTCTGAAATACGAGAGAGTCCTGGGAAATACAGGCGTGTTGGCAACTATGGCTACCAGCTGAAGCTAGCAATATGAAACATTTTTAAGGTTATAAAAGGTTACATTTCTCTATAATGGATTTCTTTCCTGCCTTTTCTTTTGTCTGCTTCAAAATTGTGCAGCTGAGGGTTAGGATGGTCTATTCACGGTGATAAATTCTTCCACCTGTACCTGGATGCTTTCATTGACACCTGATGCTTTCATTCAGCTCCAGTTTGTCCTTCTCACTCACACATGTCATCATGTTCTTCTATTTGAAGCTCCGATGAATTAGTTTGGATTCTTTTTCAGTCTCACTTTTATAAATGTATTGAACTGACTTGATCTGACCACAAACAAAGCATAACTCAGCTGTGGTCCACTCATCCACAGAGAGGATAATGGATATCCCATATTCATAACATATTACTTTTTATACATCTTGTAAATGTAAATGTACATAATTTCAAGTATTTTCTTTAGTCTTGATCTTAAATATGAGCATGGCATTGAATTCCCTATATGTGAAAACCCATTAAAACACATTACATTCATGTTTTCCCTTCTGCAGTCATAAATTGAACTCTGTGAACCTTCCAGTGTTTAACTACGTCATCCTAAAGATCACACTGATTGGTTGTAGTACCGTCCTATTGCATTCAAAGGATTTGACAGATAGCCTTTTAACCCGCCTCCCCTGACTATGAAGTGTTCCTAGGCCTATACATGTAATGAATAGGGATAGCTCTGCTAGGCTAAAAACCTGTTGCTTTATCATTCTGTTGCACTATAAAAATTAACCACTTCTAAGTCATCTTTGGATTTTTTTTTTAACCCATAAAGACCCAGAATTAGTCTTTGTGGTGACTTGTCCAGGTCACCCACCTTCACCCATATGTAGCTGGGATAGGCTCCAGTGACCCCCATGGCCCTCATGAGGACAAAGCGGGTTCAGAAAATGATTGAATGAGTGAATGTCTCTCAACATTACCAAGTGATTTTTCACCACTTATTATAATATTGTCTTTGGCATTTTATTGAATTTATTGACCATAGTTTTAATAACAGCTCAGAATCCATCCAAAGGTTATTATATAATGTAATAAAATATGACCTTTATGACATAAAAAATACAACACTGCTGAAAAGATGAGAAACTACATTTTACTTGAATTATTTCATTATATTCATAAGGTTAGTGGTGAAAATGTTATGACATTTTTTGGATCAGTAGATGGTTTTGGGTCTTTGATGGTTAAATCACTTTAAAATGTCATGTTCAGTTGACTAACATCTTACTCCAAAACATCCAGGATCACCTAAAAAAATCTATATAGGTTCTTCTTATGAACTTATGAATTAATACCAAGTTTAAGACAGATAGTTTTGAAGTAGTCCTTCAAAAATTTTGGGTATTTCCAAATTTTTTTACAAATTTTTATTTATTTTTTTATTATTATTATTTTGACAAAGTTCCATTCCACTGCTCCTCTACCACTTTACCTACATATTAGATTTTTGGTCTAACTTTTCCTCTAAAATCAGAATCTATGATCACGTTTGCTGTATCTACCTCGGTTGCTCCACAATATGGCTCTAAATTTGACCAAAAATTGCAAAAATGGTGATACTGTTTAAATGCCACAGACCATAAGTTGCTTTTTTGTGAGTATTTCCTGATACCTCTCTTTGACATTCCTCGTTAAGTTTGTGTCTTGGGAGAATGACAAATAACACACATTTTCTTTTGTTTGGGTTTTAACCCCCCCTCCCAAAAAAAAAAATAAAAAACTGCAATTTTTAAAATGATGTTACCTATTTGGAGTTGACATTGATGCAAATTCAGCATCACACAATATCCAGTAAAACTTTATATATTTTTTTTCATACATCCATAAGAGGAACCTGTATGAATTTTTTGAGAATTGTCTGAGAGGGTCATTTTGGAAAGTCATCTGGGATGGTCTGGATTCTTTACCACAGAATGACCCACATATTATATTTCCTTTATACAAGCCAAGAAGATGTAACCTGACTGTCGCCATCTGGTATCACAATACCATCTGGGACGCTCCCCATCTGTTTTCAAAGGAGGGGCCTTATCTAAAATCCTTTCATGTGACTTGATGAAGAATCTGTCCGTCATCTGTCCGTTCACTCACGTTGAACTCAAGCCATGACTCAGAGCGACAGCAGGAAGTAGATCCATACTGCATCAGACCATCATCAAAACAAACACCACAGTATGGCTGCACCTAAACGCACCGCTGTGTTATCTGTAAATGGCCATTGTCGTATGTGCAGGAAAAATCTGAGGATAAAAGGCAACATCGACGACAGCCAGTGGATATTCCTTGAACTTCCCTATGGAAAACCAGCAGCTTGTAGAACTTAATGTGTCAGATGTTCCAGAAAAATCCTCTGGCATATGTCTGAAATGTCTTCGCTTGTTAGGGAGACACCAGAGTACTGTGGACACTATGAGGGAATGACAAAAAGCTGAAGAGGAACCCAGTGTCCAACAGACCACAGAGACATCAGCTGGGACACAGGCAGACACCGACCAGTGACACTGATTGGCTCCTCCTGAACTACACCATACTCAGATGGTTACATGAGCCTAGTGTGTAGTTTGGTGAAACGCATCCAGATGACGTGAGTCAGTTTAAAGAAGATGCCCATCATAAACCAAATTAAGATAAAATATTGTGCTTCACAGGTCAAAAACAGCTTCATGTTTGTTCATAGCATTTCACTCAAACTCAGTCATGTAAATTGTAAAACCATAAAATGTGTGGATATACTTTAACATGAGAAACAACTAAAATGACAAGTCACTGTATTTTAACATGCCCACTGGTATTTAAAACCTAGGAGATTAAAATCAGTCTACTGCAGTTCCAAGCTATTACATCAAGGTGTACAGGCTTGATGAGCACCTGAACCAGGTTTGACCTTTTTGTCTTGGAATCAATATATCATTAACCCTGATCCTTGTGAGCACAGTGACCTATTAAAAGAAACCCCTTGTTGTGTGTCAGCATTGCAATCCAAGTGACACAGGGGTATTAGAGATTGATTATTTTCCCTCCTCCTTAAAGGGTAAATAAAGAAGTAGAGACTACACTGGTTGTTTTTTTAAATTCACTGTAAGGTTTAGTAGTATTCCAGGTCTTATGAAGTGAATGTATTTACATGATAGAGACAAATAGGTAATACAGTGCACGCATACACACACAAACACGTATACTCGTTTAAATGTGTCATGAGGACCAAGTTTGTGAATAAGTAGCCATTGGGTAGTGAGTGTAAGCACTTTTATTTGAAATAAAATACAATAAAATAAATAATAATGGTAAAAATTTGAAAATTAAATTAAGTTACAAAATAAATAAATAAAAATGAATGAATACATAAAACTACTAATCATTTAAAAATGAAATAAATAAATAAGTAAAATAAAAATAAATAATAATATATATTTTTTTAGTTAGAAATAAGAAATAAAAAAATATTAAAAGAAATTACATAAAAATACATTTTTACATTTTCAAACCTTTTGAAAAAAACATCTTTTGTTTTGCGACTATTTCCCTCATGCTTTCTGAGGACTTCTGAAACAAAAACAAAAAACAACAACAACAACAAATGAATGTATTTATAGGGTCACATTATTTCTATTTTCCTAGTGGGGACCTTTATTTATATTTAACCTCAATTTTGGTACCCATATTGTCTGAGGTCCCCATGGTCTAAGTGTGTAAACATGTCAATGTCCCCATAAAGAAAGGAATACATACACACACACACACACACACACACAGTGTACCAATAACTAAACTGTACCAGTACACAGTATGAAAGCTAATGAACTGCACATTGAGTTTGCAGCTGTTTATAGTCCTCTCCCTATATTCCCAGTCGGAAAACAGAATGCATGTATTTAGAAAGAACATATGAGTGTATTAGTTAGAGATGAAACAGGTGGTAAATTAGTGATTGATCAACTTTAGCCAATGACCAATACAGACCACTTATACTTCTAATGCTCTATTTGCATGGGATAAGTATTACCTATGGTCCACTGGTGATTCAAAATAATTACAGAGAATGTCTACGTTCTCGCCATGTCAGTGATTTGCTCAGTAATAATTTCCGCCGCAAATTATCATCTGTGTTTGGGGCAAAAAACAGACATCCAGTGATAATTCAAGTCCCGTGTGAATGTGTATGTCTGTGTTTGTGATTTCAATTGCACACCTCATGTCTTTTTCTGGAGTCAATAATGGAGAAAGCTGGCCGAAATTGTTTGGCAGCATGCCAAGGTGAAAGAGGGCAAGTGGACTATATCTTCCTAAGGAACATATACAGTATACAGGCCATATTTAGAATGTCCTTGTTAGAATGTCTTTGACTCATAATGATTGACAGCCGTTTTCAGACATGAAGGTATGTTAAAAGCTTTTTCTCTATAATGCGCCTGTGTGAAGGAAAACTTTAAGTAGGGATCTTTAGTTATGCCCACTTTCACCTCTGTTAAAATCAAAACAAAACTCCACTTTATGCATTCAAAGTTTTCCTTCCTACAGGCACACATTATAGAGCTTCATATCCAAAAACAGCAGTAAACAAGTATTCAAAGAATGCCTAATTTTGTACCAATCTCAAGTTTCTGTGACAACCCACTCTTGAATTAGAACCAATAATATGATTTTGACCTTTTTGCTAAATGCAACCTTGACTTTTGCAATATTGATAATTTGCATATGTATATATGCAACAGTGCATGTAATATTACGATAATATATCCAGTATTGATTAAGTTATAGCGTGATATGTCTATGCTTGACACACACGAACAGTGTTACACAGGTTAATTTTGCAACATGTCACCTTTGACCTCTACAGATCTCAAAAACTATTGGTAGTAGGTGAAAACATTATTAAAAAATTGTAGAAATCTTCATTCTGTATCGTTTGGTACCAATCTGACAGTTCTATAACCCTCCGTTCTTGAGTTATAATGATAATGATATTTTGACCTTTTAGTCAATTGTGACCTGGACCTTTGACCTTTACTCAAATGGATCATTGCATCCTATGTGCATTAGTTATATGTATATGCCCATGTCATTTCATGGTGATATCTCAAGTATTCATTGAGTTATGTCTCTGCACACACACACACACACACACACACACGCACACAAGGTTGATGACAATAGTCTGAGCAAGATTAATAAGAGTCAGACAGATGATTTCTAAAGAAAAATAAATGAGGATTAATCGCAGTTTTCGCGCATTAGTCTTTTTACGTATGCATTTGAGGCTGTCCCATAATATTAACAGTGATTGTTTTATATGGTGACTCTGTGACACACACACACACATGTGTATATAGTATACACTGTAGAATTTGCAGTGTTAATTTGGAGACAATGGGACCAAATACACTCTAGAAGAAGTTAAATAAACTCTCTAAGTGTTGATTTAACACTGCAAAATTTACTGTGTATGAATAAATATAAATACAGTTTTCCCCCATGCTACTCCATTTTGAAAATATCACAGAAATGAAATTATTAGCTTTTAATACATATTTCTATTGTTCATTCATACATATGTGCATTCAGTCATTCATTCAACTCAAAACAAATTAAGTGTATCAAGTGAAAAAAAACAACTTGATATTCTATCTTTTTTTAGCCATTTTATGGTGTGGGAATATAAAAGGTAAAACTACCCTTTCTCCTGCTACTTTTATTTTAGTGCAAGACAACAAAATGTCTTCAGAAAACAAGTGGAGGTAAAATGTTCTCCTGCAGGACTGTTAAGTTACATCCTAGTTTACCTGTTCTCAGTTTCACTGCTGTGGAGAATAAAAAGACAAGGTAATATTATCTATTCAACCTTTGAGAAAACATTGCACTGCCTTTGTGTTTCTATATTGTCATAGTTTATATCTTTGTAACTATCTCTGCAGAGTTCAGTGTATGGAAACATTATTTTCACTTTTATTAATATAAGTTGTAATTCCAAGAATGTAAAAAATATGCTACTTTGAGTAATCTATTGGTGTACATTAAAATACATTGGAGGATATTTTCTGGATATTATAAAAGCAATCCTCCTGAGATTTGAAAAATCAAACAAACCATAATTATACAAACACATCAATTAATGCATACCATAAAATGTGACTCAACATGGGGCTGGTGCATGATGTGATTCAGAGTTGTGAAATCTGATTTTTAGTTTCATCTCATCACAGACTGACTATGACCAAGATTCATATGCCATGTGTAGAGTGCAATGGTTAGGCATTATTTTTTATGTGGAGGTTGTTGATTAGTACATCTGTTCCTAAGGTTTGGTTTGAGCCTGGAAACAACCTGAATGAAAAATGCTTCTCCACTAATGTTATCGCCATTCCATCCACTTGAGTTGATTTTGCTCATTTTTGAAATGTCAGAGACAGACAGAGAGATAGATAGATAGATAGATAGATAGATAGATAGATAGATAGATAGATAGATAGATAGATAGATAGATAGACAGATAGATAGATAGATAGATAGATAGATAGATAGATAGATAGATAGATAGATAGATAGATAGATACACAGTAAATTTTGCAGTGTTAAATCAACACTTAGAGAGTTTATTTAACTCCTTCTAGAGTGTATTTGGTCCCATTGTCTCCAAATTAACTCTCTAAGTGTTGATTTAACACTGCAAAATTTACTGTGTAGATAGATAGATAGATAGATAGCTAGATAGATAGATAGATAGATAGATAGATGGACGGACGGACGGACGGACGGATAGATAGACGGACAGATAGACAGACAGACAGACGGATAGACAGACAGACAGACAGATAGATAGATAGATAGATAGATAGATAGATAGATAGATAGATAGATAGATAGATAGATAGATAGATAGATAGATAGATGGACGGACGGACAGACAGACAGACAGACAGACAGACAGACAGACAGATAGATAGATAGATAGATAGATAGATAGATAGATAGATAGATAGATAGATAGATAGATAGATAGATAGATAGATAGATAGATAGATAGATAGATAGATAGATAGATAGATAGATAGATAGATAGATAGATAGATGGACGGACGGACGGACGGACGGATAGATAGACGGACAGATAGACAGACAGACAGACGGATAGACAGACAGACAGACAGATAGATAGATAGATAGATAGATAGATAGATAGATAGATAGATAGATAGATAGATAGATAGATAGATAGATAGATAGATAGATAGATGGACGGACGGACAGACAGACAGACAGACAGACAGACAGACAGACAGACAGACAGACAGATAGATAGATAGATAGATAGATAGATAGATAGATAGATAGATAGATAGATAGATAGATAGATAGATAGATAGATAGATAGATAGATAGATAGATAGATAGATAGATAGATAGATGGGCGGACGGACGGACGGACAGACGGACAGACAGACAGATAGATAGATAGATGGACAGATAGACAGACAGACAGATGGATAGACAGACAGACAGATAGATATGTAATATTAGATTTGTGTTATTCATTTGCATTATTATTGAAATTATATTTTATATTGTATATTTAGTTATTATATTTTATTTACTATGTATATTGGTCATTTGTGTTTCGTCTTTCCTTGCTTGTTGTGTTTCAAATGTTGGTTCCTACCTGTTTAAGGTGGGACACTTTTAAGTGTGACACTGAGAAAGTGAGGCGTCCGTGGGTCATTGATTGGCACGGAAGGTAGCAAAACCTCATCCACACTTGAAACTCTGATTGTAACCCGCTTTACCCACAGCCCCGGTGAGCCGAAGAACATATTTTAAGGGTTACAGATAGATAGATAGATAGATAGATAGATAGATAGATAGATAGATAGATAGATAGATAGATAGATAGATAGATAGATAGATAGATAGATAGATAGATAGATAGATAGATAGATAGATAGATAGATAGATAGATAGATAGATAGATACTTCATTAATTCCCATCGGGCAATTGTTGTATCTCGCAGCTCAAATAAAACACATAAAAACCTCAAAACATCATGATGGACAAATACACAAAACAAGTCAAATAAATAAATGATAAAGTGCATGTGTGTGTACATGTGCATGTGAGGAGGAGTTGCAGTCTAGTGGCCAAGGGGATGAAGGATCACCTGAAGCGCTCCATCCTGCAGCGCATTGATAACAGAAGGTTGCTTCAGCTGCTCTTTTGTCCAGCGACAGATGTGTGAAGAGGATGATTGGGATTGGCCAGGGTGCTCTGCATCTTACTCCTCATGCGTCTCCCCACACCCCCCAGACACCTTCGCACCACCAAACTGACTTTCTTGAGTAGCTTGTTCAGTCACCTCGTGTTGTCCTTGTCCATCAGGTTACCACCCCAGCAGACAGCAGGACACTGTCCACCACTGACCTGTAGAACATGTGTAGCATGTCACTGCACACATTAAATGAGCACAGTATACAGAGGAAGTGAAGCGCACTCTACCCAAACCCCCCCCCCGCAGATGGCACTAGCATTCAGTAGTACATCAACACTGAGTGAGGTAAATCAACTTGAGGTGAATTTTTTGTCTATTTCATTTGAAACAAGATACTGAAATCTGCTTTTTAAGCTTATCAAATCTCAGTTATGGCCTAAACGTATAACTTATTAGACTTTACCTACTCAGGTTTCAGTTTGCAACTTGTTCTAGGTTGTTTTTTTTTTTTCTAATTGATAGCATTTCTGTGGTTACTCAGTGTTAATACGATTTATACATTCCCAGCTCTGGTTCAAGGAGGGAGTGATGGAGACAAGGAACCATGTTTTTTTTTTTAGCTCATCTGAGGATAAGCTATTGCCATCGCGCTATACGTTCGTCGTCCACAATTCAGGAAAATGTAACTTCCCCTTCCTCATTTCTTCACAGAGTTATATTCTGATCAAGCCCGGATTTAGAATCAGGTACTTGTTGGGGCAGGAGAATTGCGAGAGGGAAGACTTTGCACTTGGACCACAAGGTGCCATGTTTAAATCCCCCAAACTATGACTATAGTCGTATGAAATTGTCTATATATTAATCTTGTGTCACAGCATCTATCTGATTACTTTTTAAAAAAAAAATCTTTGTGCGTATTATTTTCCTTTTATTTCTTTGTGTCTCTTTTGTTAGTTATGTCACATAACTAGCGTAGCATGGCTCAATAATTACATCACTCTTGTTGTTGTTTTTCCTGTTCAAAAGCCCTCAGAAATTCATCCATATTCAACCCACTTTTTATTTTTGTCTTTTATTCTCGCATGTCTCAGTAAAACAAATGGATCATCTTAGTATAAAAAAAGCCAAATTTAAAAAAACAAAAAAAAAAAAATTAACTCATTAACATAATCATTCTGTCATAAGATACAGGACACGTACACGATCAAACAGCTATGTGCCTTCATTGCTGTCATGTCAACTGAACAGCGCATCCCTCACTCCAAACGACATGTATCCCATAGAAACCCACTAACCAATCAAAACTCAGAACCAACAACACAGTACTAAATCTGCACATCCAAATTATAAATAGTCCAAAACATCACCAAACATTCTTCAGACTTATTCAAACTCAAAAATATTCATCATAATTGTAATGATGAGTGCTAACAAAGGTATGGCCTATAGATAACAGTGTTTAAACAGCTAGCTGAAGCTAACATAAAAGGATTATCACTAATGTTTTATTCTTAAATGAACAACATTACAATAATTACTTTCTGTAATTTGGTTCTAGCACTAGAACCTTCTTAATTCTAACATAATGGAGACATAAACCTTTTTTTTAGTCAACCTCAGAACATCATCTGAATCTGCTATCGTTATGGTAGTTGATTAATCTGTCCATGCACGATCACATCGTGTGCATAATACTTTAGACGACCTCAGGGAAGGTCATTTGTAAAGAGAGAAACAGTAACGATGTCAATAATTTTAACACTATTTTAACAGATTACACTGTGGTTGCCTCTACTCTTACTACATGACTCTGTAGCGGACTCATCCTGGATAATTTTGAAATAGATTTTTTTTTTTCATCATTCATTCATCATAAATTTTGGAAGGGATTTTTTTTTTCACATTTCATTTTTTTTTTGTTCTTTTTTTGCTATATTGAAACGTAAGTGTAAAACAGCCCAATCTGAAGAAAATAAGACACTTTGGGAGGTACATAGTGTAAAGTGAAATGCAGTTAAATTACTGTTCAGGTAAGATTCACATTATAATTGAAAAAGATGTTGTTATACCATCACAGAGTCTATTTTTCTCTGGGAAAGAATGCTTTATCAATGGGATGAAGACAAGAGTATTAAATACATAGTATTCATTTTATGGAAAGGTTTGATTAAACTTTATTTGTAGCTTTTCCTACATTATGTAACCCTCGAATATTTATCCCTACATTATTTAACCCTTAGGTGGAGGCTGTATTTATTAACAAACATTCAAATAGTTTTTAACAATATTTCAATCATTTCTTTTTTTTGTGTGGAAACTTTGTTTATTAAACCAAAAATATTTCAGATGTTTTCTCAATAATGTACTCCCCCCCCCATTTTTTTCCCAAAAAACAAATAAAAAAATGTAAATAAATATAAAAATAATATAGTCTTCCCAAATCCAAACATAAATAACAAACAAAAACAAACAAAAGCTTACCCAAACACATCAGTCAGTAAATTGTAAATATAAGATACATCCAAATTTGTTACATAAACAAAACCAGAAAGTAAATTCCAACATTCCAATGTCCATCAGTTCATAGTTAGGGTTAACCGCTCAGAATGTCCATCAGATGATGGACTGATGGATATTTCAATCACTTCTAGGTTTATTTTTATGTTCACTTCTTGTTTAGGGGTCGTCAGTGTTGACGACTAAGGCTACATTTATACGGAGACGATGAAAACAGAAGACGCAAAAGTGTCGTCTTATCTTCAGTTTTTCATCCACATTTAAACGAGCGTACTCAGGAGGAAATCCTTGTTTTTTTAATTTCCATCTCTGCTTTTTAAATATGTATTTTTTTTTATTTAATTGCCTTCATGTCCTCCTTTAGGTTGTTCCACGAGTCGATTCCTTTCAAAGATATACAACCATCCATCACCTTTGTCTTGAATCTTGGTTTATTGAAAGTGGTTCTTCCTTTTAGAATGTAGTTACTTTTTCTTTTTTTTTTATTTGTGCTGAATGTTGACCATCAAAGAATCTATATTTGCTTTTGAGCATGACCTGTAATACTGTACTTTTAATCACTCTTCCCTGTTCATGGTCCTCAGGGCCTGTTTGCTGACCTCTATGGCCTCTCTAATCCAGCGGTGCTATTTGTTGCTTATTCCCAGACAATTATATGATTTTTCTGTCTTGCAATAATCCATTACGGCCAATTTCAGATTATTTTGTTCTGCTCTTTTTTCGGCTTTGTGTGTGTGTGTCTTGCTGATGTCTCTCTCTCTTTCTCACATTCTTTCTTGTGTTAATTTTTTTCTTGTTTATTTTGAGACACATGAAATAAAAAAAGAGAGCAAAAAACCCCCAAAACAAACAAACAACAAAACAAAAATTTAAAAAAGTAGAATGTGCTGTACAATTTCCATACAATATACTCCAATTCGGTAAAAGAAAACAAATCTATACAGTTACATTTAAAGTATTTACAACAACACTTTACAATTACAAGTTCCAAATGCTCTTCCTGTTTCTCTCGTACAGGTGTTGTTATATGACAGGCACGGAGGACGCTGTGTTTGTTACTTCTGCCAAGAAACAGCCAAGGTTATACTGTCATAAGAGTTTGTTCTGTTAGCAACATGAGTCAAAACATCATAGATTTGAATAAAATTTTGAGGAAATATTGATACTGGTACAAAGAACAAATGATTCAATTTTGCTGATGATCGTGTGTGTGTGTGTGTGTGTGTGTGTGTTTCAGTCGGTAGGTCAACGTTCCGCAAGTGGAAGTAAAAGTCACGTCTAAAACACATTTATCTTTTCCCTTCACTTTCATGCCACAGAAAAACCTTACCAGTAGAAAGGCTGCATTGTTACTAGAAACTCATTCCATAGGTTTTCAAGGTTCAAGAATTCATTTTAGATGTTTAATCATGGTGGTGGGGGGGGGGGGGGGGGGGGGGGGGGCTGTTGTCTTTTGGGTGGACCAGCAGTCATTTCAGAGTGATGTGTAGTTTTAGTGGCTGTTTATGTGATATCTTTTTGTATGTGCTCTGTGGTGCCTTTGATGTATGGGAGTGTGACTGGTTAAGATTGACCTTTAAACCAGTTTTCATTGAATTTGGAGGAAGTGGGTTTTTTTGGGATGACCCTACTGCTTCAAATATGCTTCAAAGTCAATTACATTACTAATCTTTGATATATTCAAGACTGTGATAACATGTAAAAATAAAAATGTCCCTGATCATTATATTGAAAATATGTAACTTCATATTTTTGTCCTCCCAAAATCATTTACCTCATCTTCTAAATTGATATTTAAAGGATTAATTAAAAATTTTTTTTTTAAAAAATGTATATTTTGTAGTTTTCGTCAGGACTGAAGTTGATTAACAGTGTTATGCAAAACAAAAGTTGAAAAAAATAAATATTCTTCTGATATATTTTTACAGCTGTCCAAGCACCAACACAAGACGTGTTTTTTTTAGTTTTTTTTACCGCTGCATAAGGGTTAAAGTGACATGAGTAGATAAATAATTTCAGCTCTACACTGTTTACTTAACTTGTACAATATCTGTCAATGAATTACAATAAATAGTTTCAAAAATAACGTGCAATTGTAGAAATTTTTTTTTCTTTCAACACACTGATCGCATGGAATTAATTAGACAACACAGTATGATACTTTCACATGTCAGCTATATCTTTTTCAAGTTTTTTTTTTATTGGCACAGCATGTTTTAAACACGCGTTGGCAGCATACAGTTTGCTGAACAGATCTTCTCTTTTTTAAGTCATTCTTATTTAAAGTAAACCACCTACCTTCACAGCTCAGTCACAATAATCTCACTTCATAACTGAGCCAATGTTGTAACTGTGTTAGTAATTGGGCACAGAAACATACTATCACTATAGAAAAATGAGAGCCTAAGATTATCCTCTTTTTTGTTTTATTCATGCTAACAACAGCCATAACAGAATCATATAATTAGTTGTTATCAAAGCTAAACAGCATGTGGGAACCTCTTACAAAAGGTGGTAGTTGTGAAAACCTGTTTGATGTCTTCTTTCTTTCATGATTACAGTTTGTAGTTAAAAGAATACTCCTACACAGTAACCACACACACACACACACACACACACACACACACACACACACACACACACACACACACACACACACACACACACACACACACACACACACACACACACACACACACACACACACACACACACACAGTTAACTGCTCTTATAAACTCCTGTAAGGAAAACCATTGTGTTGCTTCCTGAAAACTTATGACGATATATATATATGTCCACAAATCTATTTGCTCATATACGTACTGTTATTTACTTTTCAATTTTGATTATTATTAACAAGCTGAGCCATTACAAATGAGAACAGGAGCCCAAGTAAAATGTGTTTTAAACTGATCCACAGTATGAAGGAAACCTTATTCTGTATTCATACAGTACTAGTACAACCTGGGGCCACTCTTCATCTGAAAATTAATGTCTGTATATTATAAGGTGCACTTACATGAGATAAACAAACTTTGTTTTGCTCACCACAGGGAGAAAGACAGAATTTTTTTTTTTCCTTTACACTATCATCCCTGTCATCCATCTCACTACCTTTGAAATGTCACTCTTCTGGAGGATCAAACTTTATTCTTTCAGTGAATTTCCAGAATTTTTCATCACCTGTACAGTGCCAACCAGGCAGTATGTGAATAAATGCACAGAGGAAACGTTTGCATGTCATTCCCAATCAGAGTTGACAATTCACAGGAGACTAATATTATCATTGGATCTTAGTTTGTTGATATAGGAGATGATTTATTGTAGTAATTTTTGCTTTACAAATTCTAGCTGTGACAAATTTGGGGGGTTAAGATCATAAATGACCTGTGGATTATTAGAATATAGTTGGCTAATCCTGACATGTAGTCAATTAAGTTTGACTACATGACCCCCTGTGCTATTTTAGTTTTCTACCTGTTGTGTAATGTTACCATACAAACACAATCTAATAATTGCTAGAGAATCACAAAGTTGTGATGAAAAAAACCCCCTAAACAAACCAAAAAAACCCCCACCCTAAAACATACCTGTATGTATATATCATCTTAGACACTGTTTATCTGTTCTGGCTTTAAGTCTAATGTAAGACATTAATTCTACATCAACAGGAGATTCATTAAAACAGTGATTGTCAGCTCTTGGCTGAAGTAAATTCACCCTCGCCTGCTTCATAACAGACCTTGCAGACCAGCACTCAACACCACAACAAGCCTGTTTGTTCTTGAAAATCAGAAAGAACTTGATGGATTATTCTAAGAACTAAAGTTGTCCTCTTGGCATTGGTGGAGTTCAACAGGGTCTCATCTCTGATGCTCTTGGGACATAGACTGCTGTATCACAATTTTAAGTGCATATTGGCAGCCTCAGGTGAGCAGGTTGGACTGAGGACCTTGAAACACACACACACACACACACACACACACACACACACACACACACACACACACACACACACACACACACACACAATAGTTACTGTGGTTTGCTCTGAGACATTCATCGCTACTCCTGAGACTTTATCGCTCCTTATCTGTTCTGGACTCTGTCTTATGGATCAGGGAGGTCTGCCCACTCAGAGCCACCTGTCTGAACACTCGTCTGATGAAATTAGTCATACTGGGATTTCACATGTATCTTTTTGTTTTCTGATGTAATACACTAAGGCTGTCAATGAATGTTTAGAAATTAGTCTGGCAAGAGGAAAAAAAAGTGAAATAATGCATTTTATATAAATAAAATGTTTATTAAATACTACAATACTCAAGGAAATTACAGCAACTGAAGCCAATTATTTGATGTGCATAATACAAATATTTCGCATAATTAACACTGACGCTTTTGGGCAGTTGATAAGTTTTTGTTGAACAAATATTTTTTCCTGTTGGTTGTTTATCAGTTAATGGCAATTTTAATACAAGGAATGCTATTATTTTCTATATTTAAGAAAACATCCTGTTCACAGCATCTTCTTGAAAACGTTTTTTGAAATTCACTATGTTTATCCCCGACTTGTTAATATGTCATGTGTATGAATTAAATATTTCACTTTTTTTTGACAAAACATATAAATCAAAAGTCAAAATAACTTTATTTATACCCTTAGGTTGTTTTTTTTTTGCAGCAGTAGGGCATCGGCTTCAAGATAGTAAAAGACAGTAAAACAAAAAAAAACAAAAAACAAATATACACTGACATGGAGGCCACCAGCAGATTCACATGGTGTGTAATCAACTCACACTCGTATAAAGATAAATAAATAAAATATCAGGTACATTAAAATTAACCTGACTGTTGCCAGATGGTACCTCACAATACCATCTGGCCCTACACCCTTCTGCAACTGATCTGTTTTCAAAGGAGGGACCTTATCTAAAATCCTTGCATGTGATTAGATGAAAAATCTGTCCGTCATCCAGACTGATGCAGAGCTTCAGCCACTCACATTGAAGTCAAGCTACTGCGTCAGCAAAAATAGTTTGCATCAGGTATATACACATCAACAGAAAGGGTTGAAACTTATCATTCACATGCGACGTGAACCTTATCTACTACGATGTCCACCAAGTTTTTGTGGTAAACGTCGTAGGAAAGCATGGTTCTCCATTTATCCTTCAGCCATGATTCGGGGCTAACGAACATTACCTGTGGGCGTGGTTGTCATTTCTTCCCCCCAGTTCCATTACTGTCAGCCCTAGTTTACCAGCCTCTTTGACTTGGTCCTCTACCAACACAACCAGGGGGGGGTACCACAATAACCATGGGCTTCTGCACTGGTACTATTTCTTTACCCACCAGTGGAGCCACCTGATAGAAAAAAAATGTCATTTCCACTTAAAAACCCTTCCAAAGCCGTCCTCTGTTCTGAACATGCGGTAACAAAACAGTGGAAATAGCCGAGTCTATATGGACCCTCGGATACCTAACACACGCTGCCATTGTGTATCTGAAAAGACTACACTACAAATTTTCAACCTGCACACAGATCAACTACACATCTATGAGTTGTCAGATAGTCAACAAATGATATGTATACGTTCCATACATGATCTGTGTCAACTGGAGAACATCAGCCAAATGATATGTCTTCACATTTTGTTTTAGACATTTAGACCTAATAAATTACGGGAGATTACAGTTATTACAAAACAGGAGGGAGGTGGGAGATGGGTCTGAAATACGGGAATGTTGGCAGCTATGACTTTACCTAATGTCTCCCTATAATTCTACTGCCTAGATGAGGGCTACCTTTGTCTCTATCCACAATACAGGGATGATGTCACTGTACTGGGTCAAATCTTCCAGAAATTAAAAAAAAAAGCACTCAGACAGCGCAGACTCTGCCAAGGCACATCAGCTTGCAACGAATCACACACATATGCCCCCACAAAAACAAGCTCCACTGAAGCACATGGTCACATAGGAACCTGATATATTGTAACTCTAATTGGAACATACATTTAAGAATATGCCACCTTGAAAATACTGAGCTGAGTGCAAGTCCATAATGCAAACTAAACTAGTACCTTTAGTCGCTGTACAGATTAAATTAATATTAATTTCAAAGATTTTAGAAATGATTCAAACAATTTTACAAAAGATGAGTACATTCCTGCAAAACAAGCTTGATAATAAAATACACTCAAATGATTCAGTGAGGGAGCATTTACATGTGTTTTGGTTTGAGTCTCCAATAGTCTCATTGTGATGACAAATAGATCACATTTACTTGCAGTGACTTTATTCTGTATAATAGGGCAGTGTTGATAGCACAATCACAAGCTCAATCTGCAGCCCATCTGCAAGTCCCATTTCAGATTTTTATTTATTTATATATTTTTTTTTATGGTTTTCCGTCTGGTGAGCAACACAACACAAGGAAATTGATTTTCACAAATCAGATTCAAACCATCGATTTGATATTTGGCTCAACTTTATAGAAATGTGTCTTCATCTGGTTGTGTAAATCAGATTTCAGACTGTCAACTGTATGGCTCTTAAATGAGACAAATCCAATTCACCTTTTACTAAACGCCGTCACAACACAATAATCCTCATATGAAGTAAAACTGCTGACTCAATTGTATCTGGAGAAGAATACAGGCTTAACAGAGTGTTTCATTAAAAAAGGATGATAGTAGGAGCCTATGTGTAGGATTTCTAGTATAATCTGGTACTGAATGTCATGTATGTTGTATGTATGAGGCTGTCAAATACTTGTCTTCATGCTAATACAGTGGGGGCGGTTGTCTGCATGTTTCCATTGGAACAATGGATGGATATTTAGAAGTAACCCCCCCACTGCTTTATTCCTCAGGGAAGATTCGCTTCCCTTCATGTCCATAAATATATGTCCACATCAAAAGCATATTCGTCTGTTCACGGATAGCATGTGACTGGCAGGCAGAGCAATAACCTTCCTGTGAGGAGGGATTAGCAGCAGAATGCAAATGGTAAATGTGACACATGTGCATACATCATGTTTGCAGGTGCGTGGGATTTCATGCTGGCTGTTCAGAGGTGTGGAGGAGAGATCAGGATCGGTCATGAATCCACTGCTTCCCCATATGGCATAAGCATTTGATGAATTGGGAGAGATACTGATGAAGATGGATTTAGATTTTCACAGCTGTAAAACCTCATACTGTGAAATGCTCACAGAGATTTCCTCAGAAATGTTTGCAGAGTTTGGCAGGCTGACTAACTCTGCATCTGGAAGCGTTTTTTTTTTTTCCATGTTAATTTCTAAAGCAGAAAACATCATTACATGACCAAGTCACGAAACTATTGTTTGCATCTGGTAATTATATCATGTGAAGTAAAATATTGATTGAGCTGCCACAGGAGTTTAAGTAATGAAAGCCAGCTAACAAGTGTTTTCTTAGTAGCTTGATCACATTCATTCATCCATTACTGTGACTTACACATGTTGTCCATCCATTAACCATTCACCTGCCACATTAATTGTCAGATTACATGTTGTAATGTAGGAGTGGGAAAAGAAAATGTTGCAATTACAGCAGGGAGATTTGATGACCCCCCTGTGTGGTTCTCCTCGTGTCTGCGTGGGTTTTCTCCAGGTACTCCAGTTTCCTCCCACCATCCAAACACATGCACTGATAGGTTGATTGGTTAATCTACATGTTTATTAGTTTTTGTTTGTTTGTTTTCTAATTTAATTATTATTAAGTATCTAATTTATCCAATGTGGTATCATTTTGTTATAGAAAAGAGAGAAATATGAGACTGAATGAATAAGGGGTCATTAATGTAAAGTGCTTTGAGTGGCCAAAAAGTTCTATAGAAATCCAATCCATCATTATTATTATTATTATTCATTTAGATGTACTGTTTTCAAACATGGGAAAGACAAAACAACTCACAATTTCATCTGAAGGACAAATTATGTTAAAATATTCTTCACAACAGTCCAAAAGTTGTATTAACCCAGGGCTGATGTGACTTGGGACAAATGGGGAATTGAGTTCCTAATCCTGAAATCCCCTCTGACTGACAGCTTCACTTGAAAGTACCTGAACAGGGGCCCTGTATCTGCAGCCTATAAGGATAATAGCAGTTACTGACAGCTGCTCCTATACTGCTGTCCTCTAGGAGTAAACCAGTTATCACAGATGTTACTCAGAATTTGCAAAGAGGGAGGACAAACTCAAACATCAACTACCCATTGCCACATATAAACTATCTGATGTAAGCAGTAGCAAATCTAAGAAAAATGTTCCATGGGTTGGCAAGGTAGCATGGGAACCTCCTCAGTGTGGTACATGTAAGCTCACATGTATGTACAGAGGCAATAAAACATTTAAATTATGTGAAGAATTCTCATGCAATGGGGTAGAATTTGGGTTCATTTTTAGTTTCATATATGTAAAACTTTACATATACAACTTTATAGCAAAGTCTTTTAGTTAAAATATGTTATTTTTTTAAGTAATATGCTATGTTGTTGTGCTGGAATCTATATGGAAAATATCCAGTCAAAATAAGATCCAGATCTTGTCAAAATAAGACTGGATTCATGATGTTCAATACCTTGGATTACCTTTGCGATCCACTTCTGAGTGAAATTCAGGCTGAAATTGGAGATGCTGATCCCATACCGATACTTTGTACTAATACACTTAAAGGGATACTTCACTATTTTTACATGAATTTGTATAAAATCAGCGTCTTTACTCTGGTGCACCCACAGTGACTTACCCCCGACAGTGTCTTGTGAGTCGAGATCTGGTCCAGTTTTGGTCAAAGTGAAAGTAGTCCCGGCAGGTTTCCTGGGGTCAACAAAATTAAAACATGTTTGAATGAGTGATTTATTTGCCTAATAACAAAACCTGACACCTCGTAATTGCTTGGTGCTACTTTCTCTCAATAGCGATCAATGCGCGTTGTCACTGTTAACAGCTGCGCGCCTTAGCAAACTGCTTGTTCGGCAGTGTTTGCGGCTGCTACGTGCAAGCGCACAGCTGTTAGCGGTGACAACGTGCATTGATCGCTATTGAGAAAAAGTAGCTCCAAACAATTACAAGGTGTGAGTTTTTCTTCTGTGACGGTTTTGTGATGCAAATAAATCACTCATTCAAACACATACTGTTTTAAGAAGAAACGCGTTTTATTTTCATGACCCCAGGAAACCTGCAGGGACTACTTTCACTTTGATCAAAACCGGACCAGAACTCACAGGACACTGTCGGGGGTAAGTCACTGTGGGTGCAGCAGAGTAAAGACACTGAACTATTCCTTTAATGTCTGGGGAAAAAAGTGAATTTAAAATCATAACTTCATAAATAATACAAGACATGAGACTAGCTATTTTTAAATTATTAACTATTTAAAAAAAATGAAAACTCGCCTATTAATTCATGTAACATAAACTTGTTACCATAAAACATGAAAATGCTGAACATGTAACACTTTAACAAAACCATCCAACATTGACACCATTCCTCCTCATTCATAAGTTCTTGTTCAGGAAAAAAAAACAAACATATTTTTTGTTTTCCCCTTTAGTCTGTTCTGTTTTTTGCTCAGAATTTCTCCTTTTGAAAAGATCCTCTCTGTTGGTACAGAATTAGTAGTAATTCTCAAGTACCTCACGACTAAAAGTGAATGAGAAGCATGATGCACTACACATTTACACAGGTGGAAGAAATAGTTCCAATCGATCAGATATCATTTGAACAAGATCCCAATAGTTCATCTACTCTGCATTGTGTTCCTGATAGACATTACCTCAAATGACTGAGGTATCAAAAGTACACACTAAATTTTGCAGTGTTAAATCAACACTTAGAGAATTTATTTAACTTCTTCTAGAGTGTATTTGGTCCCATTGTCTCCAAATTAACACTGCAAAATCTACAGTGTATCAATGTTTTGATTTGTGAATCAATTCTAGAGTGCAAAGATCTGTTATTGGAGATATCGATATTTCACTATCAATCCCCACATCACTACCTTTCATCAGTCTTCATCTGCCTCCTCAGGATCTGCTTCTGTCCCACTTTCAGAAACTAAATCTTTCCCATTTTCATCCTTCACATTGACATAATCTTTTTCCTCTTCTTCACTTAATTCCTGATCTGTCCCTTTCTCTCTGTCCCCTTTAACTCTAACCCTCCTGGTTTCTGTTCTATTTTCAGTTTCTTTTTCTCTTCTTTTATCTCCTCTTCCTCATTTCTCAACTTTACCCAAAATTATGTGACCAGGGGGACACATGGTTGTGCACTCATAGCTCACAGCAAGAAGGTCCTAGGTTTGAATTTAACACTAGTCAATGGGACTTTTCTGTGTGCAGTTTGCATGTTCTCTATGTGTCTGCGTGCGTTCTCTACTGGTACTCCTACTTCCTCCCACTATCCAAAGACATGCACTAAGAGGTTCAGTTCAGTTCAGTTCAGTTCAGTTCAGTTCAGTTCAGTTCAGTTCAGTTCAGTTTCAAGCACACAATCATCAAAACTTCATTGAAAATGGTTAATTTTTTTTTCTTGTACTCAAAAAGAATTGGGAAGACATACAATTTATATATTCCCACCCCCTTTTACAAACCAAAATTCAAAAATAGATACTGCATTAACACACAATATACTTCTTTCTGTCCTTTATATCATTACCACAAAACATCTGTAACCATTTATATACACATTATTTATAATTCACCCCACCCAATCTGATACGATCAACGAAAGTACTAGTAGTAGTAAAGCATTCATTTGTAGTGAAAGTACATTCACTTTCACTACAAATCAATTGCATAAACAATAATTAATTGATATGATCCATAGATATATCCTAACCATGATAGTCTTATTGCAATATAAGACGTTTTCACCTGCTCTTCTACCTTATAACTAAATATTCACTTATTCAGATAATATTCTATATTTTGTTATTATACTAGTTTTATACATCCTTTTTTACATTCTGATCGAGATTATTCCATAGAAATAATTATTCTAAAATTGCTCATAGGTGTAAATGTGAGAGTAATTGTTTGTCGCTATACCCTGTGATGAACTGGTGATTTGTCCAGGGTGTACCCCGCCTTCACCTGTAAGTAGCTGGGATTGGCTCCATGTGACCCCCATTATCCTAGTGAGGATAAAGTGGGTTCATAAAATGGATGGATGGATGCTTTGGCCACACCCACAGCCAGGAGGCAAGTCACGTGATTGGTTGTGAGGAGGAAGAGGAGAAAAACCAGGAGACCAGGCTAGATGGAACACAAGAAGCGAAGGCCTGGACTGGATTAAACTGTGATTAACTGTGAAACAATGGAAAAAGATCATGTGACGTGATGTTTCCAGTCTGATTGTTTTAGATCCTTAAAAAATATCATTGCATCTCTGGATGGAAATTATGTTGTGATAATTATAGCCTAAGCTTAATCCATGCCACTCTTTTTGGGCAACTAACCAAGTTGGTTTTGACGTTAAACGTGAAAGTCACCATCACTCATTCCTTCCACCATCATAACATACATCCAAGAGGAATTTTGTCATATGATCTGGAATATTTTGTACAATTTCTACTTTCTGTTGGGGCAATAACTCATCTGTGATATCTGTTGAGTGAGAGGTTATCAATGAAATATTCTTATTTTACATTGAAAGCTATAATGGAAATTAAAATAGATACAGAGCAGTACGAGGTTTGTCTCAAAAAATGTGAATAGTAATAGTACAAGGCATATATTGGACGTAGTCAAGTGAAACACAAGTACATTGAAACTTATTTTTGCTTTATTTAACGAAACTAACAACTGCTGTTAATTCTCCTTTCCATAATATTCATTTGCAGTCAGTCAGGATGACACTTACTATAAAAAAGTGTGAAATAGTTCTAAATGTAATACACATATGTTGTTCAGGTCATGTTTAAAAATATAAAATGTAACTGTCAGAGAGTAATTTATGACAGTTTAATTCAAAGGCACTGAATATAGAAATAATATGGAAAGATTTTTTTAAAAGGAAAAAATGATTGGCATGTGTTTTGTGGAGTTCAGCACAAAAAAGAAACTGTGTGAGAAAGGCCAATAGTGTGTGTGGATGTGTGTATTATTATTGTTAATGCAATTAGTTAGCTGTTTCCTTTTGACATCTTATCATTTTTTTGGTTAATATTTACTGATGTGCCAATGATTTGACCTTTGAATAATTGATTTGTAAGTTATTCTACTGATTAATAAATATGAATGTTCTTATTTGTGATTAAAGTGTTTTAAAATTACAGTCTAAATGCTTTTTACACCTTTTGTTCCGTCCCATTTAATCTTACTCTGCAAGATAAATAATGATGCGCAACTGCTTGGCTCCAGGTCTTTGTGCAGCAAATAAAATCTATAAAAATTTCAACAGAAACAATGTTTGAGTTAGTGTTTGCTTTGTAACCACTACTTGACAGGCTTTCTTTAAATATACATGGGAGTTGTGCTTGTTTATATAGTTTGTTATTTTATGAAAAGTAGATCTAGGCATTGTTACTCATGTCATCTTATTGAGACACTACCTGCTGATAACAACTTTAAATCTATATTTTTTTGTGGAGGTAGTGAGAAAAGCAGCATGTGCAATACACCTAACCTCCTTAGTTCACTATCCCACATGAGAAGTAATGTTTCTACCTGTAAAATCCTAAATGAAAACAAGATTTTGTTTTTGGTTGAGCCCATCAGCTGCATCTCGGCAAACATTTAAGTCATACTATCTGTTTTGTAAATTTACTCTACAGGTGAAAGCCTAATGTCAGTATATATTACAAGCCCTTTTCTTTTATTTACCCATAGATTTATAGGTGGGGTGGGAGATCTTTTTTTGGGATTTTTTTTTTTACCATATTGCTTGAAAACCTTGACATGATCCCATATCACACACTGAAATAGAATGTTTGCAAAAAAAACATTTTTTTAGTCCAGTCTAGAGGGTGGAACCAGAGTAAAACTCCAGCCAATCATTGTACTGATCATCTTTACAATGATTGATTTGATGATACGTCCATCAAATATCAGTCCACCCCCCAACGCTCTACCCCTCCCTCCCTCCCTCAACTGAAAAAGGAAATGGTCCTCAAAACTGATGCTAAGGTGACCATGTTTCTACTCAATAGGCAAGATGATACAGTTGTGATTATATAATATTTGGACATACTAATCACTTATGGGTATCGTATTCACCCGTCAGTGAGAAAATGTCAGATATTGACCAAACATAATGTTCCAGCAGGTTTTGCTAAGTTACCAACACTGTGTGAAAAGTGCTGCTGTAACACCATAAACTATTGTCCTTATCCATTAGTTTTCCCATGGTGTTTATTTCATGCTTCTAAACCTTTTGTTAGCTAAGCTTCATGTGACACAAACTGATAAATGTTGATTATTGTTTTGTTATTTAGGATGATAATTGACGTTGAGTTCTGGTGAATGATCGTGAACCTCAGTGATCGCTCCAGACAGCATGAGCGTTGATGTATTTTTGAAGGCGTGGTTTCAAGGGGTGACCTGACGAAGAGGCATGGGTGTGTATACTTTCAATGCGCCCAGGCTCCTGTGGGGCTGGCATTTCACCACAGCCGGTGCCCGCCACCCCCCACTGTAATTACAGCGTGGGGTTTCCGGGAGACCCCCTGCATGTGTGCATTAGACGCCTGTGTTTCAAGATGGGCCAGGTGGGTTGCCAACATCGCAGCTGAGCCCTGACACCTGTTGTACCTGGGTTGGACCCCGCCCTGGCGATGCGGTTGGCGTCACATAAAAGGAGTAAATAGGGTCCCGTTCGTCCCTTTGCATCTGGGGGAGAGAAGACGCAGTAGGCCCACAGCCTATTTCGCCCTCTTGGCGAAATCCAGATGGAAGGCTCTGTGAAGCTAGCCACCTGAGCCACAAAACCCTTCCTGGCTGATCCATGTCATGTCATACTGCCGCGGAGGAAATGCGCACGCCGGGTGCACAAGCCAGACCTGCTTGTGAGGGTCATAACATCCAACACAAGATTTTTTCTGTGGGAACCCCCTCCCCCCCGGTTTTTTGATAAATTACACCCTGTATATATATATATATGTATATGTATATATATATATATATATATATATATATATATATATATATATATATATATATATATATATATATATATATATATATATGTGTGTGTATATGTATATATATATATATATATATATATATATATATATATATATATATATATATATATATATATGTATATGTATATATATATATATATATATATATATATATATATATATATATATATATATATATATATATATATATATATATATATATATATATAGCTGGCAGCTGGCTAGCTAACCATTTTATCCATCCAACTATCTGTTATCTCTCTGACTCATCTGGTCTTGACTTGACTGAGCCTACATTTAGGCCACAATATTAGGTGTACTGTGCCTGTACTCTGCTTTGGGTCCGCATCAAGCTAATATACAACATAGGGCTGTGATTGAAACATTTAATGTTGCATGGTATCTGTGGTGCCAAAATGTCGTGGTTCCTACTACACTAGAAAATCTACATAACAGTACTACTGTGGACTGGTAAACTACCTCTGAACGCAGTGCCAGTTTCTGCTGTGTTGCAGGCTGACACTCCTCCTCCAGACTTCTGTTCTCACTACATGCTGTTCGGATGTCATAAAACATACATAGCCAGTAATTTAACAGATTCCCACACATATTTCTAACCAGCCAACATTGCTGTTCCAGACTTAAATGACACACTCAATGCAATTGAATGATGTTTTTTTCACAGACTGCTACAGCTGTCAGTGCCACATCTATTGTGATGTAGCTCAGCTGATCAGTGGGTTGATACAAATGTCGGGTTGAAGAGAAAGGAAAAGCAGAGGACTCCTCTAACGTGTCTGTGCAGCTGCATTCAGTCCACTGCAGAGCACAGCTGCATTTCCTTATGGGATGGTGCTCACAGAGATTTCCCATCATCTAGCATCGCACTACACTTTTGTCATTGTAAGGCAATTGTGTTCCAAAATGACTAATAATGCCACAAATGTTGGTCCTATCAACTTGCTGAGATATGCATTGCGGAGACGGGACTATTCCTCAACTGCAAGTACCAAATTGGCCAGTTAAAAAGGCACACACACACACACACACACACACACACACACACACACACACACACACACACACACACACACACACACACAAAGGCAAAATTAGAAGCATTAAAAATGACCAAAATAGATTTATACCCTGAAGGGTTTACATCATGTTTAAGTAGATCTTCTTCAGGCTATTTTAAGTCTCTGACTATGATTCTATATTCAATAAGCCTGAACTGCAAACAAACAAACAAACAAACCCTGATTACACTGATGTGAGTGATCCATGGCTGTGTTCAGTCAATCTTATTTCCTACTTTTAGTGACACAGTTTTTCACATTATTGTATGTTACTGCAGCTATTAATGAGATAGCTGTGATCAGTAAATGTTCATACGTGTAAATATACACATGCCTTTGATAAACAAGCAACGACTCTGAGGACATGGCAAGTAGTAAAGCTTTAAAACCCCACAGGACATTTTTTACTTAAGCTCAGTAATTTTCTGTAACAGCAGGGAAGCACAGTAACTTTACTGTGGAAGATTAAAAGCATATTTTGAAAAGACACTTATTATACATTTGGGGTTGCACAATGAGCACATACAGCAGCTGGGCTGGTGGGAGGGTCCCGGAAGATTGGATCTAATACTGTATACATTTAACGAGCATTTTTAACCTTTACTGGATTGTAGACAGAATTGAAAAGCATCTAAAATAAAGACAGGGATTGGCAAATGTAATGATGGAACATATCTTTGACATTCGTTCTCATTTATACGGAGACGATGAAAAAAGAAGATGCAAAAGTGGCGTCTCGTCTTCCGTTTTTTCATCTGCGTTTAGATGAGCATATTCAGGATGAAATCCTTGTTTATCTGAAGATGCAACAGTATGCAAAATACAATTAGATAGTCCTGCCAGGATGCTATGTGGTACTATGATAGACCGCTGTCATGTCCTTTTCTGTTTTTGACGTATGTAATTGTACATCTGACTCTCTTCGGCTATTATGTGTAATTTCTGTACAATAGCTGAAACAACTCCTGTACGTTTAGTAGAGCTGCTAGTGCTAATGCTAATGCTAGTGCAGCTGGAAGATCTGTGGGATCCAGGTTGTCCAACATGTTTGTTTGTTGTTACTTGCTCGGCGTATGAATGTAATGTGAACGTGTATGTGACGTGAATATATGTGATGTAAAGACACATGCAACATGAATAGGTGCATTTCTTGCTGTTTAAACAGAGATGTTACCCAGCATGTCTTCAATACGTCCCATTCTGGAAGGACTTTTCAGATTTATGCGTATTCACACTCTGATGGCGTTGGCTTCATGTAAATGAAAGACACTTTTCATAAAATATATTGTCATATTTAGCCGCAATTGTCCTTGTGTAAATGGCTCGTTAGTGCTCAATTTTAAACTTTTTTTTAATAGGCTGGTGGGTTATAGTTTGTCCTAAATTAATTGGCTTTGTTAAGAGGGTAGTAGTGCAAAGCTGACAAAGCAAACAAGAGGGAGAACATTCAGAAAGTCTTGGACCAGAGATGGACTATGATGTTAATGTCCACAGTCAGCAGCCTGTCAATGCTAATACTGTCTAGACAACAGCAGAGATAAATAGGACAGACTAATTCAATTCATCAGGCTTTTCTACAGGGAATAACTTTATAACAGCAGTACTTAAAAATATAATTTGTAATCATTCTATGACTGATAATGATTGTACAGGGCTATTAAAAAAGAATGAACTGACACATTGCTTCATTTCTCAAGAATCATCATGGAATGAGTCAGTAACCATTTAAAAGGGTTTTAAAACATTTGAATGGTAAACTACGACGACCTTAAACAAGAGCAAACCTAATATGCTTTTGGGAGTAATTCTCTTATTGTATTGATGTTGTCGGTGCTGCAGGTGGTGGACACATTGAACATTTGTAAGACAGGAAATAAGTAAAAGTTGATCGTGAGTAGAATACTTGACTTGGCTGTAGTTTTCTATTGCTGGTCCTTATTAAAATATTGCATAATGAAATAGTTTCATTCTTTTTGAATAACCCTGCATATTCTACAACTCAATAATAACAAAATATATAAATAAACTAACTTATTAATTTCCATGTGTTTTCTGACAAAGTAAATATGGTTGCCTTTATTTATTTGATGTACCCTGGGGCACACAGCAGTGATTGTTGACAGATAAACTGGAAGGAGCAGCACACAAAGTCAGTTCTTTCAAACCGTTTCAGGGTCATGTGTGAAAAATTTATTTCTTATTGAATCTTTAATCTGTATCATTTCATTTTTCTTATCTCTTCTACATATCATAGAAATCACCTTCTATAAAATCTTTCAGAGGACACTCCTCGACTCTGCTTTGTTAATTCAGAAAATAGATTTACTGTACATATGATAGAATTATTTTATTATTGGTGATCTAAAACAATATATTTAGTGGTCAAAACCCTGTGTTTGGGAAACACTGGTCTGGACAATTACTAAATGTGTCACAAAAAAAAAAAAAATAGCTTGAACTTTTTGAAACCAAATCTATTTCCAAACAAAACATACTGATGACATCATGCAGCAGTAATGCCCAACAGTGGAGATAGGCATTCCACATCTAACTAAATGATTTGGTCTTGGATGAGCAAAAACTGATGTGTAAAATACTGTTTTTGTAAAAGGAATCTGATAGCTTCAAAGAGAAATTCACGGCTTCTTGTTGCTACATTTTCTGTGGTTTGGTTTGTGTGAACACTCGATATATTTTTTTGTACTCTAAACAATTTCTACAAGTTCATCCAGTGTACACTTTAATATTTATTAGCCTTGACACAGACAGTAAAAAACAACTTTATTTATGTCTTCTTATTTGCATAAATGCTTTGCATATACAGTGTTTCTGTTTGTCTCTTTGTGTTATGTACAACAATTTTTCTGTGTCAGGTGCACATGCAGATATCCCTCCACAAACACATGCATTTCATGGTCACTAATTGTTTTGTGTAGACTCATGTAAACCCCCCGCCCCCACTGAATTAGTGTCTTAATTAGGCAATTAATGGTAAATCACAACGGACAGAAGTATTAAGACCCCACAGTCAGTCAGTGGCAACCAAGAGGTGACTCTTTCATTTTTCAGTCCAAAGCTTTATGGAGACATATTACTCATTAATGATGGTTAATGTGTTGGTTAATTTGAAAAGTTCTCTTTAATGTATAATGTTACCCATTGGAGAACAGTGTCAAAATGTTTCTAGAAGCATCACAACTCTGCTCTCAGCATATTCCTGTCCATTAGTTTATCAGTCTGTTTCTCTACTTGAAAACATCTTCACTATTAAAGGAGTGGTTATGGTTATGTTATGTTATTATGGTTAACTGTATTTTGTGTATTACTTACGAGCCATACATGTACAAATTCACTAAAAATCATTATAGATGCAACAGACTGGATCTTTTTAATAGACCTATGTGAATAGGTTGGTTTCACGTGACCTCACATTGCTATAAAGTCAGCGCGCGAATATCAGATGAAGGTCAGGAAGTGAATCCGAGTGAATTTTCCGTTGGGAACACGTCTATGTTTTATGTAGTTTACGTCTGCGCCAATCATTCTAACTGAGAGAAGAAAAAGTGATTTTTTTTAGACTACCAAAGATTATCATTCACAAAGGTGAGAAATGGAAAAAGCTCACAGAAAAATGTCATAAAAAGTGGATTTTAAATCTGTGGGAGGAGCAGAGTCTGCTAATGCTAATGCTAATGCTAATGCTCATGTCTGCAGCGACCACTTCACCAGAGGTATGTTTCAAAGCTAATGTAAACGAGGTGGGTGTTAGGTGCATTAAATAAACAGTCAGACAAATGTGGCTTCGTACTCATAACTCTTAGTTTTACTCCGACCACCAGTCCAGAACGAAGCCTCTCCTTTCTTCCTCTCTCCTTCTTCTCCTCCCCCTCTTTTTCTCACTGCTCCCAACAGCGCCCCCTTGGTGAAACATTCTAGGAGAGCACTACACCATCAATGTAAACCCACACAGCAATGAAACAAAACAAAACTAAAACGTATCAGCAAAACTGCTCATAACATCTGATTCTGAGCATTTCCCATTTTCACTCTTACTTTACCTAGACACATCAAGATGTGTTGCACGTTTGTTTACATTAGTCGCTACTGCTAGCGGCTAGCAGCGACTATTGTAAACATGCAATACATTTTGACGTGGCATCTTTACAAATAAAACACTCACCCTGGTGAAGACCAGATGATAATTATCACTGAGCCTTTTGGTATCGAGGTTGTGGACCCACCCACTGACAAAAAAGTTCTATGGCTCCTAACTTTTCTACACTTTCATCTGCTGCTGGTGTAGTAGGATGTCTGCAGGAGCAGTTAGTTAATAATATCCACAGCATATCATTAATTTTCATAAGATACCGGTCAGGTCCAATACATTTTTAACTAACTGTATCTATCTGTGTTTCCACACTGGATCAAAATCTGTACAATAAACAAAATCTCTTCAATGGTTTCTTCCCTAGCGACATAGTACATGGTTACTTCCTGCCCTCCAGCTGCAGTTGCAACATCATCATAGTCACTGACTGAAACCTACCTATTACACATGAGGGCAGAACCTATGGGGAGCAGCCATTGTTGGCCAGAAGTAACAACTAGCATTGATTTTGGGTGGTGAGTGTGAGCAAACAAGCAGCAGGCAGTGAGTGAGGTTTAATGGAAAGCACGTGTTCATGCTTGTTGTTTGTGCAGCTGTGAGCTTTGTGAGTCATTGGGACACGACCCAACACTGGCCAACAATGTGTCATCTTCAACTGCTGTTACTGCATGGGGTTAGTGACCAGTCCAGGTAATCAGACAAATTAGTGAGTCAGCATCACTACCAGTGCTGGAACAGCCCATGGATGAGTCTCTGTCCAACCTGGATATATATATACAAAAAATGTACAGTAGGAGAAACTAAAGCTTCAGGTTAAAAACACTTTCTATAAACCAAAGCGGTCATATTTAGTGTGACCTCCCTTTGCACTTAGCATATATTTAACCCCTTTGTTCTAATAACATTTGTGACTTTAACCTTCAAAACACATTTACTTCACTTTTTGTGTGTCTTCTAAAGATGTGCACATATTATATTTTCTTGTTTTATGTGAAGAAAAGAGCATGAGAAATAAATATGTATTCTCATTTCAACCCTGCAAAAACTAAACCTAGAGGTGGGCCTGAGAGTTTTGCACAGCACTGTATAGCACATTCATCAATTCATTAGATATGTAAAGTATTTAATAATGAATGCATTTATGGGCAAATGTTGTATTTATTCATGGCAAACCTTTTGGTGAAGGTGAACAGTAATTTTCAAGCATTGATTGGATATGTAAATATTTTCAATCTGATGGTGTGTATCGGTAGTTCAAGATTAATGTAGAGCATTTTTTTTTGACAATTAATGTATCATATTTTTCCAGCTGAATTCTTTCACATTTTAACTAACATACATTAGTATCTTTAAGCCATTGTCTTGCACATGATGATACCTAAAGTGAATTACTGGTGATGGTACAATATGTTGATGTGGACAGTATAACATTGTGGATGTATGTGCTCTCTAGTGTCATGTTATATTTGCTGTTTATCCTCATTTGGTGCCAATTCCCAAAACTAAACACTTTTCCCATCCTTTGACAGTTCTATTTTGGTTTTATTGTGCATGCATCTATATTGTACCTATGAGGTGAATCCTAAATCCCTCATGTGGTGTCTTGCTTGAGTGGAACATGTTTATTTCCCAGCAGAAATAGTGTTATTAATCTCCATGTCTCTGCATCCTCACAGATCTTTGGTGTCAAGCTGTTGTGAAAATGGGCCTTCACTCAGCTCATCTAACTCACTGGAGCTGCTTTTGGCAACTGACCCCTGAAAACATTTTGGTTTCGACGATTAATCATGGGTCAAGATGTGATATTGTGATACCATGCAATATGCAGGGACATTCTTTATGTATTCATTCATTTTAACTTTATGGAATCTTAGAGTAGATTAGACTAGACTAGACTACACTAGAATAAAATAGACTAGAATAGAATAGAATAGAATAGTAGATTTTCTGTTCCAAGTTAAAAAAATGCATTTCTCTTTTGTCGTAGCTGTCAGACAAAACCACACCCAGGCATTAAAACACTCCAACATATTCCAAAATACAGTACAACAGATAAAAACAAGTTAGGTGAGCAAATTGAAGGTGTGTGTGTGTGTGTGTGTGTGTGTGTGTGTGTGTGTGTGTGTGTGCGTGTGTGTTTCTTCAAATGGAAGAAAATAAATAGAAAACATGTAATCTCCAAAAAACAATGTAAAGTGGGTAGTATAATGCCATGATTCCACTAGTATCAGCTTGGTCTGATTGTGCTTGACTCAGCTCACTTTGGTGTGTTTCCATTATTATAAAAGACCAAGTACCATGGTACCCAGTACTAGATTTTTGGTATCGCCTCCGGTGAGGTTCCAAGCAGTCCCAAGTGTTATTATATAACGTGATGTGTAAATGGCATAGGAATAGTGGAGTGGTCTACATCATTGCGTTATCAATGTGTAACCTGACATTTAGGCTGAATCCCATTTCACCCCTTACCCTCTGTTTTGTGCGTCCACATGTAGGAGTAGGGATGTCTCAATTCACATTAAGGCAGAGGGTAGGGGGAAGGGGAAGGGCTTTATACCCCTTCAAATGGAGATTTTCCAGAGGCAGACTCCAAATGGAAATTTCCCAGAATACAATGCAAATCATTGAAAAAAAAAATGGGGGCATCTACAAAGGAAGTAGACAACTGTAGTATTTTCACTGTAATTAACTGTTTTTAAGTTGTGATAAGTTGTGTTGTATACAGTTTACCATTGTTGTAATGTGTAATGGTAATTTTCTACATAAAACGTCTAAAAGAATTCAGTGTAAAAGAATTCAATGTTTCAAAAAATTTGGTGTTAAAAAATCAAATTCATACTCATACATACTGGAACCGATTTGCTTCCGTCCATCCTACGGCATTAACAGACTAGTCGACTTCCGTAGCACAAGTCGACTTAAATTTGGAGGAGTCAACAAGTCGCATGATATTCTTTCTCTCCCTCTCTCTCTCTTTTTGCAGTTAATATAAAAAGTAAGGACGCGTGACAGACATTTGGACTGTCCAGATTTAGAGCCGTGGGTCCAGACAAAACATATATGGACATATGTGGACATATGTTCACCCTACTGATGTTGTGTAGTTAAATTAAACAGAAAGCTCTTTGCTAATGTTGGCCTTTTTTTGTTGGGGTTAAAATGTTGATGCTTGAGTCTTGTCAGTGGACACTGTTACGGTGCAGTGAACTTTCATACAAGTTGCTCATTGCTGGACAGACGTGTGCCCGTGTTTCTTTTATTTTTAGCCGTGTGTCTGTGTTGTTCATCTGCTGAAAATGTGATGACATCATAACGACCTGTAGACTCGACTGACGTAGGTGAGTGTTGAAGGTGTGTCCCAATTCATAGAGGTTGATTTTCAAGCTCTACCCCTTATAGCTTTGTTTGAATGGGTAAGAAATAGAAATGAGGATTGGGCCTTAAAAAACAAACTACATTCAGAGTTGCAGTAAACAGAACGGTAAATTAATTCAGTCCGCAATACAATGATGGCAAAACAACACCGTGGTCAGTCGTGGAGGTTGAGACATTTCTGTCTTTGGTGGCTGATGAAAAAAATTCAGTGTGAACTTGATGGCCCCTTGCGATGACATTCAGGTACTTTAGTATTTGTAATGGAAATGCTCTCTGAAACAGATGGCTTTGTAATGTAAATTCTCTTTCTGTTATTTACCTTCTGATCTTCTAAAAGTTTCACAAAGTAATTTCCTGAAATGTATAAACAACAGCCCAGCATATTATTGTGTGATAAATCTTCATTGTTATGGATTTGTTACTTAACGTGGACTTCCTGGGTTGTACTTCATTCTTTATGGTTATGATACATAAAAATGCCTCCAGCAGCCTTTTTATTTAATGTAAAGCTATTTGCAGTCTGAATAGCCTTCAGCTGTTTGACACTACTATAGCATTCCTTTTCTGATTCATTATCACATCCAGTGTTAAACATAACATCAATGGGAGTTTCCTGTTTTGATTATACTTGCATATTTACATCTAATCTCTGCTAATTTATTTGCGTTAAGTCACGATGTAGTAAAACTCATGTCAATTTATGCATAAACAGGAGCAAAATTAACAACTTAAGAAAGTAAGTGGTAATTATAATGCTTCATTGTCAGTATTTTAACTGTAGAAAATTGTAGGCCACGAGGACAATTGAGGAGACTTTAATATTCCACGTACAGTTGTTAACCAGAGCGGACTTAGTGACAGGCTCATAGCTCATCACATACTGACTGAACACGCTCTGTGTAAATATGTACTATTGAGGACAAGTCACTGCTAGTATTGGATGATACACATAAATCAAAGCCTTACAAATAGACAAAATTCATTTTCTGTACTTTACAACACACCAAAATGTTTAATGAACTTGGTGAGCCACTTAGGCAAAATCCCAATTGACCCTTTGGCCTTACTCCTACCCCTTCATTTTGCCCATTCACATGAAGGGGTAGTGTTGTCCCAATTGTCAATTAGATGGAGGCGAAGGGCTAATGTGAAGGGCTGTACAGCCCTTGAAACACAAACAAACCAGGACAACACTATTTTATTCTGTTCAAATCATTGCCCAGATCAAGGAAAATGACCAAAAAGTACAGCAACAACAAAAGAAGCAAATAAATGTACATATTTTGTTTGTAAACATCTAAATCATTTGATTGTTGTTTTAAGGCGTAATAGATAGCATTACAGTTGAGAACTGCAAATTGATGCTAGCCCATGGAACAGAGATGCTTACAGTTACAACTGTGTGCAGGAGAATATCATAAGTTCATATCTTTAATAATGTCATTTATTGTGCCATTTCCAGTACATAGAACTGGCTTGAACTGGCTCAGCTTGACTTGTATCAATTACAGAATAGTATTCACCTTATTCACCTGGCGGCCCTTTTTATGCTCGAGGGGTACGGAAGTTAAACATAAGTGCACAGTTCCATACTGTATATTGTCAATCACTAGCTTCAGTAAATGTTTGGGTTGCCAACATGCCAGCAGTTTGGACCACCAATCTCTCCGTCATGCTGGAGTTAACGATCGATATTGTTGAAAAATTGGTGTGAAAGGCCTGTTATATTCCCCGGGCTGTCTTGCTGAAAGGCTACAGTAACTTGGTTGAAGGCTACATAACGTTTCAGTAGGCTAATGGCACCGCTAGCATATCATCAGTACTGACAGCCATCAGCACGCTAACCACAAAATGGACAGAATAACCTAGAAATAACATATAGAATGTAGTGTTATGTAATTACACATTCATATTTTCTTATTTCATCGTGACATTAGGTTGATTAGGTGGCTGTTAGCGCTATTTATCATTGATTAATTATCCTTAGCTTACCTTGAAATAGGGACCAGGATCCCTCTTTATGTTTTTGGACCATTCACACCGAAGTGCCTTATCTTTGGGAAAACGATGTCCACTGTACGATTTTTTCCTCTGAGCATGTAGGCAAAGTGTACCCCTCAAGATCTTTTGAACGTTCAGGGTGAATAAGGCCCATTGACTTTAACTGGTGGTGGTGCAGCACACATTTTCTGCTCAAAGTTGCTGATAAATTCTGTTGTTGTACGTTGTCTTGTTTGAATTTTTATGTTGGCCACCATGGACTGAAGCTCCTGAACTCACCATGGTGTATTTTTGGTCTGTTATCATGTGGTTTACTGTACTGCTATATTTATTGTCAACTTCCACATCTATATTTTTATAAAACAGCAGGTCACAGAGACTGCTGATGACATAACAGATTGCATAGTGTTGTCCCATTTATTTGGTGGATTATTTCAACCCCTATTCCATTCAACTCATTTTCAAGGAGTAGTGGTAGGGGTAGGGACAAGGGCTACGGGTAACAAATGAATTGGTATTGGACTTTACTATAGCTGGTAGGAGTCTTTTTATGGGTTTTTAACTGGCCATCTGTCTTAATTACCATTTTTAATCTCTAAAAAACCCTACAAACTGTTACCTTAAACCAGTGCATTTTAATACATTTATGCTGCATCATTTAAATTGGGATCTGATATCCTCTAGTAACACAGTTCCTTAAAATATTTCTAACACGTGAAGGACATGAACTCCCATAAGAACGTAGTAATTGAATTAGCATGAGTATAGATCCACACATGTAGTAAAACACTATTGAATACTTTTATATATGTTTTACAAAGTTTTATGTAGCCCTTGTCCCTGTGAGACTTAGCTTTGTCCATTTTAGTGTATTTCAGACAAATGCAGCATTCTAGTTTTTAATGTGTGGGCGTCAGGAGTCAAAAAATGGCCTAGGAATTTATTCCTGACTTGCCCATTCATCAGTGGGCGTGGATGAGATGATCAGGGTCACCCAAAAATGTTATGTCTCATAAATATTGATGTTATTTAAATGTATGTAACACAATTCAGTCAACAGCACAATAATTAGTGGATGTTTGACACACAAACCAAAGGCATGGCGACCTGTTAATTTTGTAATTCAGACAGATGTGAAAAGAACACTAAGTTCTCCCAAAAGCAATAATATTTTACCAACACACATAATTATGTGTGTTGAGTATATTGAAAGGATAATGACACATCCTTGCACTTAAAGTCTTGATTTTAACAAATGTTTAACATTTCATCAGTATTTACAAGATGTATAATAATAATAATAATAAAACTGCAAGCAGTATCAATAGACCTTGCGCCAGACGTGGTGCGTGGCGAAGGCCTAATAATAATAATAATAATAATAATAATAATAATAATAATAATAATACACATAATTCTGTCTCGTGGCTAACTGATGGATTCAGACAATGGGACGTTGGCTCTCAGCTGTAACTGACCAAGACAGCCCAAATGTCAAGTGAAAGGGAGAAATGGGTGTGACACACCCATATTTACCAAAGTTACTATCTGGGCCATCAATTGTGAAACTAGTCTATAAAACATAACGTGGAAACCCCTCAGACTTCAGTCCATGCCAAAGTTTTTCACAATAGAGAGGGATGGAATGATGGATGATGTTCTAGACCCCCCATGGACCTCAATCTGGACCTCAGTACATATTTCTACAAGTAACGTGACAGACCTGTATAGGGCTAGGTATGATGACCAATTTATTTAATCAATTAAATTTGGATTCATGTGGTTCTGAATTGATAAATCACAATTCATCTTGATCCGGCCCAAAATGGATTTGATTTCCGATTAACTGATTTATTCAGATTCATTCAGTGATACCAAAATACAATATTGACCCATAACCTGATTATCTTACTACCGCAATCATGCAACCATTGGTGGTGATAGTCAGGGCAAGGATAGTATATTACTATATTCCCAGAATGACTGTTGACCAGACAGTCCAGGTGTCCACTTCATCTATATTGCAAATTCGAGTTTCATGTCGGGAGGGTCTTGCTCAGACGTGATTTCCACACTCCTACTGACCCGGAACTGTTGTAAGCAAGACTGAGACACCCATCTCTCCCAGGGACTCATGAAACAGAGCCACCTGCACTTCCACTTTGGTACTACCAGTACTATCAGGTACTCACAGTCCTGCTCTGAAAAATGTATCTAATCCACTGTCACTACTTTTCTTTTTTACCTTTCCATAAACCTGTATGTGGAGGATGTATTGATAATACTGTGAGACAGTGAAGGTGAGCTCCCCTCACCTTATCATTGTTATTGATTATCTGCTGCTCTCAACAGTTGAGAACCACTATTGCATGAAAACGTTTTTGCACAGACAGATAAACGGACAGATGACCAACTGATGACAATACCCTGCAGCAGTGACTGAGGGTAAAAATTGGAAAGCATGTTGAAGGCCAGCTGCTGGCCCAATTGTGCCAATTTTTACCCTGCTGTGTGGGCCACTGGCCACAACCTTAAGGGTCATCTAGGCCTTGGCAACAGCAGGCCTTTATACTCTTATCAGCTGCACCAGCCCATGAACCCAGCTGCCCACCAACAAAATTCCTGGTACTCCAAATGGCCACCCCGCACCTGGTGGGTACCATTGACCTGCATCCATTAACTTACATAAAAAGCATGGCGATCCACAATAGTTAAACAACTAATAAACCTCTGCTTTAGCTTGACAACTCAAAGGTAATGGGACCTTTTTTTAATGTATTTATATGTGCGCTACATCCAGGGTGCGATTTATTTGTGGCGGCGTCTTCTCTTGTACATGCTAATGCTGCTCTAAACTCCTAGCGGCAGCACATTATATGTGCTATAGTAGTAGTCTAGTTACGCTCGATTCAACTTTTGGCTAGATTTCCCTGAAACTGGCCGACGAATCACGGTGAAGTATAGAGTCAGAGGGTGGGCGTAACAAAGTGACACTGCAACAAGACACACAACCGGAAACAATCATAGAAGAACAGGTGGTGATTTCCTTTTATCAAAGATGAATGAAGAATGTGAGAAAACATCAGTAATCTGTAAATTCTTTTTACAGAAGCAACAACAGTTGTTAAGCTCCATAATCCACCATTTTGGTTCGTCATTTGTAACTATCTCTGGACTCTTCTGTGAGAATCTTGAAGATTACGCCGATTGGTTGTAGTACCGTGCTATTGCATACAGAGGATTTTAAAAGACAACCTTCTAGCCTCGCTTCCCCTAACTATGAAGCTAGACCTATACATGTAATGAATAGGGATAGCGTGGCTCGGCTACAGTATCTATACTTTTTTGGAGTATTGTTTTTTTCCCCTAATTCTACTTTTACTGCACTACATATTTTTGATTCATTTAATACTTTACTCTGATAATTTTTTTCATGTACTGAATCGTTAATCATCATAAAAAGGTATGGCTCTGTCACCTCATTTGATGAAGGTGGCTTGTCACCAGTAGGTGACCAGGTTGGCTTACAGAAAAAGACCATGTCGGTGTATATAAGAAGGGTGCATGCTCCCACATGGCCTCTCAAACACTGGTATGTTTAGCGTTAGCATGCACGAGAAGACGACCCAAGATCCCCACCATCAACATCCACAACTTTAACATCAAAGCTATTGGCTTCAAATGATTGTGGCGAGGGTGAAGATGAAAGTGACCACCCTGGCCCTCTTTAGAGTCTATTTTTTCCTTGATGGGAGCAAAAGACACCTCTTATCAAATTAAGTGCCTACTCTGCCTCCCCAAAGAATGTCAAATACTTGCCCATGTTTGCCATTTATCCAGCTATTTAGAGTCCCCCCCAAAAAAGTAGGACACATACATAGTTAGAATACAACCCCAGTAGGACACATACAAATATTTTTTTCCATAAATGCTTGTATCTAACTTAATTTAAATATTTAATACTTATATTTAACTGCAACGTCTACTCCAGTACTTCATACATCACTGTATATAAATAACATAGAATCTTATTTAACATTCTATGTTACATAAATACATTTTAATGTAATTTTAAACAGTTAAACATAAATGTTAAAACTGAGAAAATATACCATCGTTAGAAAAAAAATACTGTAAGTAAGCTAGAAGTTAAAGTGTAAGCGTTTTTAACCACAACAGCATGTCTCCAGAATGCAGAGATAGGGTCAGCAAAAGGCTGGAAAAATAAGTGGCGCTAAACACAGAAAAGGGGGAATATTTTACAACTAACAAAGTAAATTGGCAACACATCAGTTGGTCAGAAGGGCAATTACACACACACACACACACATATGCATTATGGACCAATTTTAGTATACTTTAAAAATGTGATGTAAATTTACAGAGAGTGAAAATCTCTTCATCTACTCTACTATACACATCTACTCTACATAATATAAGCAAAAACAGTTGGCGAATAGTGAGATACTGTATCTGTGCATAAAAGACAAGGCTCAAAGTCAATACAGGATGCCCAGTTCTTTAGGTCCTTGGGCATCACTGCTTTAAAACCAGATGCCATTCTTTAATGAGGATCTTCCAAATACTTCCAGAGTTACTGTTTGTGAGCACAGTTCACCATCCTGTCCACAAATGTAAGTGGAATGTAAAGCTCTGTCGTGTAAATAAGATGCCATACGTGAACATGATCCAGTTTCTATCATGATCTCTGTGCAAACATTTGAGATGTTATCGCTGCTCTATTGCTCGTAAAATGTGTTTTTCTTATCACACTCACTAACTTAGACTTGTAAATCATTACATTCTGTTTATTAAACTTTTGTGGAAATTTCAGGATTTAGGTTTGTCGCAAAATAATACATTATAACTAATTCAACTTTTGAGCAGTCGAACTTTGAATGGAGTGTGGAGTATTTTCACAGTGCACTATTTGTACTTTCATATCTAAATAGAAATACTTCTTCCACTAAATATATATCTTGTCTAAAGATTTAAAGCAGTCTCATTTGAAAGCAGTGTTGGGGTGTGGGGTGTTTAAAAATAAAGATAACGTCCAACAGAACATGATTTGTTATGTTGAGCAAATTAAATCAGGAGGAGGCTGTTTACCTCTTTACAACATGATGAATGATTTTGAGATAAGTGACCTAGATGCCGCAACAGTATAACAGCTCCATCATGAAGATAAATAAATGGAATACTTTAACCTTGATGCTTAACTTCCTAAACCTGTTCAGAATGAAAACACTTTACCTTAAAGCCAATCATGTCAAGTCTGAGAATAACTTCCTTAAAATAACACTTCATTACAAGTGTGAAGCAGGGTGATATTGTGGTTGTATGAGCGAAAAATTCTACCAAACAAACAGCTTAAAATAATTTGCCAGTCGTGTAGAAAGCCATTCTCATTTCACAGGCTCATACTGCTGCTCTGTGTGCGGTGCAGTTATCCTTGTAGGCTGTTTTGTCATTTAGTCAAGATATTCAGAAGAGACTCATATTCTAGCTTTAAACAAGGCTAGAGTGATCCAGCCTCCTACCCTTTTATAGCTGCACAGAGACCACAAAACGATGCTGCACACCTTCTGTATTTGATAGAGCATGTCCGTCAGTTTACATCCTATTCCCTCATAAGAGTTATTTTTACCAAACTATAATAGAAGCCTAATCTTAAGAGTGGTGAATTTCATCATGTTGTGTATTATGTTTCCTTGCTGCAGCCAGACCTTTGTGTGTTTGTACATGCTGAGGACATCAAAGTGGCATCCTACCCTTGGGCGCCATTGTGCATTTACTATGTTTGGATCTATTTCTTCCTTCCTCTCTCACTAGGTAGGTTTGAGTCTAGTAGATGTGTTAAGTTTTCGTGAAAATAAGCCATTCAGTGGTTGACTATGCTGTCAGTCAGATAATGGCAATGCATGTACAGACTTATAATGAGTTTTCTGCTGCATGGTACATGCAAATGAGAGCAGTTTATGTCTATTAGCAGCTTAATTGACACTTCTTGCATGTAGGATGCAGCACCATTATGACTCTTTATAGTTTCCATTATTAGGATTAATAATGACTGAGAACACATGTACATATGAAATAGAAAAATGGCTATTTTAATACAGAAATTACTAAGAATGGGAGATTATGGCCAATATGTTGTCATGATGAAAATGGATGTATGTTCATTGATATTTTTTTCAATAAATGTAAATATTGTGGATTAAAGGAAAACATGTAAGAAGTCAGGTGGATATTTTTTGTATTATTACTATTATATATATATATATATATATAAAAAGCCCAGTAAGGTCGAGGAACCAGAGGGGCTATCATGGAGGGACAAACCCTTGCATGGCGTGTACCATCAACAAATTGAGGAAGTGTCTGATATGGAAAAGACATACCATTGGCTGGAGAAGGCTGGACTAAAGGACAGCACAGAGGCACTACTTGTGGCTGCACAAGAACAAGCCCTGAACACCAGAGCAATAGAGGCCGGGGTCTACCACATCAGACAGGACCCCAGGTGTAGGCTGTGTAGAGAAGCCCCTGAAACAGTCCAGCACATCACAGCAGGGTGTAAGACGCTGGCAGGCAAGGCATACATGGAGAGGCATAACCAGGTAGCGGGTATACTGTACAGGAACATCTGTAAAGAGTATGGACTGGAGGTCCCAGGGTCAAGATGGGAGAACCCCCCAAAGGTGACAGAGAACAAACAGGCCAAGATCCTGTGGGACTTCCAGATCCAGACTGATAAGATGGTGATGGCCAATCAGCCTGACATAGTGGTGGTGGATAAACATGAGAAGACAGTGGTGGTGATAGATGTAGCAGTCCCCAGTGATAGCAACATCAGAAAGAAAGAACATGAGAAGCTTGAGAAATACCAAGGGCTGAAAGAGGAGTTAGAGAAAATGTGGAGTGTGAAGGCAACAGTGGTACCAGTAGTAATCGGAGCACTAGGGGCAGTGACCCCCAAGCTGGGAGAATGGCTCCAGCAGATACCAGGAACAACATCAGAGATCTCTGTACAAAAGAGCGCATTGCTAGGAACAGCTAAGATCCTGCGCAGAACCCTCAGGCTCCCAGGCCTCTGGTAGAGGACCCGAGTCTGAAGGAGACACCGCCCACGTGGGGCGAGGGGAACATTTATATATATATATATATATATATATATATATATATATATATATATATATATATACACGAGTTGAATGCCCGCCTGATGCACTGTCCACTGTCATATGTTTTTTTTTTCTTTTTCTTTTTTTTGGTCTGCATTTGTTCTCATTGTTTAACACCACAGAGAGGGTGTCAACATTGTTTGAGATCAATGCATTTTTTAGTCTTGCAGCCAAATATTTTAATATTTAGTGCATGTGTGTGACCATCATCGGTCCTCCCTGAAAGCTGAGCAGACATCCTTTATTAGAACCCTCTATTATAAGCCAGGGAGGGCAGTGCTACACCTCAGTGATGTGTGGGGGAAACAAAGACTGGACAGGACGGACAGGACAAACAGGGAAAGAAATTAAGGGGGAAGACACAAGGCCGTAGAGCCCTGCCATCTGCCCCACCACAGAGCCCATCCCTCCCACTCCCACCTGCTCGCGAGGCCCTAACTGTTGTGTCCCTATATGTGCCTAAGGGTAGCTATATACAGTGAGGTGTGAAGTGCACAGTAAGAGGCAGTCTGGTGTGGGTCCAGCCCATTAGGACAGAGCAGGGGGGGAGACAGGTAGTGGGACCACTGGTGTTGATGCAGAGGGCCCCCAGAGCCCCGAGGCTTGAGGCCAAGGTGGGCCCACCCGAACCCAACCAGCCCAGCCAGCACCAAAACCCCCAGAAGTTGCAGCGCTAGACCAGTGCCCCCATATGTTTTTACCACCTTTATGTTTTTTGGACTTAATAAATCACTTTGCCTGTGCTAAATTAATATATTTCCATTTCTCCTCCTACCACCGCACAATGTGTGTCAAGGCCCTAGATTACATATTGTGGCAAAAGTGACTGGATTTAGATCCACTATTTTGCACCTTTGAAAGACACACCCCATAGCACACACTGTTATAATATCAGTTTGTACATTTATTTGTGTATACAATGACTTTGTTTTTGTTGGAGCAGGTGCACAGACCTTAAGCTGATGTTCAAATTGTGTCTGAGGTAACACTGATGACAGTTACTGTACATCCAGCTGTTCCACAGTGTGCGTGGATGTTCACAAGGCAATGACTCATTGACTTTATGTAATTATTTAATCCATACATTTAGAATGTTTGTCTTATGACCAAACTAATTGCACCCCTATTTCCGACTGGGGGCAGTGGTCCTGCATCAAGGGGCTGTACGCACTCCACTGTCACTGTCTAATCAAATCCTTTAAACATATACTAGATAGACCCTTGTGTTTGCTGCAAGAACAGCATCAACTGACTAGAAACAAAGCTTCTTCTTTTTTCAGTCTTTGTGACTGGAACATTTCTGGGCTCGTTTTAACCAATTCCTGTGCAAACTTTATTATCTCATGCTCACAAGTTAATATCTTGTGCTCACGAGATATTATCTCGTGTGCACAAGATATCAAAACATGGATCGCACCTGCCCTTTTTTTCACCAGACAGGCTCTGTTAAAATGAGAACACAATATTATTATTATTAAAATCAAGTTTTTTCTTGACAAATTCTCATTTCCTCCAAAGCATGAACCAACGTTTAGAGCTAAAACACTGGGAGATAATGTTACATTTAACTTGTAGATTACATTAAATAACACTGAAAAAACACCTGTTCATGTGTCATAAATGCTTTTCTCTAGTTTTATTTGGACAGTTTTGCCTCACTCCTACAGTCAGCTTCTTAACTCAAAATGTTCTGAGACCTTAATGGATGCATCTCTCCTTTAGATACATATATTTGTCCACCATTGCCCCGGCGGGGGACATAGAAATGCTGTGCGTCCATACACCCATGTGACTGTGCATCCATCTATCCGGGAAGACTGTACTCAAAATAACTTTTGACAGCTTTGATGGAGGATCACCAAATTCACACCATACATGCCTCCCATGAAAGCCTTGCTCAAGTTCAATGATGAGTGAGTTTGACCTTTTCAAGGTCATACAGCAACAAAATGGGAGGAATAAGTTCTCTCAGCTTTGATGTTGAATCACCTAATTCATACCATCAACAGCAGTTTGGTGACTGTACTTGTACTCATTTTACATTGATAATCCACAGCAGCAGCTTGGTGACTACATTGATAACACTGCATGCAGTATAATGGTGCTTCCTGTCCTCCACTCCTGATCGCTCCTTTTGGACAAAGTTATTTATCTTGACCGTTTACCATGTAATAGGGCCCTATTGGAACCCATTAAGGAGGGAAGTACTATCAGTGTTTATAGCATGTTTGTGTCTTTAATCTTGCATTGTACAACAGTGGTGCCATCTTGGGACTTCTGGTACAATGGATCATTGTGACGTGTGCTATATCTAGCTCTGTCCAACTTCAAGCCCAGTAAGCTACAGTATCATTGACTCGTAGTTTTTGACAGATGTTTTTTGTCACTTTTGCAATGGGGGCACAAGGCCTTCAGACCAACTGCAGGCTATTTTATGTTATTTACAGTTTCATATTTTAGTTTATAGAGTTAAATAATAATTTTAAGAAATGTCTGATGCAGACAAGCAATGCAGGCATATAATAAGAATGTCAGCAGATAGGAAATGAAATATTTTATTCCTTCTCTCCCTATTTTTTCTATTTATTCCATTCAGGTCTTTCAAAAAACCCCTCTATGATAAAAAATAATTTTATGCTAAATTTTAATGTGAGTACTGTGTCCTTCAATCACAAAGAGCTCTGTTCAGAGCACCAGCCCAAATGTATGTCTTCGCCTGACTTTGTCCATATTTATCTTTGAAAATCTGGACAACAAAACAATTTAATTGGATCTTTGCAAATCAGATCCAAACCAAATTTGGAGTTGGTTTTGTAAATGGATTCCAGATGGATCTTTACAGATATGTCTCAGTCTTTTGGCTTAAAATGGATTTCAGTAATATTTGCATCATAAAGAGGCAAAGTCAGTTAAAGGAAGTGGAGACCAACAGTCTATAGTCTCTTAAATAACATGTCTGTGGACATTTTGGTGAGAAGTCTTTGTCCAGATGAAGCTGTGTCACTGGCATTGTTTTATAGATACTGATACTTACAGTTTCCACAGTAACCCACGCATATGGGTTGGTGATGTATAGACACACAAATCTCATCTGATCCCTTGCAAATTACAGTGTGAACATTCTTTATCAAAAGCATGACCAATTCTAGATTCTGTTGGACCAGATACCAAACATTCACAAGGGACCCCCCCCCCCCCCCCCCCCAACCACTGTTCCACAGCATATTGACTCCAAACATCAATGAAATGTTCTCCTTAGTCAAAAGTTTAAAACCTAACTGTAGAGAATAAAAAACAACAGCTGCAGCTATTGATTATTTTCTTCAATTTGATTTGATTAAACAATTATTTAAACAGGCTAAAAAAAGAAGGAAAAATGTAAAACAGACATGTCTGAAAATCACAAATAACTTATATATATATATATATATATATATATATATATATATATATATATATATATATATATATATATATATATATATATATAAAGCACATATAAGCCTCCATGTGAAACACAACATATTTACTGGGAACAAAAATAAGTAAATGAATGGTTTTTAAAAATCAATTCAAGTTAATTACTCAGCCAAGTTACGTTTTTGCCAGCATTTATCTGTTTGTTTGTCTGTCTTTGTGCTACAGAACTCAAAATGTTCTCGACAGACTTAGCTGAAATTTTCAGGAAATGTTGATACTGGAACAAGGAACAAATTATCAAAGTTTGACGGTGATCAGTGTGTGTGTGTGTGTGTGTGTGTGTGTTTAAATAAAATACCTGAACATAGAAACAAGCGACTCAGAAAAACCTGTCCACCACATGTCATGAGGGCATTGACATCAGCCATGTGGGGTTAAGCCCGTCCCCCATTGCAGCAAATCTGAAGTAGCATTAGTATTAGCATCTACAAGAGAAGACGACACCACAGTAGCTACTGCATAAACTGGAAAAAAATGGCGGAGCAAACTGGTTCATATGCTCTATGTGGAAATAAAGCCTCATTATTTCCCTGTATGTTTTCAAATCAAGCGATGGCACCAAACCTAGCTGGATGTTACTCTGGAATGGTAAACACATACAGAGCCAGAAGGGAGGGGGAGTGTTTATTCATGCATTCTGAGCCAATCACAAATGCCTCATTACCGCGTCATGGACATGTATGAGGAAGTACCAGTAAACTCTGTTGTTCGACCTCAAGTAATTTTTCTACCCTCCAAAAACAGCTGGAAACAAAGCAATCCAGATGTTGACCCAACACACAATGTATTCAATAACAATGGAGATATTAATGAAATAACCATGGAATAACTCCTTTAACATAACATATGTAGGTATATTACAAATATATTTGATAATTAAATACCCTCATCGTCTTGTCATCTGAACCCGCTTTATCCTCACTAGGGTCGCGGGGGTCACTGGGGGCCTAATCCAGCTACAATGGGCAAAGGCGGGGTACACCCTGTATGAGTATAACTAAATACTCTCCATCTAATAAATGACTATACTGAGCATAAAACATCATCCTTAGACCCTAAAAAATGCCTGCCCTGCTTGTTCACAAATTGTGCTTCTGGACAAACATTTTGATTTGAGAAACAAATCTCATTTACTTCCAATTTGAACATAGCCTAAAGGTGCCTACAGACGGTGAGATTTCAGTGGTCTTATAAGATTATGACAGCTACATTGTGCAACTGTTATGTTTACCTGTCTCCTTGGATCTAATTTGGGTACAACATGTAAACAGCATTGGAATCTCTTGTGTTACAACAGGACTCATTGTGCAAGAATAAGACATCTTCAGCGCTTGTTGTTTATGGGTGCTGCTGTAACCCTAATCCTAGAGGTAAACAATGAAGAAATGTCAATTGAGATGTTACAGCAGTGTTTTTGACCTGGTTGTGGCTTTGGAAAAGAAGCTATAACTTGGGATGCCAATTTTGCTGAGAAATATAAGGTTGCTATTTTTCGCTACAATACATAAATATCTAAACAATATGTTGATCAGTGTGTCACTTCCTACTGAATACTAAGGTGTTGTTTAGTGGATGGAAATCATAGTAGCAGTCCCAGTATGAGATGGCCAAACTTAAGACAGATTCTTGTTAGAAATGTTTGGTCACATGACTGGTAGCCAACAGGGGCAAACACATTGCATCGACAAAACCTCAACTTCGTCTTCATCCACCATCTTCCTCTTCTCCGGTTTTGTTTTGGTGAACTTCCGTTTTGTTGTGGAGTGAATTTGCAGTGTTTCCCTCTTGCAGTTGTTTTCGGAGTTTGCGTGTTTTGGTATTTGCAGCATTTTTCATTCACATTTGTTTTGGGCGTTTGTATTGTACGTTTTTTCTTCAGCTTGGTTTCTGTTATTGCAGCCTTTTTCTCTTGCTGCTTCAGTTGTGTGAAGCTTCACATTTATTTTATGTGTTTGTGTTTTTGGTTGTGCATCTTTCTTGTTTGCAGCGTTTTGTCGATGCGGTGTGTTTGCTCCTGTTGGCCACCGTACATGACTCCCTCATGACACAACATAGCTGACGGACAAGGTGTCCCTCAGCGTCTAATTGAGACGCAGTGGGTTTCTAACCCATCCGCTTCAATATGTGATGCTCAGAGCCCTTACCCTAACCCTAAACCCAAGAAAAAGAGTGTTTTAAACCTGAACATCATCAAACCCACTGTGTCTGAATTAGACGCTGAGGGACACCTTGTCTGTCAGAAACCACTTGCTTGGTCAGCGTGTCGGATTTTGACATACTGGGAGTGAGACAGCATTGAGATATTCCCCAAAATCACACAGTGCATATATTTTATCACATTCACTTCACCTTTTCACCCTCTGTGGTCTAATAAAAATATGTAGAAAAAGACAAACTATGTAGATATATAAATACTTGATGCTGTCATGGGTAAGTCTGTACCTGTGCAGCTTTGAAATGTCCCTGTGGGCTCTGCACCTCACACTGACCAGGTTAAGGAAAGCATGCAGATGCTCCATGCACTTTGTAGTACATTTACACAGCAACACACTTTAGGTAAGTTGTTGCTGTTTGAAAATCTGTGCAGATAGAGATGCAGTACGACCCCAGTCCATGTCCAGAGGGACAAAGATTGAGAGTAACATGACTGAATCTAGGCATGTAGAGAGAGCTGCAGCCTGGGCTGTGAACAAGAACAACCTCTGCATGTGCAATGAGATCAGATGCAGAGAGGAGACGATGCATGCACACTAGTTTCTGTGCGCATCTCTTGTGTGTGCAGATACATGGTGTGTATCTGCACTTGAGCAGTATCTGGTAGATGCTGGGACATGATTGGCGTGTGCATGAGGGTGGATGGGGCTGAGAAGCAGTGATTGGTTGCACTCCCTAGTAAGGGTGTGGCTAGAATATGAATGACTGCCCCTAGCTTTCGCGCTGCTAGGTTTTGGGGACAGTTACAGAGGAGAGATTGGGTGTTTGAGTTTGTGCGTGCAGAAGGCAGAAGAAGAGAGCATCGGAGGCAGGAGTGAACAGAGGAGGAGGGGGGACAGAGAGAGAGAGAGACACAGAACCGGAGCTTGTGAAGAGAAAGAGGGAGGGAGCTAGAGGCAGCGAGGCTGGACGACCGCTCAAACACTGCAGTCTTTCTTTTGCTTCTCTGAGGAAACTGTCTTCTCTCGACTCTTCCTGCTTGGACATGACTCTGCTGGACACCTTCATCCCGTTGTCAATGTAAAGAAGAGAAAGGGCAGGAAGGAAAGACGAGAAGAAGGGACACCGCTCACTTTGCTTCACTGATGAGAATCTGGAAATTAATTAACCGCCGTCAGCACAGGAGGGGGGATCAGAGCAATAGAAGGGCACAGAGGGAGAGCTGAACAGGGTATTTTGCTAGATGTGTGAAGGATGAGGATGTGGAGGCAAAGAGAATAAGCCCTAGACACTTTTCAGAGACGAAAGGACAAGTTAGGGCAGTAGAAAAGGGATTTGTTTGAGAAGCCAATAATTCAAGAAGCCAAAGAATGATCCACTCACACTTCATCTTTTCACGCCTCAGTTCTTTGCTATTCTTTCTTTCACATCCATAACACCACCCATCCCTTTCATCTCTTTTTCTTTTTTTCCCCCCCTGCATGTTAGCAAAAGCGCATCAGCAAGCACATGGACACCACTGAGCACTCAGACACGATTTAAACCAGAGCGCAGCACTTCAATCACAGTGGAAGTGTTATTGGTTACCACGTAAATAATAATAAAAAAAATGATTGGCTGAAGCGAGGGTGTTATTACGTCCCGGCTGAAAACACCTGCATAAGAGTTTCTCATGAGACCAGGTAGGACGTTTCTGGATCACTTTGTCCACCTAAAGCAGCTGGTAAGGTCGAGCCTGAGCCCTCTGGTTGTTTGGAGATGAAACGGTAAACCTGTTTATCTCTGGTAGCATGACACCTGTGTTTGACAGATTAGAGAGAGGAATACAGGGGTGTGCAGATGTGTACATGTGTGTTAGAATTATGTCCTAAATACATAGAATTACACAGGTGTTGCAACAGGATTATGCAAAGTCTCCTAGTAAATTTTATGATACAATAGGATTAAAAGGAGGAAGTCAAACCAAATGAATGGCAGCACATTATCTTCCGCAGCTTAGTGCAGATCAGGTGTGATCACGCTTGAGTGTAATGAAATCCATGCTTTGATAAGGGGTCATAATTACTTTTGAGATCAAGTCAGGAGAGGTTGACACATTAGCGCTCAACCCTCAGTGGAATAACTTGTGGTCCCTTGCAGCGGACTTTGAAACACAGACTATTAAGAACTCCTACCAGAGACACATTTGGCTTCATAATGAGGCGCTCAAGCACAGATGAGACTCCGTATCGGCGCAGTCCCTCCCTGGACAGTAAACCCGACACACCGCCGTTCACTTCTGGGTTCCACCGCTTCAGTGGAGAGTTTGAGTATAAGAGGCCACCATTCGCATTTGGCTTCCACACCACAAAGGGGCCACAGACGTCCAAGGGGCGCTACGCACAAGGGAAGAAGTATGTGGTGTTTTACCTGGACCTCTCCTTCATATTCCTCCTAGAACTGCGTCGCTGCAGGATGGCTGAAGGTTGCATGATGGCCCTGCGATATGGAATGGTCTTCTTCAACCTCCTCTTTTGGGTGAGTCTTGAATATTTTTCTGTCTTTGTGACCATGCCTTTGCATTGGACATAGATGTTTCTTGCTCTCCTCATTCTGTTACTCTTATATGTGTTATCTTGTTTTGGAGTGATATGAGAGGAGTGGGTTGGTGGGTTGGGGTGGTGAGAAAGATACAGATCATACATTTCCATCATGTGTACCAAGCCCACTGTGTGGGTGAGCCAAGCTTCTTCTGTTCCCTATACAGTATTTTAAGTGTGGGTGTACACTGCTTTGTTTGCTGTGTTAAGCCGTGGCATATTTAGAGCGTGTATTGTGTGTACAGTAGTTAATCACAGTGATACCATTGTGCTGTAATACTTCACCTACTTCTGCTACCCCCTCCTCCTCCAAGCCTTTCAAGCATTTGCTGTCAATCTGCTGTATCTAGTTGATCAGATCTGTTTGCTTTGGGGACGTTTGAGCTTCTATTTGTGTCTGACTGTGTGTGTCCGATCACCCCGCAACAGATATCTTTAATTCCTGTTGTAAAACCTGTCATGATTTCAAACCTCAGTCTTTGTTTTATCACAATTTTTTTCCTTCTTCTTCTTCTTTTTACTGCAGTTGCTGCTGTTGTCTGTGGTTACCTTGCTAGGATTACTTTGATTTGTCAAATGCGTGCATTTTGTCTGGTCACGGAATGAGATGAGGCCTTGAACGCTGAAATGCAATTTAGCTGCCAAGATGTAATGCTCCTCAGGGAATGAGTGACCTCTTCACCTCTACATCTTCTGGCAGCTATAACCCACTCTCAAAGAGGGGTCATGGTGTTTGTTATTAGCGCCGTGTGTATGCGTGTGTGTGTGTGAGTGAGTGTCTGTAGGTGTTGAGGATAAATAATGACTACTTGACCATGTTTTAAGCATCTCCTGAGCAGCCAATTATGTTAAGATCCTACAGGTAAGACAACTCGACAATATATATAATGTGTCTTAAAACACTGAAGATACTGATGGTCAGTATAATCTTTTAAGCAGTAATTTACAAGCGTTTACAGCTGTGGGTCCAGACAAAATGTGGATATATATTCACCCTACTGATGTTGTTCACTTAAATTGAAAAGAAAACTCAAGGCTAACGTTAGCCTTTGTTTTCTTTGGGTTAAAATATTGATGCTTGTGTCTTGTCAGTGGACATTGTTATGTTGCAGTGAACTTTAATACAAGTTGCTCATTGCTGGACAGACGTGTGTCTGTGTTGTTCCTCCACTGACAGTGTGATGACCCGTTGACTTGAAAAAACTAAAGTCTTTAATTCCCTAATGTACAGTGTTTTGCTCCTGCTTGTGTATATAGCAACTAGCTCAGCAGATAGATAAGTTTCCCAAAAAAAGCTGGAAGCCAGAACTTCATTCCACACTTGACTTGATTCACTGTAAAACTGCAAACTAGTCTAGTCAATTTAGGGTTTAACCTACTACTAATTGCAACAGAATTTTTTTCTTTGAATTCCAGCCCAGACAAGTCAATGGAGCAACATAGTAAAAATGCACTCAAATGTAACTTGGGCAAAAATCCAATATGGTCACCAAATGATCAGAAAAAGCATGTTTTTGGTCATATACTCATTCCTATATATATATATATATATATATATATATATATATATATATATATATATATATATATATCTGTGTGTGTGTGTGTGTACACAAGCAAATCATTTCAGTGGTTTTAAATACTAAATGTCTTTACTGGGCATGAGGAATGTCTTTTCAAATATGAATTTCCAAAAGCTTCTTTACTAATCTGCATTTTTGACTTATAATTACATTATCCAAAATTTCAGACATATAATCAAATCTAAACCAGTTATTCAAGTGGTTTGAGGTTAAAAACGTATTCACTGGGTACAGGAAAACCTTTTTGAAAAAAATCTAATTTTCATTCCCCTCTACTAAATTGCATAAATCCAATATGGCTGCCAAAAATGTCTGGAAACACATTTTTCATAGGTAAACCTAGAGTGTATTTAGTGAGCATGGGGGGCCAATTCAAAAATATGACATTTAAATTGCTTCTTTGCTATCTTGCATTAATAAAATATGTCTGCCACTGGCTGTGTTTCCATTACAGTTTTTTGCAAAACAATAGCGATATTCCTAAAATTTCGACAAAGTATATTTGCGATTTGAATGTGTTTCCATTGAGGGTTGTTCTAGGCAGGAGCGTCGTAACTCTCGTGAAATATCATCCCATGACATTTCACTGCTGTCACCTTCGGAGCTTCAGATTGGCCATCACCTGATATTAGAATGAATGAATCGGCTAATTCTCTCGTCAGTAAAAGTCACTGGTGAACTATTTAAAGGCAGTAACTTGTAAAACAAACCACCTGTCTCACATCATAAGGGTCTGTACATGTGGTCCCTACATTGTCAAACCAGAATATTAAGTGTAAATATACTCAGCGCTTAACAACAACAACAAATTATAAGCAGCCAATGGTTGTTATGGTTACAGGGACTGCGGCTGTCATTTTCACTCTGAAAGAAGTGATCATGTGACTATGTACGTCACATCCTGTGACATATAATTGCAGAAAAAGTGTTTCCATTGCGGTTTTGCAATATATTACAATATCGAAACGTCTGAAAAACCACTTTATGAAAACTTTTTATCGATATTTGAGTGTTTTTTTTTTAATTCAGGTGTTTCCATTACCAGATTTTGTGAATTTCCAAGGGTAATGGAAATGCAGCTAGTGTCCATGGCAGGACAGTTATAAGGTCAGATAAGACACTGATCTGCTGCCATGAGCTGGGGTTGGAAAATGTCCAGTTCTGGTCAATGCTTATGTCCAGTGATGACAGACAATGATGTGGCACTAAAGGCCTTACTGGAAGTCATCTGATGCTCCTGTAAAACTGTCTGCTCAACAACGGCATGTTCCTGTCACAGGGTAGACCTAGATTGTTCTGCAGCATGTGGTGAATGCTGTGGGGTGTGTTCCAATGTTACAACAACTGAAAAAGATGAATCTTCAATGGATGATTAATCAGTGTTTATTGTGTTTATGTCACAGAAGTAGTCATAAACCTTTCCAGATAATGAGTACATACATACAGGGTGAGATTTGTCAAAAAAACAGAGGGGGAGATGGGTTTTTTTTTTTCCTTTTTTCTTTCTTTAATTTCCTTCACAGCGGTGCACTGTGACCGGCTCTGGGTCAGCCAGTAAGGGTCAGGGGATGAACATGGCTCACGGCTCTGGTTTTACAGCTTTAACGCACTCATGCGGCACCCATAAACACGCTAGGATTTCCCACCTGGATCCCCGCTTCTTTTTGACATCAGGCCCTTTTGTTTTTGAACAAACTCTTCTCGCAGATTCTTCCACTTCCTCACGCACTCGATCGAATCTATGTTCATACAAGTCGTCTTCAACAATGGGCTCATGTTCACAACACAAGAAGGAAAAGTAGGGAAGTGGAAGCGTGTGTAGACTGGATATAGAATGGTCTTCTCTGCTTCACTGTCTGCGGTGGGTCACGTTTTTTGGTAACCTGTGAGGAGCAGTGGGTAGCGTCTGGGCACCCATCTCCAGATTTAGAACCAGGCCTGGTCAGAGTCACCTGGCTGGAGGATTTGACCCTAACAAACATGTTTTTGGGTGATACCAGAGAAAACCCATCCAGACATGAGGACAGAAACATGTAAACTCCACACAGAAAGGTCTATATGGTCAGGGAATTGAACCCAGGTCTTCTGCTGTGAGGCAAGAGTGCTAACTGCTCAGATACAGTGAAGATACTACTGTACCTTAAAAAGTGATGAATAGTTTGGTTATTAATATAAATAAGTAATAAATACAAATAATCGTCTTTTTAAAAAATAATAAGTACATATACCATGGCTGGTTATGTATTAAAAAATTCAACATAAAATAGTAATAATAATAATAATAATAATAATAATAATAATAATAATAATAATAATAATAATAATAATAATAATAATAATAATAATAATAATAATAATAATAATAATTAATAATATTAAATGGGAAAAATCAAAAGTAGAAAAAACAATTTAAATAAGTCAAATTAACAAAAATAATTGTAATAATAAAAAGTTGACACATCTTCAAGCCTTTGCTTGAAGATGCTTTCTGGGGACTTCTGAAAAAATAAAATAAAATAATGCTAAATAATTACTACATTTAGATTTAACCCTCGTCGGGACCTGAATTTTGGTGTGACTGCATATAAATCTCCCCATAAAGATAGGAATACAAACACACACACACACACACACACAATGCTTAAAAGCACTACATCATAGATTAGAGTTTGACCACAGTGTTGTGAATGATGACAGTTCACCTTTTATCTAACAGTGTTTAATAGATTTTAAATAGGACAGCTTAGTCAAACAGCCAATGAGAACAGACACTGCAGAGTTAAGACGTTCTCACCAAATGCTACTGTCACATATAGACACACATTGTCTATACTGTAACGAGACTGTCAGAAGCACTGGTCATGCAACTTAAAACTTGAATACTTTTTTTATATCAATAAATTATATTTTCTCATTTGTTTGAGTTTTAGGTACTAAAAATGTAACTTGATATTTTCCTACCAATAAACTAATTTGGATTAAAATGAATTTCATAGTAGGCTTGTTATTATTATTAAAAGTAAAAGGTTATGAATATCTCAATACCCAAGGGACAAGTGGTTTATTTTCTACCACTGTGGGTTTTGAGCACCACAAGGTCTAGTGTATGCATATGCTAGAATAAGACAAATCCACGACTATTTGAAATCTTTCTTAGTTTTTTTTTCCTGTTTTAATTTAGGTAAACATATTTATATGTATTGTCCGTCTACCTCTCTTGGGTACTATCCTTGAGCATCAAAGAGGAGCATATTCAGTGTGGTGCACAAGAGGGTCAGCTCACCGCGTAATTTGCATTATTCTTGGTAGCATAGCGTACAGTAAATGGTAATGGTAAATGGACTGCAATTATAAAGCTCTTCTCTACCTTCGTGATGCTCAGAGTGCTTTACATTAGCCTTACATTCACTCTTTCCAGTAGGTTTCTAAGATTCTGTCAGTCCTACTGGGCACCTAAGTCATGGTTCAGTGTCTTTGTCCAAGGATACTTTTGACATGTGGACAGCCAGGGCCGGGACCTTTCAGTCATTGAATGACCCGCTCTACCAACTGAGCCACAGCCACCTGTATGGTTTACAGCTTGGTATCCACAACTTATGTATGCAAGGCACAAGCACGGACAAACAAAAAGACAGCAATCATTGACAAAATAAAAAGCAGAGAAAAAAGGCTTTTCATACAAAACCTAGAAAAGCACTTGGAGAGTGCAGATCTCCACCAAGGCAGATCAGTCATATTGATATAAAACAATAAAAAAATAATGACAGGTAAAACCAGCACATTGAATCAGGTTAGATTATTGTTGACTTAGTGCACTTTTGATTTGGGGGTCAGCGAGGCACTGATAAGTAACCTCCTCATCTACTTTTTTTTTTTTTTTAAACCTTTGGTTCCACTTTTGTGTAATTATTTGACCCATCCCAACCCGTTCTGTGGTTAACCCACACTGACCCACCTATGACTACTGTGTATCAGTGGCAGCTGCTATGTCTATAAAACAGGGGGAGCTTATCTTACAGCTCCGTCATAAAACCATCATATTATAGCAAAGCAAATAAAAATAAAAGGAGTGTTTAATTGAGGCAGTTTTGCTTAATCTATACCTTAAAAACTACAGCAACACACACACACAACATGTACACATGTGGGTGCAGCCGTTTTGTCTTTAGCTGTTATAGTCATGGTACTTTGGCAAATGACCTTCTTTTCCACTGACCTCCAATGGGCTCTGATGCTGGTGTGTTTCAACATTGCTGTCAGTCAAAAGGGCTTCAGCCTTTTGGATCAATCTTTTCAAATAGATCATCCAGTCCATAGTCCAGCATCCTGGCCCAACTACTGACCCACTCACCCCCAGAGATGTTCAACATTTGTGGGAGGGTTTTGGGTGATATTTTTATGCATTTAGCCAATGACCACAATGTTTCCCTGCAGTGAAAAAAACACCTCAGAGCTGCTTCAATGGGGAATTCAACATTGCAGGCTAATGATATGAGAATATTTGTGGAATTTGCATCCAAAAAGACAATAAAGAGCTGACAATAAAGCTATAAAATAAACTGCATTCTTGTGCAATCTTAATGTAAATGCAATTTGTTTCTTTATTGCAAATTCAACAGTGCAATTTTGTGCTTCCCTTGTTGTCTCTAAGCACTCACTTGCTGTGCACAGACCGATATACCTTGTGTGCATGAACACTCGTATGTTCTACATTATTGTCATAGAACTGCTTGGAAAGTCAGATTGGTAGAAAATAAATTAATGACATCTCTGTCCGTCTCTTTCTCTGACCATGCAATGCTTCACTCGTGTTTTCAAAAGGTGAGGTGTGTAACACTAACGCGTACAGCAAATTCATGTTAAATGCAAGGTTTGATGGTCGGAGAAAACAGGGGCGTCACAGCCATTTAAAATTTCAAGAATTTATCATCGGGAAAATTAACCAACAATTATGCATTAATTTGACAGAAATACAATAAGAATGAAAACCTGCCCCTCCCTACCCCTACTCAAAACATCCAAAAGAGCTCCTCCAACTGTCAGTAAATTAGCCTAGGGTATATGACACAAAGCAAGACACAGTTTAAACTTAGTTTAACAACGGCAACATTTGTCATTACTTACTGGTTGATGACTGTTTGCTAACACCACAAAGAAGAGATGTTTACATTTGGCCCTGGAACTGAGGTTAGAGTCCTGTGGTCTATGAGTCTTTCTGAGAAATTCACATACAGAAAAGTCCGGGTGGAGGTGGGGCTGTAATCCTCGCAGCCGGACCCGCAAACCACCTTCCCCCTGACCCTTCCTGGCCCACCCTGAGCTAGTTGCAGCCCACCGCCAGTGGGGACACAGGCCACACCTGGGGGGAGGTCTCATGAGGGGAACCTTGTCCATAAACTGACAGAACTTTCAGCAACACAATACTAAATTCACTATGTGGAATTCAAGATTTTAGTATTAGGAACTCGACAGACAGACAGATAGACATTTAAGATGGTTATAAGGACTGAATTCTTAACCATGTTCATATGGAGACATTATTGTTCTTTGTAATTTTGAAAATACTCCCAAAACACAGGTCCATGGGGATTAAACACCCATTGGAATTCTGTGGATACCTAACTCCTATTCCACCTTTTGCAGCTGTTAAATGGGTGCAAATGAGACAAAATTACAGCATGTAATTCAAAGAGCACCTGCAAACTGTATTTCACTGTTAACTGTGGCACTAAACAAATTGCATCATTGTGCGTATGTACCATTTGAATGGTTGTAAATGAGGGAACCTTGATACATTTGGCGTAAATAAGCTCCTTTCTATGCAAATAAGACCCCTTCGGAACAGGCGTCTAAATCACAAAAGACCAGTGTTAATTGCCACATGCATTTCAGAGGGGGCAATTACCATCTGCGGAATGTTAGTGCTAAGAGTGAGCACACGTAGGTCTTATTAATTTTTCTCTCAGTTTCTCTCGCTTTTATCAAATCTTCAAGTTTGAGGCGTTTGAATAATATTAAAATAATGCATAATAATGCAATTAACTTTTAATTCCTTTGAGATTCAGGCATTATTTGAACTTGTATCAGACCAGAAGATTTTGTACAGAAGGAAAAAATATATACATTTTGTTAGTGTTTGTATATTGATTGGCAAAAACATAATTTGAGGGTTTTGGTTCTGTGCAGTTTTCATTATGAACCAGGTTCTGCAGTCAAACGTCGAAAACACGTGAAAACCATTGAAATGAGCACAACATATTGGCATGTTTCCAACAGTGTATGATCAATATAAAGTCTTTCACAAATAGATCATTGATGTGGAGCAGTTATTTGTGGATGTTACTCTTAGTATTTACATTGATGTATCATGTTTGTGTTTTTTTTCTTCTTCTGTATGAGAAGCTCAGGGAAGTGATGTGAATTCAGATTAATTTTAGGGTACATTGTCCAGAGTTCAGCTGTTTTCTTACTGTGTTACTTTATACATTAATGCAAAGTCTTTTGAAGGTTGTATTATTCAGAAACAAACTTACATGTTGAGTCTTTAATCTGACATTTCATAGTGGCTCTCAAAATCCTACGCATCTATCTCTATACATTATAAATAAGGACATTGATCTAGAACTCAATGCTACATATACACTATACAGTACTCTTAAAATGTTATGCTGTGTTCTCTTTGTTTGGAGTCCTTTTAGATAGATGATAGCTCATGACCTATTGTGAAGGTGCTGCGTCCATTGTCGTATTTGTCTTCTTCAAGCATCTTCTCTTACAAACCTACCCGTTGCATGAATTCGAAATGTTACATATTGGGAAAACATTTACAAAGTTCTGATAATTTTTCCTCCCTAATTTTTCAATTATTAAAAAATTCAAGTGACTCCATGAGCTGCTCTCTTGTGTAGAGGAGTTGGTATCATCTCCAACAGAGAAAGAAAACACAGAAAACACAGACTATGGACTATGATTTATCAGGGAAAATGTTAGTGTTATGTTAGATAGTAATGCAGAGGATTTTGGTAACAGTTGAAACACAGCCCATAAATACAGAAAAAACAACTAAAGCTGATCTCTGGTGATTTGGCAAACTGAATCACGGATGATTTGATGTGAGATTGGTTAGTTCACTTTAAAGATGTCATTCCGATGAAAACCACTTTTCCACGCTCCTTTTGGAATCTAATGGGTCACCCCGAGTTACCAACACATGCTGCCTTTAAGAGTGGTTTGTCACCTCCACTGGCTGCATACCGAAAACCACAAGAGGAATGAGGGACCTAGAAAATGCTGGTCCATCCGAGGTCAGATGGACTTTAGCGTCACCCACGTGGGGTTAAACCCGTACCCGATTGCAACGAATCTGAAGTCGCATTAGCATTAGCATCTACAAGAGAAGACGGTGCCACAGTACCTGCTGCACAAACTTGAAAAAAATGACGGATCAAACTGGTTCATGTGCTCTCTGTGGAAATAAAGCCTCGTTGTTTTTCCTTGCATATTTTCAGAAGAAGCAGTGGCACGAAACCTAGCTGGATGCTACTCTGATAAAGGTAAACACACACAGAGCGAGAGGGGAGGGAGAGTGTTCATTCACGCATTCTGAGCCAATCACAACGTCATGGACATGTATGAGGAAGTACCGGTAAACTATGTTGTTCGACCTCAAGTCATTTTTGTACCGTGAAAAAAGAGCTGGAAACAAAGCAATCAGGAGTTGGTTTTTTTTTTTTTTTTAAATAGAACCAACACACAATGTATTCAATAACAATGGAGAACACATTAATATTAATGAAACAATCATGGAATGACAGCTTTAATTGAACTTATATGTGCAGTGCTGTAAAATACCTTTGCCTCTTTGCATATCTTTGATCTGAACTGGGCCTTCGACAGAAATGGCATCGTAAGGATTACAATTCACTAAGGTCATGTAATAATAAAAACACATAATCTATAAAAACATCTGAAATGGAAGGTTTTTGGAGAGACTGTTCTAGTGTCAAAAAATGCCCATATATCCTGAATTTTAATTATCGTCCGATTACAACTGAAAGTTCAAAAGGGAGTTAAACAATTTACACTCCTTCACACACCCGATTCCTTTAAATAAGCTCTGGATATGATGGTTTCACTGCAGTAATTCACTATAAAACATAATAAAAATCATCCGCAATGCGCTACATATCAAATGTTGCTGCTTAAGTAGCTGAGCTGCAAATTTTCTTTAATCCTATCAGTGGATAAAATTATGTTCCATCATGAAAGCATCTCGGGATTAGGAGGAATTATAAGAGCCTACAGAAAACAATTCTCTTCTTATTTTGCAATGGACGAAGACCACTCATCATTGTGATCTATTGATTCTACATTAAATTGTTGGGCTATAAAGTTGCCAATTATTTATTCCATTTTATCCCCATTGTAATTTTTGTGCAGGAGCAAAACAACAAGGTCAAAATGAGGACACTTAGTGAATAAAACACAAGATATTAGACTAGAGATTATTGTGAAGCACAGGTCTTACCGTGGATATATATGAGAAACACACAAACTTGGATTTGTGGCTCATTAAGCTCTATATTAGATCAAAGAGAAACAACACAAATCTAAACTTTTCAATAACAGCAGTCATGTTACTTTAATATGAGGCTCTTATGACGGTAATAAGAGGCACTTACTCTATAATGTAAGAGAACTTATGGTCATTGAGTAGAGATTTAAAAATAATGATACTCAGTAATCTAATACTGTCCACTGTTCAGAAGTGCAGCCTTAGTCATCTTCATATATTTACTTCAAAGTCATATCAACTGTGATGTGTTTACTGTTGTATCATTAAGTGCATGAGGCAGCTAGCTCATTTCTCATGCACTTTCTGATGAATAAAAAGGTGTTGTAACCACTGCCTCACTCAGTCTGCTATAGACTGAGCCCTGGTTCCAGTAGAACCACTCTGGTGAACGGTGGACTCTGACAGCCCTGTGCACTTCCACTGCTGTGGGGAACATACCTGTGAAGACCAGGAACTGTCACTGAACCCCTCGATCGGGGACAGATCTCTCCTTCCATAACTGTATAGTACAAACTACAGGCGAGATAAATAGAGCTCAACTCCTTTTAATAAGACATGAGCTTTGCTGAAAAACACACATTGTGAAATTTTGGATGTCTCTGAAATATTGACAATCCACTGTTTTTGCCATGAATTTCTGTTTTTCTGCTCAACAATACAGACCTTTGGGTTATTACTGCATAATTCTTACTCATGTAATTCTTTCTGTATAATGACAAATAAAGTACTTTTTCATATAATGTTGAAGAAATGTGAAATCAACTGCCTTATAAATGTTATCTTTCATCTTCAGATTTAATGCCAGATGTTTTTAATGATTGTTTACATGTCTAATGTAACCTTATCTCTAGATAAAAGATTAATTTTAGACAAAGATTCTAAAAGCTTTGCTGTTGCATACATGTTTATTTAAATTTTTTATGAAATACTGGACTATGTTTTTAAAGAGTCTTAATCTTTAATTGAGAAAAAAGTATCATTTAAAAATGTCATGTTACATTTTCCTGTCCAGAAATTGCTTGACACAGTATTGATAATATAATTAAGATTGCTCACACTGTGAAACATTTTATTGGACATTTTATGTCAGGAATAATGAGTACCATTTTATTACCCACATGTCTACACCCCTGTGTGCTGCTAAAAGATTCACATTAGCCAGGAAATTATTTTTAATCTGTTTTCCTATTCTTATGACTCATTATTTTTGATAAGGCTTATGGTCATCAAGGAAACGCCAAATCAATTGCTATATAAATGCATTTGTTCTTGTGTACCACATTGTCAGAAAGAAAATAAAGCTGTGGTTTTACATTCATTTCAAATTAACTGTCATTTTAATTTTTTCTGGTCAGAAAAAGCAGATAGACCATTTATAAATGGTTTGATTTTCCGTCATGCCTTTGTGATAAAGAAAATAAAAAAATACTTTGTAACTGAATATACACAATTTTTTTCCCCACAGCATCAAAGTGTAATTATAGAGATACCTGTCTGTCCTCTGTGCTGCTGCTCATTTTAATCTGTTTTCTTAGTGTTTCTTTGATCATCACTTAAATGAACAAAATCAACTGCCCTTTCATAAATGTGTTCACCACCTTAATGCCCAAAGCTCTGTCCAGATGAATGTGTGAGGAGGATTTAGATATAGCTGAGATCAAAATGAAGCATCCTTATAATCATGTGGATGTTGAACGTCTCGGAGTCAAGGCTTTTTTTTAAAAAACTTTTTTTTTAAATTTTGCATCCCAATTTTAGGATACAACTAATGCATCTGGGGTGCAGTGGTTAGGCCTGGTACCCGGGTTCGAATCCCATTCCAGACCTTTCTGTGTGGAGTTTGCATGTTCTCCTTGACTCCAGGTACTCCAGTTTCCTCCCACCATCCAAACACATGCACTGATAGGTTAATTAGTTAATCTAAATTGTCCATAGGTGTGAATGTGAGAGTGATTGTTTGTCTATATATGTTCAGCCCTGAGATGAACTGGAGACTCATACACGGTGTAATCCGCCTTCACCCATTGTAGCTGGATTAGGCCCCCACAGACCCCCATGACCCTAGTGAGGATAAAGAGAGAATAATGCTTCTGTGCTACATTCCGAATTATAAATGTTGTGCATCTAATAATTTAATTGTTTTATAATTAGATCATTTTCAATTCCTTCCATCTTCCATTTATTTCCTTTTCTGTTTTTCCACAACACTAACATTACATAACTTATAGGTTTTGTTCCGAAAGCCTGACCAAAAACCTATACATGAAGCTAACACTTTGTAGATATGCAGATAAAGATGCAGATCAACTTTAAGTGTATCGAAATGTATTTTTCCATTGCTCAAGAAAATAAAGAGAACCGAATAAAAATTGAAGAATCATTAACCATCAAACTGAAGTAGAGGTAATATAGGGCCTAAAAAATCCAGCCCGATGCGATCCAGGCCCGCAGGTATTAAAGCCCGACTCAGCCCGAGCCGGACCAATTAATTTGATTTGCAGGCCCGAGCCAGAAGCAAACCCGAAATTTCATATTTTATTTGTGAGGGCTCCCCAGACAGCATCTGATTCCGGGCCGGATCCGCTTGTATGCCAGCAGATCTGCGTTACAGTCGCACCTGTTTTACTCACCTGTTCCAGATAAGGACCAACATTGGGCTGTGACACTCGGTAGTGGCACGTGTCACACAATCAAAACCAAACCAGCTGTGGGAATGAGCGCGCCAATTGTCCACTTTTTAAAGAAACAGGAGGATAGGTGATTTATAATAACAGCGCCTTCTCTGTTTGATCCAAATTATTTAATTTATAACAAGTATTCCTTAGTTTAGTATCCACACATTGTTTTAGTTTACATTTTTGGAAACATATGTTTTGTTTTTTGTTTTTTTTAAAGTCAGTGAGAGAGAAGCCCGGCTTAACCTGACCCGAACGTAATGATTGACATTTTAGTCCCGAAATTCGGGTCGGGTCAGACTTGGGCTTTAGATCTTACCTCTAAACTGAAGTATTATAAAGTGTGATGCAATGGGGATGAAAGATCCTCTGTAATGTTGAACTCTGAATCTTCATGAAGTGAATAACCCACTGCACCTGCTTTTCTTGTTTGTTAGACTGGGATAAAGAGGAAAATGAAGATACCCCCCCCCACCCCCCTAGTGTGCATCTGTCCAATGAGTCAGCCTCCTTTGCTATGTTACCCAGTCTTCTTGTGTCTGATGTTACCTCCCCAGCAGATGATGACACTGAACAACCCACTGGACAAAAAATGACTGGGAAAATATATACAGTATCTTAGTGCAGACATCAAAGGACCTGAATGTCCTCAGAAAAAAAAAATGTTAACTTTCTCTCTGTACAGAGTGCATTTGTGTTCAGGGACCAGTCTGTTCTGTCATGATGACCACAAAATATTTATATGTCAATGCCACCTCAATGTTCACCCCACAAATGTTGGCTGGCTGTAGAGGAGGTTTCAGTGTTTGGAAGTTCATCACTATTTCTTTGGATGGATTCAGTAGGAGGATGTTTGTTTAGTCATTTCCAACACTGGATTTAGACCACCTCAGACCAGTTATTTGGTCTGAAAGCAGGTATCACACCTGGACAAATTAGAAAATTGAATAGTTTGGACCTAACACACTAGATGTGAAAGTGACTAAAAGTCAGTTATTTGAACAGCCTGTATCCTGGACAAGTTATTTAGAACAATACCTAAAAAAAACCCCAGTTAGAAACAAGAAAAATAACTGAAAGCATGAAGCCAGTGATTGTTATTGTGTGCAGCGACAGCCACCAGTGCTGAGCCCAAAAAAAAACTGTCATTGAAACTTACAGAAAAATCCAAGGCTATAGACAGTACAGTACAGACCACACTATTTTACTGACAGATGAGCTTGGATGACATGTAGAGCCTAGAAAAAAAAAAAAAAAACACCATAGCAACATTCACTGAGCTGCGAAGACATCAAATCTATAAATAATAAAACATCACCAGTTACCACTTAAACCACCGAATCAGCCCAGAGAGACTGAAGACATCTTTTGTATCTAATGTGAGATAACACAGCGGGCGTCAGTGACAAAAATAATCAACAGCATGATCAGTCTGTCTGTCTGTAGCACTATAAAGAAGAAGCCTTTGTCAGGTTGCAGATATACATCGACAACTCGATCAGAAAGTGACAAATAGCACGTACACATATAGGATACAGAGCGCTACTAAAAACATGAATTTATAGAAAACTTCACAGTTACGCTCTGACGCTTTAAGTTTAATTTTGCTTTTGCAACATGTGCCAGATGGTAGATGTGATCCATATCCTCTGGAAGATTTACAGTAACAGCACAAGGAGCACACCATTAAGACTGGTTATGGAATGTTATACACTTTGCCTCCGGTGCTGAACAGCAGGAAAGTTGTAGCTTGATCCGTCATGAAAGGCCAGTAGATTTACTCAAGATGATATAATGTATTGCATTTCATTTAGCAGATTTTTACTTACTCAAATGTTGAAAGTTGTCAGATCCTGCTTATTAATTTCCTTCCTCTTAGGTCAGAATCTGTCTACAGAAGGCTGTTCACTGACATCTATTTACCAGTTCCCAAATAAAATGTCTACCCTATTGTGGTCGGTCCAGTTAAAAGGAGACCTGGCAACCATAATGAACAATTTGATGCAGAAAGTGAGGATTTAGCAGCTAATTGACACATTTCATGTTTATGCAATCACACAGAAGCTGTATATCTTTATGTACTTGACACGTTTAGTTTAGAAGGAGTCACTATCTTCACCTTGTAATCAATCGTCATAGCAACCGACAATTACTCACTAATGTTTCTGCAGATGAAGTAGACAATTTATAGACTGATTTGCAAGTTATTTTTGTATGAAAAATAGTCCTGCACAAAATGACAAAAAAAAGAAAAATCTAAAAAGGATCCTCACCAAATGATTATACCTCCAAATAATAAATCCTGTAATCACAGAATGCTTTCACATAGGAAAATGTCAAATAACCAAGAGAGAAGTGGCTGAAGCTGCACCTTTAAGATGTATAATGCTGTCTGTTGAAGAAATCATTATTAGAGTTTGCTGAAGTCCAGTGTTTTATTAAATAAACAAGGCCTGTTCATCCCCAAAAGTACTAAGCTCTTCACACATGTTTTTTTGGGATCACCATTAACTTTAATGTTCAATTCAATTTAAATTTTGTAAATGAAGATTTCTTCCAAATATATATAATTTTAATTTTTTTGTGTCAACAGTCTTTATTTGTCATTCAGATTTATACTGTATATAAAAATTCAATTTCAATGCAATGGCTTACACGGTACACAGTAAATTTTGCAGTGTTAAATCAACACTTAGAGAGTTTATTTAACTTCTTCTAGAGTGTATTTGGTCCCATTGTCTCCAAATTAACACTGCAAAATCTACAGTGTAGCAGGTAAAAAAAGGAAATAAAATTAACAAGTGTATACATATATGAAATAAATGTGCATACTAATGTAATGAAGACTACTGGAGAAACCCTCTTCCAGAGATACAGTATATCAGTGCATCTTTTCAGCTCTGTGTGATGCTACAGTACATGGTAGAAGGAGTCTGTAGGAGGTTCATGAGTTACAGGAGTGGGATTTTAATATTTCAAAAGCACATTTGAAAAGAAGAAAATACTATGTGGCCATTGTATGTTACATTAAAGTGCAATTTTTTTCACCCATTGTATGAGTCGGAAAACCGCAACAAATTCATAATATTTCTGCTGCTGTTTGACAGTACATACGGGCCTTACCCTCCAGAGTCTTAGACCCAAAGCCTTTTAATCCGACCAGTTCACCAACAAAGAACACATTCTGCAGTCTGTACTGTTGTGTCACTGTGGTGTATTTTAAATATTTTATTCTGGGTTCAAACCAACAAACAAATATGAGGCAGCGATTTTATGATGCAAAATCACTGCCCTGTATGACTTTGGTACCATTTTCAATACAGGTTTGTTACTTTAACTCTAATGCATTTCAGTGACATTATCCATTATTCATGTACGGAATACCTCAGTCAGTTAGAGCGTTTCATATGTATGTCATGCATGAGAGACATAGGATGTAAGAGAAGTAACGAGACAAAACAGACAAGAAATAGAGTCTGTTTAATCATGGATGATATATGGTTGAGTGGCTCTGGATAGAAAAAGCCCAAAGAAATGCATACATATTCCTTACTTTTACTATGAGTATATTTCAGAGATTGAAATATTTGTACTTCTATAATAGCAGCATTAAAAAAAAAGTGTGTACTTATGGCACCTTTGGCCTAGAGGTTTAGAATAAAGCGATGTAACAGATTTTTCTTTTCCCTTATTTTCTATGAGGGACAGGTGGAGTGAACACATGCTCAGAGACACTAAAATAGACTATACAAATATCATGGCAGTGTGAGCTGAAGCATCAGTGTCATTATCAAAACGATTATGTTAATGTTATGTTAAACCATATTCACGTTATTCACATTTAACCCAGTGCTTCATTTGTGTCAGTTCCCAAATTTTTCCACAATATTTGATTTTTCTTAAATGCCTTATCACCATTGATTGTAATATTATCCTACTTATTTGGCACATTTTCCCATATTTCATTCAATAATCATGTCACTGCTCTTAAAAGCTCAGACTAAAGTTAATGTTTAATGAACTGGAAACAGAGAAAACTGAAGAAAAAATGTTTTTTTTTCCCCCAGCAAAGATCAATAATTGACCATAAACCCAGTGTCTCCATTCACTATTATTGATACAACTCCATGGGTTTTACTGATGAATCAATATTCAACAAGATGATGGTGTTTCCACATATCACTATGGAGACTCTGAACATCTAAATGGGTCATATCTGAGGACCATGAAAAGATGACAAACTGCATTTTATTCCAATTATTTACATATATTGATAGTATTAGATGATCAACAGATATTAAACAGTTTAGATCAGTAAATAGTTCTGGTTGCCAGTGGCTGTTTGGGTCTTTATGGGTTAAGCTGCAGGATTTCTATATTAGAGGGTGTCATCACTAGCATTCATCAGAAATATGTCTACATGTTTATGTTTAAAGTATTACCTGTCATTTATGGTATTGGTATTATATATATATATATATATATATATATATATATATATATATATATATATATATATATATATATATATATATATATATATATATATATATATATATATATATATATATATATATTTTTTTTTAATAATCCCACTACTGAATCAAAAAAGATTACTTGCTTTTAATCAATAATTAAAATGGAAAGGCTTTTAATTATCAACTACCAAAGGGGATGGAAAAGCCAGTGCAAGTCTTAAATGTCAGTGAAAATGTATTTTAATGTATTATTCTGATTTATGTTATAGATTCAACTTCCACTGAAGTGAGAGTAACAGGGGTTAAAGCAACCATTAGTAGGAAGGAAACTTTTTTGTTGATTTGGTGATGGTTTGTTCATTTTGTTCATTTTTAAGTGACATTTATCTACATGTCCTCTTTTAAAGCTTCGATCTGTTGTATATTATGACAACCTCAGCAACCAAAATGACAGTGTCAGTGCCATGGAATTAATGGTAGCTTCTAGACACAGAGGATGGGCTGACCTCAGCTCTTTGTGAGTGAACCCTAACCCTAAATGAGGGTAGTGTCTTAAATGTAGTCATTCATGAGTGGAAATGTGCCCATGTTTACATGAACAGCTGATCACATGACAATGCAACAAACAGAATAAAGGTCTGTAAATGGGAATGATCTAACCTAGCAGCAGTATCCCTATTCAGTACATGTATAGGTCTAGGAACGCTGCATCGTCAGGGGAGGCGGGGCTAAAAGGTTGTCTTTCAAATCCTCTGTATGCAATAGGACAGTATTACAACCAATCAGCATAGTCTTCATGATGACGAAGTTAGATGCTGGAAAGTTATGAATGACTAAACAAAATGGTGGATTATGGAGCTCTGCTGTTCCTCTGCTGACAATGTGATGACATCATCACGACTTGTCAACTTGACTTCGACTTTATTAATGGAAAAAAAACTGAAGTAATTAATGCCCTAATATATAAGACACAAGGCAGTCATATGACGTCAAAACATGATGTGATGGACCCATAGGTGTTGACCCATCTGATGCCTGAAGGTGAGACAATGTGAATGAAAAAAACCCACCAGATTCTATCTTGTCTGAATCCTGAGATGTTACCACTGATGGGTTTTAGCTGACCTTGACCTTTGGCCTTCATTGCTGAAAATGTAATGGGTTCTTCCTTGACCCATTATCTATCATTCCTGGAAGTTTCATCAAAATCCGTTCAGAACTTTTTGCATAATCCTGCTGACAGACAGACAGACAGACAGACAAACAAACAGACCCAAATGTAATAGTTCCTTGGTGGAGGTAATAAGACTAACAATGAAAACAGTATAAAACTAACTATTATCTTCCACCATTTTGACTAGGACTCCCTGGAAGAAAAGATCTTATACTGTATCTCAACAGGACGTTCTTGGATAAATAAAAGATACATACAATTATAGTGGGACTGGTTACTGCTAGATTTAATCTCTTAGTGGATTCTTAAATATTTTACAATATGAGGACATAAGCAGAGGTAGTTGAAGTATACACATTCTTACTGCCAGTAGAAATTCAGATACATGTGGGAAAAGTAGAAGCACTGGTTTACTTTATTACCCACGTAAAGCACTGAAAGGTTCCCGAAGGTAAAAAGTACAATGGCTGTATTTTAGCCAGCTGTTCTTCATCTATACTGGGACTAGTTCCCAAGTCTGAACCTCTCATTGAACACCCATTCTCGGAGGGTCTCCATCTGTTGTCTAGTTTTATTTCATTATGTGACCTGGGTGTCGTGTAAATTTTGGTGCTACAGTGTAGACAATGCCACCTGGAGCGTTTCACTTATACTATATACTCAACTTAAGGAAAACAAGTTCAGAGTATGTAAGATAAAAGGGTTCAAAGATGTGCATTCCATTAACCCAATAGGCATTTATTAATTACATAAAAACTGGCCAACTGTCAATAAAAAAAAAACACTTAAAAAATAGAACAAAGAAAGTTTGGTACCGATCCGGAAGAGATCCTTGATTCTGGATCACTAAATTTTTACATTGCAGTAAATGGAGAATAAATTTCAAACTGATCCAGAATCCAGGATCACTTCTGGATCACCACTAAAATGTAACCATTATCAGAATCAATCACCTTTGACACTGATTGGCTCCTTCGTTTTGAAGAAGACCTGAACCCCATGGTACCCAGATGGTTACATTTGCTACGCTCACACAGCTGATGTGAGTCAGGTTAGTGTATGGGTGCTGCGGAGGCATAAAGTTGTGTGACACAGGTTTGGCACCATATCTTCCATGCGTGATGTATGCTGCTCAAGACACCAAGTGGTGATATACCTGTGTTCTTGTTCCATCTATATACCCTGAAATTGGTCTTGATGTTGTGAAAACTCAGTATAATATGAAATAAACATAAAAACCCTCGGTTTGACTTATCAGGTTCACTACTGCTACCCAGTAGCCTGACTTGTCAGTGCATTCCAAAGTTTTTGAACAGGCGGACGGATAGACAACTGATGACAATACCTCGTGGCCAAAAAACAAAATTAATGCATTCAAATTAAAGTAATGAGCCTGATGTAAAATTAAGAGTAGAAAGTTGTCACGGGCCAATGGAGAACCCAAACGCAGGAACAACAGTTTCTCAGTTTTAAAGAGTTTATTAAGAATAAGTACAAAGCTGATGGAGCACAGCAGATAACTAGAAATGAGTCTTTTAAAGTCTATAATAGATCCGTACGGCAGGTACAGTGAAAACAGAGTAGCGGTTCTACTCCGTAGGGGACTGGGCTTTATCTTGGTCGGGTTCGGTCCGGGGTCGGGGCTGGCGGCTGGGATCTTGAGCAGAATGCGGTCTAGGGTTGAGGCGGGCGGCTGGCATCGTAATCGGTATCCGGTCCGGGGTCGGGGTAGGCGGCTGGCGAGATGAACAGACGAAGGCGAGTCGGAACCAGGCAAACACAGGCAGAAGACGGAGTCGGGCAGGCGGGGGTCGGAACACGGGGCAGGCGGACAGATGTCGATCAGAAACGGGTCAGGTACACGGAAACTCGGAACAGACAGGAATAGTGCTCGATTACTAAGGGTAGACCATTAGATAATCTGGCGAGGATCAAGCAGAAACAGGTCACTTATATACACCTCCACCTAATGAGTCCAGCTGGACCCAAAGGTGTATGACATCACCAATCAGCACTGGAGGGAAAAGACTAGGTGAGAGGTGACAGTGAGAAGGATAGAGAGACCAAGTGAAAGAGCATAGAGAGAGAGCACAGAGAGAGAGCACAGACAAAGAGCATAGATATGACAAAAGTACATGAAGGTAGTTAAAAAAAACGTAACTGAAGAATCTTTTTATGGGCAGAAAAACCTACCAACCCTGCCAACTTTGGAGATACTGTTCAGACCTTCTTACTCCTTCATTATCTTTCACCATTGGTGGTCCCATGTTGGGTAACCAAGGCCAATGATCCATAACCTGACTGCATCATGTACTATATACACATCAACAGAAGGGGTTTAAACATACCATTTATATGTGACGTTTATTTATAACCTCGTCGAATACGATGCCCACCAAGTTCTTCCGGTAAACGTCGTAGGAAAGCATGGTTCTCCATTTATCCTTCAGCAATGATTCGGGGCTAACGAACACTACCTGTGGATGCGGTTGTCATTTCTTCCTCTCAGTTCCATTACTGTCAGTCCAAGTTTACCAGCCTCTTTGACTTGGACCTCTACCAACACAACCAGGGGGGTACTACAATAACCATGGGCTTCTGCACTGGTACTATTTTTTTACCCACCAGTGGAACCATCTGATAGATCAAACTTTTGCTAAACCCAGTCGGAAGAAGAGTGAAAACATAATTTCCATTAACAAATACCATTGCTGTGTATCTAAAAAGACCACACTTCTGCTTTACGTCACACCAGCCACAATGTTGCTGGGTAGTCCCACCCTGCGACACTGATTGGCTGCTTCGTAGATTCGATCCCCGTGCTACTCAGATGGTTGTGTGAGTCTGGTTAAATGATCCACACTGATCCATCCTGAGCAGCAGGAGGTGGAGGAAACCCAAACTGACTCAGTGTGCCTTTTGCATTAGCATTTGAGTAAATATGATAAAGGCTGGAAGTCTTCTGTCATGATGCTTTAATTAAACAGATGATATTTTTCCAACAATGACTGGATTTATAATTGATCTGTGTGGATTAACAGGGATTAACCTAAATGTCACTTTTAGTTGTAGTCAAAACTTTTATTCTGATGGCTTGTGTTCAGAGACAAGCCTTTGTTTTCTTTTTAAGTACTGAGGCACAGTTTACTGAGATATGCTGAGGCATGCTTAAAAAAAAACAATCCAAAGCAATTTGGTACTTTTGTTTCACCCACTGGTTACTTTTTTTTGCATCCTGACTCATTCCATCAATTCATTTTGTGTTCATTATAGTGTGTGAAGCATCAAATATTAGACACATTTCAGACAGCCCTCTGGGTCCAAACTGATGACAAGTCAACACTGATAGACAAAGTGTGAATTATCTATTCAGCCCAAAAATAAAAACTTAATGCAGAATGTAAATTATGTTAAATGGAGCACTTCCATTCAGTTTGATTATCAGAAAATTCAAATGAGGAGGAATCAATTCAGTAATCAGATAGTGTGGCAGACAGACAGACAGATATCCCCTATAATGGAGGAAAGCCACTGAAAAAAATTGAATTGTGGGAAAATTGACATTTTTAAGCAATACTGATTCATTCATAGTGTCACTTTAGTAACAGCTGCTGTCTATAAGTAGCCTTGGATCAACATGTTGCAGTGAATCTGCATAGAATTCTAACAGATTTCATCTATTCAACTTGGAAAGAATCCATGTAGTGTGTTTTTGAAGTTCTTTATTCTACGGCCCTCTAGAATGTTGCGACAGCTCCCATTCACTTTGAATGGATGTTCTCAGCGTTCTGCGGGTGGAATTTTTTGATAATGTCAATGAGTTTTGTCACTTCAGATTCACAGTATCATATCACTCCGCAGGTAGTTCAGCTAATGTGAAAGTAAATATTCAATTGTCTCTTTTCTCAAAATAAGCAGTAATAACCCATAGAATAAGCGGGAAATTGTATTGTTCATGCGTGACTATAGAAAAATATCCTTACAATCCAAATGAATTGAATAAATGAATTCATTTCAATCATAAAAACACACAGTCAACACTTCCATCTGAGACACATGGTATATTTAGTGACTCTTCAGAGACTAGCAAAAAAGTCATTATAGAAAAATCTGTCAACTTTTTCTGGTATGTTGGAGACTTTGGTATGACCCACAATAATCTTTTAAAATTAATCACTGCGCTGAATATAAATCAGTCCCATTGTAGTTGACTTATTATTTTTTTTTAAATTCTACTGTCTCTTTTTGGTCCATTTAGATTGTGAATGTAGACTGAAAATTACAAATGTTTATGTTTTACCTTGAGGCTCTTAAGTGGTCCATAAGGTTAAAATACAAACTAAAGAAAATGAAGCTAAGAGCTAAACAAATACACATACAAATAAATAACTACTCTATGTAAATCCTCCAGAGTCTATCTTTAAGACAATGGTTCTTAACCAGAGGGCACAAACACTGTCCTGGTGGGGTGCAAACACATGGGGGTGTAACATAATTGTGTGTATGTGCATCAGCAACAGCTGTTATACATTACATTATAAATCACTTGGCACATTCTCTACCACCGTTCACAGTTTCAGGTCCATGAGTCTGTGTGTGTGTGTGTATGTATATATATATATATATATATATATATATATATATATATATATATATATATATATATATATATATATATATATATATATATAAAATTCATTTTATTTATTTATTTTTATTAAATTTTTACTTGATTGTTGTTTTTTATTTCATAATTATATATATATATATATATATATATATATATATATATATATATATATATATGTATATATATATATATATAAAAAAAAAAAAATTTTCCTCTCGCCCCATGTGGGCGGTGTCTCCTTCAGACTCAGGTCCTCTACCAGAGGCCTGGGAGCCTGAGGGTTCTGCGCAGGATCTTAGCTGTTCCTAGCAATGCGCTCTTTTGTACATAGATCTCTGATGTTGTTCCTGGTATCTGCTGGAGCCATTCTCCCAGCTTGGGGGTCACTGCCCCTAGTGCTCCGATCACTACTGGTACCACTGTTGCCTTCACACTCCACATTTTCTCTAACTCCTCTTTCAGCCCTTGGTATTTCTCAAGCTTCTCATGTTCTTTCTTTCTGATGTTGCTATCACTGGGGACTGCTACATCTATCACCACCACTGTCTTCTCATGTTTATCCACCACCACTATGTCAGGCTGATTGGCCATCACCATCTTGTCAGTCTGGATCTGGAAGTCCCACAGGATCTTGGCCTGTTATATATATATATATTAATTTGCACATTTTTATCTTTTTAAAAAAATATAATTTTATAAAAAAAAGGGCTTGCACTCACTACCCAATGGCTACTTGAGTACAAACTTGTTCCTCATAAGACACGGAAATTAGTGTGTGTGTGTCTGTGTGTGTGCAGCTTCTTTTTCCCACTGGGTTTTGGAGGTTTTTTTTATTGCAGAGGAGGGTCCAAGGACAGGGGATACTTGGGACCTTTTATCTATTTCTGTAGTTGATTGTGTTTTTGTAAAGCCCTATGACATGACTTTGTTGTGATTTGGGGCTTTATAAATAAATGTAATTCAATTGTGTGTGTGTGTGTGTTTGTGTGTATGCATATAATCGGGCACATTGTCCAAGTCCAGGTAAAGAATGAGGGTGTGAAGTAGGACGTAAAAAAATAAATAAAAAGTTAATTTGTAGTTTTGTCTCTAACAGTGACATTCATCTCTCCTATGTACATCATTCATTACAAATTCATTACAAATACAATTACAGTTAAACAAATACGTGTTGATACTGTCTATTTCCTGGTGTGGTCAGGTACATGGATGCTTGTGTTCTCAGGACGTATGTTGGTACAAGATCTGAATAGAATCAAATCTCATCTTTCATGAGTTTTCTTGTTTAGGATTTATAGAAATTGTAATATTACAACAAACTTCCTCATACAAAGGCATTATTGCTGCATCACTGAGCTCATGACTCCTGAGTGTGATTCCATTAAAGAACTTGTCAAACAACCCAAAGAAGTTGTGCTTCTATTCCAGATCAGTAGTGGCAGGTGCCAGACTTATCTCCAAGAGTGACACTGTGCTAACGAGGTGTAAAGACAGGATTTTCGATGTGAAGCTACTCGCCATTTCAAACAGATACTCAAGTGTTAGGATTTTTGTGGGATACAAAGGTCCTGCCGGTGTTACCATCATCACCTGAAAAACATCAGAGATTCCAGTTAAGACATTTATCTTAAATAGTTTCTGTATGTTGCCATTATTTATTTCATGCCTTAATGTAATTACAGTACTAGGTACATCATTGTCATGGAAACAAGTGCTTTTAATGAACTGCACATAAAAACAAGGTCTGCATTTGTTTGTGTATTTAGAGCCCACGTATTCTAAACCATTCACTGGATGTTATTAGAAAGTCAACAGCAGCCAAACACATCTCATTCAAATTACACAACAATGACTGTTCGCTTAATCAAGGCCACAGTCAGTCACTCAAATATAAATTCCCATTACTTTAGTTTTTGACCCAGCGCTTTAGTGCGGCTGAGCAGGTGGGATATCACTTCTTCTCAGACAAAGAATCAAACACTGTAAAAAGGGAAAAAGGTAGTTCTGTGTTTCAGGACCAATGCTGATTATCCCTAAACAGCAACAACAATGAGTTTCCCATAAAATCACAACAGTACGTAACTCAAAAATATTTGGAGATGCACAACGCTAATCGTTTTCTGCAGAAACCACCACAGAGCTGCAAAAGAGCCCTACAGCGACAAGATACCAAAATAAGTCTCATTTACAGACACTTCTTAATTAATCTTGTTAGCGCAAACATGGTTTTTTCACACCGCGGGGGGTTGTGGGGATGAAACCCATGCATCTGCTGTGACTGAGACAGAGAGAGACGATAGAGGAGGAGAAGAGAGTGAAGACGTGTCCTCTGAAGTTGTGTTTACTTGTCATCGTAATGTAGGTCAGAGCCCAGTGGAGGATCCATGGACTGGCCCAGCTGTGAATGAGATGCATCTGTCTCAGCTGATTTTGTCTGATCAATAGAAGTTGCCTTTGTACTGATCAGAGATCTGTCAGTCCCGCCCAGGCCAGCCCCTTCCACGACACACCATCGATTAGCACTGGGGTGGGGGTGGGAGGTTACACAGGATGATCGACCCAAACAGTCAACCCACAAGTTGGCATGTTTCTACTGTTGGTGTCACACACAACCTTGCTCAGTTGTTGGGAAGTTTTACAGAGGGAGAAAACAAAAAAAAAAAAGCAGGAGGAGAAGTGGATAGACATCGTTCTAATTCTTTGGAATTTGGATTTTTCCTACAGTCGTGCTTGTCTGGTTGGGGGAAATGTTTCAGTGCCTCTATTCAATAAACACAAAGTGAAATCCAAAGTCTGATTCCAAATTCTGTTGTTTATAACATGTTTTACCACATGAGATGAGAGATGCATTATACTGGGCCAGCGTACAGGGGGGTGACGGTTACTTTGGAGCAAGAGTGAAGCATACAGGATGAACTTTACAAACTCATTACACTCAACAAACTGGGGCACATTTACAGTTATTTTATTTTTCCCATGCAATCAGGAAATAAGCATTTATAAATACAATCAAATAAAAAAAAAACTAGAAAAGCACTCTGAGAGGTAGACAAGGTAGACCCCCCCCCCACTCCGATCACCCCCAAAATTAAATCAGTTCTTACTGTTCACATTTCCAACATATCCTGAAAATGTCATCAAAATCCGTCCATAGGTTTTCGAGTTATCTTGAACATAGACAAACAAACAGACAAACAGATAAATGCCGGCAAAAACAGTCTCCAGTTCATCTCAGGGCTGAACATATATAGACAAAAAATCACTCTCACACCTATGGATAATTTAGATTAACTAATTAACCTATGAGTGCATGTGTTTGGATGGTGGGAGGAACATGCAGGTCTGAACCAGGGTCCTTCTGTCTGTGAGACAGGAGAGCTAACCACTGCACCACCGTGCCACGCTGCATGGTGGTTGTAATTGGGGAAATTATCTCTAAACTTCACTACTTTTTTTTTTCTTCGACTAGGCTGTAAACATGGTATTCTATTATAAAATAACTTCTTTAAACCAAACTTCCATGTTACTTGATGTTTTTTTGCTGGGCCAGGAAGAATGCATCAGTGTTTTTTTATATAAATAATTGCAACATCAGAGTCTATGCATTTATCTGATGCTGAATTAATTACAATAGTCACACTTAAATACCATCTTCACCTTGCATCTGACAGAGTTAGATAAAAATACCCTTTAATAAGGCTCTCTGGGTTTTTTCTGGATCACAAGAGGCTTAGGTGTTGCTAGAGTGAGAGCCTCCTCTGGTTTTATCAGTGTTGCCAGTTGAATACTGAACCCTCTTTCATTTCAGTTTGGATTTTTATACATATTCAATGTTGACCTTAGCATAATCACAGCCAACTGAAAACACAATTTTTGTTCATGAAATCAAATTTCAGTTCAGTTCAATTCATTTCGAGCACACAAAATCATCAAAAGAGCAATCATAAGGGTCAACAAATAAAATATTTCTTCCACTTGAAAAGGAGGGGGAACAAGTAAGACTTATAAACTCCCACCCCCCCTTTTTTTTTTTTTTTTACAAACTAATAATCCAGCAGAATAATCCATTCTATGATTTATAACTATTTATCCTTAACACGAAGCACCACAAGCATTATATACATATTGTTTTAAAAGTCACCTCACACAATCCAATTCAACTATATAGTATAGTATATTTATATCCACTTTATAGTTACATATTTACTACAAATACAGTATTTAATATGATAGTTTAATTTATCACAATAAAATTAGATTTTATGCATTATAACTGCATGTTCACTTATTCAGATAATGTTCTGTATTTGTGTGTCAATATAGAAATGTAAATGAAAGCTAACAGCCACATAAGTATACCACTGTTCAGCAGATTTGTACACTATGCAGAGATAAAACAGAGAAAATTACCCAGATGTGGATCAGTGCTGTGTCTCTATTTCCTCATAAGTTGTTTTAAAATGTCGATAACCTTCTTCTACTCGTTATTAAACTGCAACAAAGCTGATCTTTGATCTATTTTTTGTAATTCTGCCTTATTTTAAAACTTATTGCTGAATTTCTTGGGGTATTGTACATTACTTTTTTTAATTTTAATTTTTAAGAGTTGAGCAAATGTACTGTATAAAGACCTTTAGTCTGACTTAACTCACCCTCCTCTGAAAAGGTTTTCTAATTAAAGTATCCCCACAGAGGAATTAAATACATCTTTAAAGACCTTCCATAAGTGTCACTAAGTTAAAGCAGGTTGATTAGATATTTATAATGATGGAGTAGCTTGTGTTCTTGCCATCAAGTACAAATAATTGGTAACTTGTGTGTTTAAAAAAATAGAATCAACCCTTTAAACCAGAGGTGTCAAACATGTGGCCCGGGGAACAAAATCGGTCCATCCATGGGTCCAATCTGGGATGAATTTGTGAAACGCAAAAATTACACAAAAGATATTAATAATTCTGGAAATTAAAATTAGTTGACATAAATTCAATCTAAAATGGATACGACTGTAATCATAATAAAGAATTATTAAAAAAGCTCATCTTTTTGCATCATCCTGCTGACAGACAAACAAACAGACAAACAGACTGTGGTGTGGGGTATGATGCATCTCAACAAACTATAATAGACTGGTGAAAAACAAAATTGAAATGAACTATCTAAAAAAGAAAACACACAACATTGATATTAATAGTGATATTAATAACTTGCTGGAGATCAACACCTACAGATGGAGTTATTGCTGTTTCTACTCGAAAACTTGCAAAGAGATTTAGGGCTGGCAATTTATGGGTCTGTGGTGGAAGGAACCCCCTACTACTCACAGACCCACAGAATGTCTTTTAATGAACCACAAAGATTAGAAAACACATATAAATGTTTGATACAACTACAACTACAGTAACAAGGTGGGAGTCAGTTATCTGGGGACTAAAATCCTCAGTCAGCTGATCCACAACCTGACCTTCTAAAGCACCACACAAATGAAAGGATAATTATATCCACATACAATCCAAAAGCATTCAGTAGAAATGACAATAGCGTTAGTATTAAAGGAAGGGAATAAGACAAATAAAATACAGGAAAGAAATTGCAATGGGTGCAAGTTAGTATAATGGTGTACAAGTTTAATATTGTTTACCTATCAATACTATCAATACCCTTACCATTGTTGGTATTCCCTGTTCTGTAATTGTTGTCAAACATTATTGATGTTGGTGTTCAATGTTATCATTGTTTTTAGTTTTTTTTTGTTTTTAGTTTTTTTTAATATTCAAATCTGCAATAAGTGAATATTTAGTTATAATGTAGAAGGATGTACAAAATAAGATTTTATAATGACAAATTAATATAGATTATTATGATTAGGAGATGATTATAGTTCATTCTAAAAATTGCATTGTGTGAGGTGACTTATAAAACAATATGTATATAAATGATTGTATATGTTTTGTGTAAAGGATAAATATATATAAAAAAGTGTGTTAAATCATAGAATGCAGAAGCTGCTGGATTCTTATTTTGTAAAAAGGGGGTGGGAATTTATAAATTTTACTTCTTCCCACGCCTTTTCGAGTGAAAGAAAGATGGGTTTTTTTTGTTGTTTTTTTTTTTTACCATCATGATTAATCTTTTGATGATTTTGTGTACTCAAAATAAACTGAACAAAAAAACAAAAACAAACAAACCTTGAAATTAATAAATACCTCCTTTGTGGAGGTAACAAACTATATTCATGAAGTAGTAAATACAGAAAACTACAGATAAGCAAAGTTGATGAGCTCTACAGCTTTACACTAAAACACAAAGTATTAAGTCTACATATTTATTAGATTAATGTATACTTTGACATTATTTGATGCTGCTTAATATTTCGACACATGCTAATATTCTTAATACAATTATTTATATGAGTGCCGATATGATTTCTTTGATTATCTGAAAATGTGACAAATATACACACTGAAAATCATGGCAAATTCTTACCAAAGAGGTATTAGATTCGAGTCTGTTTGTTTGTTTGTTTGTTTGTCTGTCTGTTTGTCAGCAGGATTATGCAAAAACTTCTGAATGGATTTTGATGAAACTTTCAGGAATGATAGATAATGGGTCAATGAAGGTCAAGGTCACACTAAAGGTCAACAGTTAAAACACATCAGTGGTAATATCTTAGGATTCAGACAAGATAGAATCTGTTGTTTTTTTTTCCATTCACATGGTCTCAAATTCAGACATCACATGGGTCAACACCTATGGCTCCATCACGTCACGTGTGATTGAAAAATCAAACCTTGGTGGAGGTCTGCTGTCTCTGATTGCCTTGTTAATTGTCATTCTGGATGTTACACCCTATGTCTGTAAATAGATCCCCTTTATGTTATACTCTGCACCTTTAAATAAAACCTTTCCTCCGTTGTGACCACACTGATAGACCCGTCTGTGAATGCCTGTTCTCTGGGGACGGCAGCTGTCCTCTGCATGCTAATGTTTATTTGCTGAATCACTGGTTTAAGAAAACATTCACTCAGTCAACTACACTCATAAAGAAAAGCTCTCACTCCAGTCCAACACCTTTTCAGATTAGCCTGGGGACTGAGTGGAACTACTTAGTGAGGGCTGCGCTCACTGTTTTGTCAGTATTCTGACAGCAAATTATTTCCTCCACTGCATAGAGTCTGGCATGACTGCAGTGAAGCTGATCATTCTACTCACTACAGATGGCCTTGTATTTAGACAGCAACAAAAGACAGGTCTTAAAATGGACTAAAGTATATTAACGCTGATTCTATTAACAGGAAAGTCAATGCAGTAGCCCGTAGAGAAGGAGATATACTCTACACTTTAGAAGCTGCACCCATGGCTGCTTAAATTAATAAGAATCGAGTGATGACAGTTGACAGATTTGAGTCATGAACATGTTTAAATATTCATAAAGGACACTTGAGGACTGAGTGTGTCAAAGCGATGTGTACTGCAGTGTAAAATCAGCATGTCGCTGTGATAGGTGAGTGTTGTGAAGGTGGGTCATTTCTCTTTTTTAGGCCACTATAAATGGATTAAAATGTCACATGGGGGACACAGTAGATGAGTTAAGCTACATGGACGATATATTTGGTCTGGTTAAGTTGCTTTAAATGTCACACATTAATGTCAGTACTTCTGTAACAAGTAGTTTAATGTCAGTAATTAAGACATAGGAGCCAAACATGTGTTCTGAGTCTTCTGTCTGCTTAGTTCTGACTGAACTGGATGAAGATGCTGATTCATTTTGATCTAAAGGGAGCACGTGAAGACCACATTATGCTCATATTACACATTAATGGACAGTGAACACATTCACTTTGCATAGAGAGTCAAGTTCTGCACCAAGGGACCTTGTTTTAGGAAAATATATACAGTAATGCTTTTCTAACATCTTATCCATGGATCAACAAATTCTGTTCCTACCAGATTAAATTTTAAATGAACAAAATGATTATGAAAAACACACACGTTGGCATAACATGTTTTTGTCACTGATTATTACCTTGTTATCAGGGGCAGTTCTAGAGATTTTTCCCTGGGGTGTCAGAGATGGGGCAGTAAGTCCAGAGAAAGGGTGGTGGTGGTGGTGTGCGTGTGTGTGTGTGTGTGTGTGCGTGTGTATGTGTGTGTGATGGGGGGGGGCAGTTTAAGGATGAAAAATAACTCACTAAGTAAGGCAGGACATTTAAAAAAAAGAGTCATAAATAGACAGAAATGAGAGTAAGTGAATTTTGGTCAATAAATCATTAAATTATATATAAAAAAAATCATGGATATTTTAATTGAAATTGTTTTAATTAATTTTTTTAATATATGAGTTTGTTTCTTGCTCATGGGGATGTTAAGGCAGTGAGAAGTACAGTACATGTGTCTGTTATTAAGGTTTGTTTTTTGTCATGATTGGCAAAAAATTTTTCTGTTGTATTGTTTGTTTATTATGTTTATTATGTTTTTGTTTAAATGCTCAAAAGAAAGTTTATAGATCGATGGATAGATCCATTTTTCCCCTTTTTGTTTACTTATCAATCCTTGTCTATCATTTCCTCCGCCAAGGAGGTTATGTTATTGCCAGAGTATGTTTGTCTGTCTGTCTGTTATTTAGCAAGATAACTCAAAAGGTTATGGATGGATCTTGATCACTTTGAAATTTTTCATTGCGGTAAATGGAGAATTAATTTCAAAGTGATCCAGAATCCAGGATCTCTTCCAGATCATAACCAAAATCTAATCATTTGTTCCTTGTGTCACCCCCAACATGTCATGAAATTTTCATCAAGATCTATCCATAACTTTTTGAGTTATCTTGCTAAATAACAGAAGGACAGACAAATGAACTCTGGCAAAAACATAACCTCTTTGACGGACCTCTCTTCATTCCTAGGGGGGAGGTCTGCCTTCTACTTATTGATATATGTTGTTTGATTTGTATAGATTTTTTTTTAATTTTCTACATGTTGGAAATAAAGATTATATTCTATATAATATATATGAAAAGAAATACTATTGAAAATAAAACAGGGTGGCAGAATAAAATATTCACTGGAGCAAATGCCCCTTGGTGCCACCCTGTAGAACCGCCTCTGCTCGTGATATAGTATATCACTTTTTTTCTGACCCACTGCGTCTTCAACCACTTCATGTGTGAGTATGAGGCTCAGTATAGTAACATACAATGCAACTACTACTGCTCATGAATAATTAGCGAAGTAAAGTCATTGCATTTTTAATGAGTTATGTGTAATGGGTATTTAATTCCATTTTTCATGTAACTTTTGCATCTGTTTTTGCCATTTCATTGACCTGAAAGTTGTTTTGGTTTTGGTCTTCCACCAATAGGAAGGCTTCGATTCCATTATTACTGTACAGAGGAGAAAATACAACAGAAGTTTATTTGAAAGGCATTAATCATTCAAGTGTGGAATTGATGAAATTGACTTGAAACCACATCTGAGACCTGTGTGTTGTTCTTGAACATTGATGCAACTAAGATATGGATAGACTTTAACCATCACAGAGGGAAGAGAACCCTGTGTCATTACTGAGGGAGACCAGATGGAAGCAGTGAGCTCTAACACTCACTAAATCTGCAGGGGGAAAAAAAAAAGCCGTTCAATATACGTAATTGACAGTGTGGTGCCATGAAGGGGGCTTTAGTTTAAGGTGCAGTGGAGTCCCAAGTGGAATACATAAACAGCACAGTGACAGTGATTGCAGTTGAGTGGATCCTTCTTTGGCTGCAGAAGTGATGTTTAAGGGACTGGAGTGGAACAAAACTTCCTGTTCTGTGGTGGAAATAAAAACAATGTCATGGCTAATCATGAAAAGTTCTCTGGAAATTGTGGAAATATTACAAAAACTGGGAAAATACTCTATTTAAAAAATTAGCGGGAGCTCTTCTTTGTCAAGCCGTGTGTGATTATTTCAGAGGACACGCTGTCTTCTCACTGAGACATCACCATGAGAAATCACAAAGGCATCAGGAGGGGATGGAGGGGGCGGGTACTTCTCTTCAGTAATAAGTCGTCTATGCTCAACAACAACCAGCGGTGGATAAGTAATATCAATTTGAGAAAAGAGATTATTTTTCTGATCTAGGGTTGTGATGTTCTCATACACTTGTAAGTCTTGCTTGCTAAAAAATGTGCCTTTCAACTGATATTTTTCTGCACAGTGTCTATTACCTCTGGGAAGACACTGAGACGTGGTCTTCATACTGTCTGGAAAAATATCATATAGTACATTTCATATATGAGGAAAACACAATGTGCTCAAACTAGGGGAATTCTTTTCTTTTTTTTAATGGATAAGAATTGGTGAAGAGTTATATAAAAAGAATAAAAGCTCAACTGATAGATGTGCTAAAAAAAAGAAAGAAATAATTGTTTTCTTTCACTCTCACATTAGGTGACTTCAAGATACACACCATGGATCTTTATCATTGATGTTACATCCTATTAACCTAGCCACACAAACCCTCCTAGCAGCAGCAAACCTAATATGCTACCATAGTAGTCTAGTTATGCTTAATGTAACTTTTGGCTAGATTTCCCTGAAACTGGCCGACCAATCACGGTGAAGTATAGAGTCAGAGGGCGGGCGTAATACAGTGACGCTGCAACGATTCAGAGACAAGCAACCGGAAATAACCATAGAAGAATAACAATATATGTATGTATATATATATATATATATATATATATATATATATATATATATATATATATATGTGTGTGTGTGTGTGTGTGTGTGTGTGTGTGTGTGTGTGTGTGTGTGATTTATAGAATTATGTTGGAATGCAATTAAGCAAAGACACATTTATTTACAAGTGTAGGGGCAATGGTTTTCTTTATTTGTCCTCGTGCAATTCATAAACCTGGGGTTTTATTTTGTTTTGAGTTTTTTTTTTATTTTAGCTTAAGTCATACATAGTTGTTATGAGTGTACACAGCTTGTGCATTTTGCAGTTGCAGTGAGTATATAGTATATACAGTACATACTGTATATTATACATTCTTCCACCTCAAGTCTAGTCCAGTAGTTCCATTCAAGACATTGAACATAGAAGCAGAATAGGAACCGTTTCAGTAACAAAGTTACTGTCAATGAAGCAGGGGATATTATATAGTTCATGTACTGAAAGGTGGTGTGTTGGTCAATATGTGTGTGACAGGGTTTGTGGCACAAGTGTTAAGCACATGGTCCACATGGTGAAACTGGTCTGCCAAAGGGTCCAATCCACCCCCTGGGATGAATTTGTGAAATCCAAAAGTTATACTTATCATCCTAACAATCAAGGATGTCAAAATTATTTTAATTCAGGTTCCACACACATAAGAATATGAATTCAATGGATCAGACCAGTAAAATATTAAAAAGTAAAATTACACAAAAATGTTTACATTTACATACTATCCTTTTACAAAAAATAAAAAAAGAACTTGAACAAATATGAACAATCAGGAACGTCTGAAGACAAATCTTTCTTACAGTATTTCAGGTTGCTCATGCCTTTCAAATCTAAAGGATATTTTGTGGAGGTTAAAATTTCATTATGTAATTTGACTTTTATCACATTTACTTGATTGGACTGAATTAAGGTAATCATGCAGGACATCTCTCAGTCTTCCTTTTAAAACCACAGAGTATGTCATTTGTTCCATACTCTCATTTTCCTGTTTCTTTCAGTCCACGTGTGTCGATGCCTCTGGTTTTATCTATTTAATAGTAATGCATTTTACTGCTGTTGCCAGTATTTGGAGACATTTTCTGCACTTTCCCTCAAAGCCTCCTGGATGGACCAGCATTATTGCCAGTAATGACAGTATTGTAAAGTAAGTCCTTATTAAATTTGGACAAAATACAATATTTAGTGCAGTAAAGAACAGAACATGACTTCAGGTTTGCTGGGTCCATCTTTAGCAAGATTTTAGGCTGATTTGAAAAATGTCATTAATAATCTTCCAATTAACATCTCCACAGGTTTGAACTGTGGAGATGAAAGATATGTTTCGTTTTGTCATCTGAACCCGCTTTATCCTCACCAGGATCACGGGGGTCACTGGGGGTCACTGGGGGTCACTGGGGGTCACTGGGGGCCTAATCCAGCTACAATGGGTGAAGGTGGGGTACACCCTGTATGAGTCTCCAGTTCATCTCAGGGCTGAACATATATAGACAAACAATCACTCTCACATTCACACCTGTGGGTAATTTAATTAACCAATTAACCTATCAGTGCATGTGTTTGGATGGTGGGAGGAAACCGGAGTACCCGGAGAAAACCCACGCAGACACGAGGAGAACATCTAAACTCCACACAGAAAGGTCTGGTGTTGGAATTCAACCAGGGTCCTTCTGTCTGTGAGGCATGAGTCCTAACCACTGCACCACCATGCCGTCCTGAGATGAAAGAATTATTTTCTGTGCATACAGTATGTGTTACTGTTCCCACATGTCTTGTGGTATGTTGTTGGTACTCAATTCAATCTCCCATCTCAACTTGATTTTAGATGTGTTGTGTGAAATATGTGGTATATGGTACAGAAATGAAAAAAAAAAGAGAGTGAGATAATTCTCTTGGCCAGTTAAATTTTCATTAGCCACTTTTTCATTGGTGTTGGTGTTATGACCTAGGTCTAAATCTGGTTGTGATCTGGTTCAGGTTCAACAATGTTGAACAAACAATGAAACTGAATGTACAGTATGGTGTAAGACAAGTGCCATATACATTTTTGATTTATACGGCGCTTTCCTGTATGTCAATATCACACTGTTGCCCATAGCAACCGCTAGCGTCTTAGCCTGCCACATATGTGACGTAGTTTTCCTGTTGAGCCGCATTTTGTAAGAAACTGCCAGATTTTGTAATAAACTGCCCCAACGCATTTTGTAATAAATTTAGCCGCATTATGTAATAAGTTATTACATTTTGAGAAGATTATTACAAAATGGACTTGCAACTTTTTTATTCTCTAGAAAATGTAATAACACGGTGCATTAAATACTAACAATTCTAAAGCATAGTTTATTTGTTTGTTAATTGTGTTTTACTTTAATTTGGGCATGCATTTTAGAGAAAAACCCCTTGAGGCTTAAACAACGTGTCTTCTGCTTGTTCAGAGAGCTGCTGTGACCAGAAAATTTATCCACTAAGATTCATTTTAAACAAATATGAAATTGCCTCAAAAGGCTAAACAAACAAAAAAATTCAACTTCCAAAGTATATCCGTAATTTAAAATTGTCCATGTCTAATATGTCTAATTACCAGCCAAGACATAAACCACTTGGAATGTTTCCCAAACAGCTCCTTGAGTTTTAATACCACACCACCAAAGCACCTTGCTGCTGCAAAATTGAATAAATTATTACATAATGCGGCAAAATCTATTGCGGCAGTATATTACAAAATGTGGTTTTGTTACAAAATGAAATGAAAAAGTTATTACATTTTGGACGTTTATTAAAAAATGCACCATTATTACCAAATGCGCCTCAACAATGCCTTATTTCCTCATTCGTCATTTCTGTACGTCGGAGCCACTTGCACATGCGGGTCACTTCAGGGACACATTCCATTCACACTCAAGACTGAGAAAAGTCACATTTCATGTGTAATATGAACAAGAACACAGAAAATGGGATTTCACAAAAAAATCCGAATTGTGCATTAAGACCTGCTGTGTAAACATAGTCAAAGTTGCCCTTTTCTGACTCTGTCATTTCTATTTCCTATCAATGGCTCATACAGGCAAGGGAAGTTGAATATGACTTCCATGTTCCGCATGTGTGTAGAGCTCACTGTGACCTACTATATTTCAAAATCTGTAAAAGTGGTTTCCAATGGACAGTACCCTTTAAATAATATATATAGACACATATAGAAAAAAAACAATAAACTTAAACAAACCTACATCTTCTTAAAAACACAAACACTGGTGTTTTCTAACAAAGGGAATATGATGTGTCCAGAAGGTCATTTAAGTCGGGAAAAGACCAAAGCTTTTTGTAGCAATGAGTCGTAAACAATTCCTTTCTGATTTCTTTCCCACCTCCACAACCACTGCATGACCACTGAACGCTGGTACATTATCAAGGCAGAAACACACATAACCACCCCTTCACTCACTTAACCAAATCTGTGATGTTGTAATTTGGTGTGTCATGGCTAATTGCACATGCTCAGCCACAGTTTTTCTTGTCAGGGATATTCTCTGAAGAAGCGTCACCTCTGTCAGAAGTGTGCATCAGTTTAATTAGATTATGCCATCCGTGTTCACTTTGTAATTATACTTAACACCTGCCTGACAGAGTTACACTGTCAGAAAATCACAGTAAGACTCCAGAAGGAAGTGTTTATCCATTTATCTTTTCTGGTCAAAAACAGCTGCATTAAAGAACCTTGTTATCATATGAATTAAGTGTTTAGAATTCTGCAGTCGTTAAAAGGGGAGAATTCAGAAAGTAAATGTGACACAGGAAACCTTGAAGAGCCCATAATAGCTTTGATTTCTAAAGTGGGAGCATGTGTGATTCTTTTTCATTTAAAGAGCTGACAGATTTCAGTCGTCTAGTCTGTTTTCTGTGTTTATGCTGCCGACTTAGGTACCTTTACAACTTCATGCGGAGTACTTTGTAAATGTAGTTTGTTCCCCACAGCACATGTTTACCTTTTTATGACTTTATATGTTAAAAGAAAACTCACTCTGAAATTCCCTGTGAGTTTTAAGTAGCTGCAGGAGTGAAGAAGGAAAACAATTGAATTTGAAAACACACATCTTCATTCTGTAGTTCTCTCATCTCAGGCCAAAGCTAAGACTTAATATGAAGACAGATTAATATGATGCTGTTTCATGTTGTATAAAACAGAATTTGTTCAGAGTTTTTCTGTACAGCAGTAGAATCACATTTAACAGAATGTGAACACTGATCAGTATGTACTATATTTCTTTAAAAAAGTGTCCCAGCCCTGTATTTGTTTAATCTACAGGCCTTGTTTTGAAGGAGGCACATATCACAGTAAGATGTTTATTTGTAATTAGTGTTTCCAAAAACATGGGCATCATTAGAACTATTCACCCCAATAGGTAGGTTTCAGTCACGATTTCAGCTGGAGGGCAGGAAGTAACTATGTTCTATGTCACTATGGAGGAAACCATTGAAGAGTGTGTTTATTGTACAGATTTAGATCCAGTGCAGAAACATAGATAGATACAGTTAATTAAAACTTTATTGGACGTGACCCGTATCTTATGAAAATTAATGAGTTTTTAACAGAACCCAAATATTTCCCAACACTCTCTGCTGTGGATATTACTAACTACCTGGTTCTGCAGACATCCTACTACACCAGCAGCAGATGAAAGACTAGAAAATTTTGGAGCCATAGAACTTTTTTGTCAGTGGGTGGGTCCACAACCTCGGTACCAAAAGGCTCAGTGATAATTATTATTTGGTCTTTCACCAGGGTGAGTGATTTATTGGTAAAGATGTGACATAAAGATGTATTGCATGTTTGTTGACATTAGTCATGGCTAGCCGCTAGCAGTGGCTACTAATGTAAACATGCAACACATCTTGATGTGTCCAGGTAAACCATATTACAACAGTGTGAATGAGCATTTAACCACAACCTAATGATATATAGCACATCCACAAAAAAGGTTAGCTTTGGAACATACCTCTAACAAAGTGGTGGCTGCACATACAGGCATTAGCATTAGCATTAGCAGACTCTGCTCCTCCCGACCGCAAATGCAGATTTAAAATTCACTTTTTACTGCATTTTTCTGTGAGCTTTTTCCATTTCCCACCCTTGTGAATGATAATCTTTGGTAATACATTTTCCTTCTCTCAGAACAATTGGCGCAGCTTTAAACTACTCAAAACATAGACATTTTCCCAAGGGAAAACTCACTTGGTTTCACTTCCTGCCGTCCATCTGAAAATCGCTCAGACTATACAGCAATGTGACGTCATGTGAAATCAATCTATTCATTATTGACCTATTATTGACCATGTTATTTACATGGATTTCATTAGAATGATGCGAACAAATTGCAATAATGATAATAATAATGATACTAACAATAAAAATTAACAGGTGTATAATGGATTGAGCTTATTTAGCACATTTTATGCTCCTCCATGGTGCCTAATGCACTTTACAATTCCTTCACATTTACACACACACACACACACACACAGACACACACACACACACCAGTAGGGGACTGCTGACATGTAAAGCACTACCACACACTACTGGGAGTAATTTAGAGTTCAGTGTCTTGCCCAAGGACACTTTGACAGGTGGACAGTTGGAGCTAGTATTCAAACCACCAAACCTTTGTTCATTGGACGACCTGCTCTACCAACTGAGCTACTGCCGCCCCAAGATCAGCAAATGTCTTATTATGAAGAACAAAGAAGAATCTAAAGCAATGACAGTAGGTTTTTGATTAAATAAACTATATATCAAAAATCAGTTTGATGGACACACACACACAGCTTTTTTTGTACCAATGTCTTTATATTCAAAGACTATATTGCTAAATGTATTGGGCATTTATATTATGTTTTATAATATGTAGTGTATTTTTTCCCCCAAAAATACACATTTTGTTTAATTTTTGTAATCCTCGGAATAGTTTATTTTTCCATCTCAGTAAAAGGTCGTTTTGAGGACCATATCACAATGACATTGAATTAATTTTCCAGTCACTAAATATTTGAAATATTACGTAATTTAGATTACAAAAAGGGAAAATCGCAACTTTCACTTCCTCCCGTAACTTTCATCACCATTTTTCGGAGAAGCTCATACAACATCAGACATTTCAGACCGCAACAATCTCAAAAAAGGCCCATAAAATCCTGGAGTGACTGTAAGGTGTACTGGGCAATTTTACTGACCTTTTCTGTTCATACTCTCTGCTTTTCCTTCTAGACCTCTTTTCACACATTCAGTTTCCCATGACTTATTGTAACATTTGCACACACTTGCACTTTTCCATACTCACTCACACATTAACAACAGGGAGAGGATGCAAAAGAGTCCCTACTTTTCAGCAGATTATAAAATAGAGGCTTTTATTAACATTGATAAAAAATCCATCTCCTTATTGACAGGGGGAAATGAAGAAGGGCGGGAGGTTTTTGCTGCAATGCTTCTCAGAATAAGGATGCTGTGGGGTAGTGGGAGGATGTATACAGGAGCAAGTGTGTGTATGTGTGTGTGTTGGAGGGGGGGGTGTTGTGTATTTAAGTGAATCAAAACAGTGGCAGAATGAGTCTGGACAATACAAAGAGCAGATGGTTGTTGGAGGGGGGGGGCTTGGCCTCTGAAGGATGGAGAGAGGGGGAAGAACAGTAACTACCAGAGAGAGTTATAGAAGGAGAGTAAAACAGATTGAGTGAACAGGAGAAGGCAAACAGAGTGGGGGGTGGGTTGTCTTTACTGCCCTTGTTCGTGTAATCGAGGATCGGTTGTAGTAGTATGGGAAAAAAAAAAAAAAAAACGACTGCAGTGTAGTGCGGCACGGAGTCTGAACAGCATGGATGTACAAACTGGAGGATGCTAGCACACCTTGGGACCTGTGCTGAATCTGGAGGAGCAAGAGGAGCAAGAGGAGGAGGTGGAGGAGGGGGAGGAGGAGGGGGATCAATGGGGATGAGTGAGGGATGAACGAGGGACCATGGGAGATGTGGAGGTTGCAGGAACAGGTGGGGAAACAGCAGGTGGGGAGGGGGAGGGGGGTGAGGGAAAAAAAATGACATGGTAAGAGTCTAGGCAACGTGCTTCATAAAGCACCTTGATGATGCTTTAATGACCTGAAATGAGATTTTTCTCTTTGGAAAATGTGCTAAAAATACATAGAATTAAAAAACCTTCATGATTTACTGAGCATGGCATTTTTAGTTGATTCCCTAACGTCTGCTGTATTTATTTTCTAATCACCAATGTGAGTGAGCCACTAGGTTTGATTAGATTGAAAGCCTCTCAATATTGATGTTACATTTATCAGCCTTGTGCCATCTGTGTTTCTGCTCCACGATGGAGACATGCCAAGTAATGGATTCAACTCGACCTTGCTGCAGCTGACATGTACATATGACAATAGTATTCTATTGTCTGTCCTTTAGGAATAGGAACTGAAACAAAATGGCATGTGCCCAACAAATGGAAGTTGTGCTCGATGGTCCCTAAATGTATAATTGATTATTACAACAGGTTGTTAGTTGGTTCTGATTAATCTGTTTGTTTCATTTACAAATTATTCCTTTTAATAAGAGACAGACACTATGTTAAATGACATTCTAACATTCGAAATGTAATGACTTAAAAAATGATCAATGAAATTATTTTAAAATTCAATATGTAATATAACATATCCTTATGTGCATACGTCAGCATTTGTTTTAGATAATTGTTCCCGTATCAACATTTCTTGAACATTTAATCAAAATCCATCCATAACCTTTTGAGTTGTTTTGCTAAAAGACAGACAGACAGACAGACAGACAGACAGACCCAGATGAAAACATAACCTCTTTGGCAGAGGTATAATCAGGTAGATTATGTAAAATGAAGTGAAATAAGGTTGACAGGTTGATGCAGGATTAAGTTAAATTGAGAATTATCATTGAAAGGTCAACCATTAACTCATTCACTGCCAGGTGAATGAGAAGAGAATATTGACTCAGAATATAGTTAATATTATTTTATAATATCATCCTATAATATACTATAATAAAAAAACTCAAAAACTACATAAGCATGGCACCCATCAAAATAAAGTGTAGACTGTTCATTTGGATTTGAATTGACGCCAAAACACGTCAATGGCAGTGAATGAGTTCAAGGAATAGTTCACTAGTTTTCCACAAAATAAAACGTGTTTCTTCTCAAAACAATATGTGTTTGCTTGGAGTTACTTTCTCTCAAGCGCGTTGTCACTGCTAACAGTTGTGCGCCTGCACGTAGCAGCTGTAAACACTGCCGAACAATCGATGAAAATAGTTTGCTATGGCACACAGCTGTTAGCAGTGATAATGTGCATTGAGCACTATTGAGAGAAAGTAGCTTCAAGTTATAAGAGGCATGTGTGTAATTTCATAACTCAAAAAGTTATCGAAAAAGTTATTTGGCTGACATTTTCAGGGAATATTGTTATTCACACAAGACACAACTACAAAAATTTTGGTGGTGATCAGTGGAGGGGGGCTGATCTGCGTTGTTGTTGTTGTTACACCTGGGGATTAAAGTAAGTAAATTCTGGTTAAAAACACAGACTTGGGTTATTCTGTGCAAATGTGTCACATTACATCACAGAGATCCACAAGTTATAATAGTGGGGTGATGATTCAAGGATAAAATGATTAGATTTTAGTGGCTAAATGGCAAAGGTAACAGGTATCTCATACAGTATGTGTCCATTCGTCCATTTGCATAATATCTCAGGAACAAACAGAACATTTTCAAATATGGCTGAGGCTGACAGAGAACAAGGGACTGCTGGGAAATGCGCTGGCGTTAGGTCAAGGTAACTGCAGCTGTGAGACTAAGAGGAACTTGTATTGGTATAGAAACAGGCTTTATCAACCCCATACTTCCATTTGGATGTGGCTTTTTGTCAACCTCATCTTTTCCACATGTACTGGAATCTGGCCTAATGAAACAGAAAAGTAACTCAGCCTTGGACACAATATTACATTCATACAAGACTGGGAACCCACAAAAAAGACCAACGCTTATCCAATCAATCTTGTGATAAAGCTGCTGGTTCCATTTGAATATATCAAAGAGAAACTCCTGCTACTTTATAGTTGACACAATGAAATACTCAGTGGAGTTTTGTACAAATCAATGGCCTTTCCCTCCATCATTTTAAAAGAAGAATGAAGGACATCCATTCTAATTACACCTTCCTTCACCTCTTACTAAAACAAGCCTGAGCCTTTGGGGCCAGCATTTGCGTGGGAGCACAATGGGATCTGAAGTCATCCTGCAGGGCTAAACAGCCTCGAAAACAGCTTTGTTAACTGTTGACAAGATAAACATGGAGCCCAAACTCAACTGTCCTCATGAAATATGCATTTTCATGAAGGGACATAGGGAAAATGTACTGTATCTAGAAGACTGGACACTTTGGGTGTCAAAATATAAGAATTCACCAGTGGACTTGTTTTCTCAATTTCTATATGAAGAAAAGCAGTGATGACAAAGCTAAATGTTTGTTGCAGGCATGTTGTTTACTTCAGCAATTTCATCTTATACTGTATACTGCCTTTAGTGTTCCCTGTGGCTCAGAACTGTCTGCACATTTTCTGCATATAAGTGTCAGAGCACAGGATGTTGTATGATACCAGTGTAAAGGGTTGGCTGAAAGAATTTGATTCCATACTTAATTGTGATGAAGCAAGTTTAATTTATTAATGTCGTCCGACATTGGTTGGGAGAGATTATTGTAATTACTGGGTGTGTGGTGCGTGTATTTCTATCTTTATAGGGACATTGATATGTTTACACAGTCACACCATGGGGACCTCTGACACTATGGGGACCAAAAATCAGGTCCCCATGAGGGTTAAATATAAAGGTCCCCACTAGTAAAATAGAAATGATGTGGCTCTATATATTTTTTTTCCCCAGAAGTCCTTATAAAGCATGAGGGAAACAGGTGTAAAGTGAAACATGTATTTTTTCAAAGGTTTGAAGATGTGTTTACTTTAAAAAAATTTATAGATTTTTAAAGATATTTATTTATTTATTTATTTTATTTACAATTTCAAAAATATTATTTATTATATTAATTTTTATTTTTGAATGACTATTATTTTTCTTTTATTCATTCATTTTTCTTTATTTTGAATATATATATATTTTTTTTTTAAACTTTTTACATTTTATACTATTTTTTTAAAAAAGTGCTTCCACTCACTACCCAGTGGATACTTGATTACAAACTTGGTCATCATGAGACATGTAAACGAGTATGCATCCGCGTATGTGTATCCACAGAGACATATGCTATAACTCAATGAATACTTGACATATCACCATGAAATTAAATGAGCATATACATATAGCTAATGTACATCAGATACAATGGTCCATTTGAGTAAAGGTCAAAGGTTAAGGTCACATTTAGCAGAAAGATCAAAATCACATTATTAGTTCTAATTCAAGAACAGGTTACCATAGTAACTTGAGTAATAGGGGCGAGATTAAGAATTCTCTGAATGCTTGTTATGGATGTATATTTTCTTCACATTTGAGTAAAATATGTAGGGATTAGGTAGGTGTAGGAGATGCAGCCCTGTGTTGTATGTGATGCAATAAAAATAGATTCAATTAAATTAAAAACAAAACTATCACCCTCTCATGCATACAGTTGGGGGGGGGGGTTATAATTAGACTTCAAATTATTCAAAAATGAAATGCTACAAACAAACAAGAAAGTATGCACTAAGTAGTCTACCATGTGTTATGTTGATTAGATTCTCATGTGGATAAAGCAACCTGAGATCACTACTTCTAATTAGATTTTTTTTCATTCACCAAGTGCCTTGAAGCCAATTAAAATGTGTGCACACCAGCCACACGGATACAAGCCAGTTCGTGTCCAGTAATAATTAGCCGGTATCCACATAACAATATTTCTTATTTGATCCAAAACAGTGGTGCAGATAACTGATCTGAGTAAATATCTGTCAGGACTCAGCACCAAACTAAAACAAAGATACGTCTAAATGTGTTCCAGAGATTAATTATGGATTCTTACCATTGCCCCGCCCCCAAAGGGTAAGCAAGGGGTAATATTTTTGGTTCAGTTTGTTTGTTAACACTTTATCAGTTAAACTATTGAATTCATACCATTCATTGGGTTTATAGATTGCCAGTGACCCACAATAGTTCTGACAAAATTTTGGGGAAAAGCAGGTCGTAGTTAGAAAAAACACTTTACTTGAGGGGTGAGTTCATAACACATTCATAGCAGCTGTCATAAACTGCACATAAAACATCCATGACTGTTTCATGAGACATGACTCAACATTCATACCAAGCCTTTTATGAATGTGGAAGACAGAACGATGACAACTTTTACAAAATCCAACAATTGCTAAACAGCAACAGTCAGTACGTTTACATGCACATCTATGTTAAGCTATTGGTAGTAATCGAGCTAAGAACTTAATTGGAGTTTCTGAGAAATCTCAGTTTACAAGGACAGCAAGAGTTGAATTATCAGGCGGCCGTGGCACAGTTGGTCGAGTCCAATAACGGAAGGGTTAGTGGTTTGAATCCCACTCTGTCCTAGTCATGTGCTGCTGTGTCCTTGGACAAGACACTTGACCATCCTTGCCTCCAGTGCTCACACTGGTGTATGGATGCATATGAATGTTTGGTGGTTGTCAGAGGGGTAATAGATGCAAAATGGCAGGCACACTTCTGTCAGTCTACCCCAGGGCAACTGTGACTACATATGTAGTTTACCACCATCAGAGGGAGCATGTGGGAGTGAAAGAATAATGGATCCACTGTGCGCTTTGAGCATGTGTGTAGATAGAAAAGTGCCACGGAAATGTATTACTATCTTTGGACTCCCAGACACAGGATGGGGCTACACACTCTTTCACGTTGGCATTGTTCTTGTTAGTGCCATAGAGGTAACCTGACTGTCAGCAGATGGTATTTCACAATACCATCTGGGACTCTTCTGCAACCACTCCATTTTCAAAGGAGGGGCCTTATCTAAAATCCTTGCATGTGATTAGATTTAAAATCTGGCCATCTCTTGACTGACGCGCTGCTTCAGCCACGCATCTTAAAGTCAAGCCGCTTAACCAGCGAAAATAGTTTATACACATCAACAGAAGGAGTTTACACTTACCATTTATATGTAATGTTTATTTATAAACTCGTCTACTACGATGCCCACCAATTTCTTCTGGTAAAATGTTGTAGGAAAGCATAGTTCTCCATTTATCCTTCAGCCATAATTCGAGGCTAACAAACACTAGCTAATAACATCCGTTGCAGATGTGGTTGTCATTTCTTCCTCCCAGTTCCATTACTGTTAGCCTCTTTGACTTGGTCCTCTAGGAACACAACCAGGGGGGGTACCACAATAATGGGCTTCTGCACTTGTCCCATTTCTTTATCCACCAGTGGAGCCATCTGATAGATCAAACTCTTGCCAAGCCCGGTCGGAAGAGGAGTGAAAAAATAATTTCAATTAACACTTCCAAAGCCGTCCTCTGTTCATCTTTTAAGGAATGAACATGTGGTAGAGTAAACAAACCACTGGGAATAGACTAGTCGATATGGACACTCGAATACCGAACACACACGGCTGTTGTGTATCTGAAAAGTCTACACTGCACTCATGTCACACCAGCAACAACACTTCCGGGTAGTCCCACCCTGCGATACTGATTGGCTCCTTCATTTGGAAATAGATTTGATCCCCGTGCTACTCAGATGATTATGTGAACATAGCGTAACGCAGCCAGATGACATAAGTCAGGTTACCATAGAAGGACAAAAATCAGGAAAAAAAAAGGGGGGGGCAAAGTTGAAGCAGATGTAGCAGAAGTAGGACAACAACACCAAGCGGGGATTTGGATGACAACAATGTGGCAGCTCAGTATATTTATGTATTTGGCAGACGCTTTTATCCAAAGTACCAGGGGAAAAGTGAGCGATCAGGCTCTCCAACAAAGTTTGTTAGAAAAAAAGCAAACAATAGACAATAGTCTATTTCTGACAATCTAGTCAGAAATAGACTAGAAAAGCACTCTGGAAGGAGGGTCAACTTTCTCAGTAGTATCCACATAAGGAGCCATAGACAACAGGATCTGCAGTGACTCACTTGTGTTCTGTGCTGACCTGTGACCCCAGACCTCCTTCCTCACCCTAACCTGTGTGATGGATGGACCCCCACCCCCCCTTCCTTTCATCTACAAATGGACGTTCATCTATAGCCTGTCCGTCCATGGGAGTGGATCTGTCCTTCATTGTGGTTCTCCCCAAGATTTATTTTTCCCCACTGGATTTTGGAGTTTTTTCTTGCCACGAAGGAGGATCTAAGGACATGGGATGCTTGGGACTTCATCTATTTCTGTGATTCATTGTTCTCTCCAATCAACCCTGTAAAGTCCTGTGAGACGACGTTGTTGTGATTTGGGGCTCTATAAATAAAATTCAATTGAATTGATTAGAATTGTATTATTTGACTTGGTTAGTCTGACTTCTAAAACACTAGTTTGATTCAATTACAGCCCCACTAAGGTGTATACAGGGCATTTAAAATTTCAATATTAGTCTAAGGCAATAATTTGAATTATTATTTGAAGTGCATGTAAGTACACTGACTGTATTTGTTAAACTTTTAAATCAAACCACAATTTCTTTTCCCCTTCACAATAACCAAAGTGTTTTATTGCTTAAAATTAAACATGTACCAGATGTACAAGATGCAACATCACGAAAACTGGAGAAATGTAACACAAATCATTCATTGACAAATTGCTTGCAACAAAACCAAGATACAGACTACATTTACAGCAAAATACAATGTGAGTAGCATCATCTTTTGAACAAAACATGTTTGGTATTGCAGTTTTCTTAATATATCAATGTAATATCCAGGAGACAGCATTGAGTGCAAAATTCTGTGTTTAAGTTTTGACATGTTTTAGAAGAAAAACAGAGCGGTTAAGAACCAAGACTGAAAGTATAAATTCTAATCAGAGAAATAAAAAGCAGATAAAATTAAAAACACTGCTCATAAAATGTATCAGACTGTTGGAAGATAGAAGCAGGGCGTTTTACTATTTGTGTTGGGCAGATAACAATGTGTTTATATTTGAAAGTCTGTTGGTGACTGTATTTTTTTATCTTTTACTTCGACAGGTATTCATTGATGCCTCTGTTGTTCGAGCTTGTATTGTGTGTTTTCATGTCTCTCCTCTACTTTGTTTACGGTCCCACAAAGGTAATGCGTCAGGAACGAGGAAACTAATTTCAGATTCAGTATTGATCAGCAACTCCGCTATTATGCTATAAAGAAGTGAAAAAAATTCACACTTCAATACAAACTAAAATTGGCTAATACTTGAGTCATCAGATGCAGATATTTGGTTGGTTTCTAGGCAGCTGCTAAAATCACTAGAGACGTATCCCTAATTTGGATAATTACTGAAGTAGACAAAGTGGTTGGGCAATCACGTGGGAGCTATTTAATAAGGCAACAAGACCCACCAGTTCTTCAGACACTGATTGGCCTCTTGACATTGATGTATCTCCACTAATAACACAGTAGCTGAAGACACAGTAGTGGGAAAATGAAATTTTAAAAATTAAAAGACCCTTATTTTAAAAATGTTTTTTAAAAGAGTAATTTTCTCAGAAGAAAAATCTTTTCTTGAGGAATTTAACCTCAGGTATACATAGATTTCCCGTTGCAAAATATTCCAATTTACACTGAAGTAGATTTAAAATGTCAATATGTAACATTTGACTCTGCTTAAATGACACTTAACATATAGAGCAGGTCAAAAATAGGCAACGTCCACACAGCAATGTTTTCGAGTGAATCCGATAAAGTTCATAAAATCTTTTGAGAACGGGTTCCAGAGTAGAAAGATCTGGCAATGGTCCTGCTGCGTTATCATCTGGACGAGTAAAACTGATTTGTTTACACCTAGCGTCTACGTCACAACCACATGATCAGAACAAATAGCAGCTTCATGCGTAACATTCAACGAGACAGGGACCATCATGGTGGACACCAGAGTAGTGGTAGTAGCAGAGTCACTGCTACTGGTGATATTGAAGGAAAATATTGATAACAAGATGAGCAGCAGAGACGCCTACACACACCTTCTTGTTGTTGTTTATTTCCAGGTTGTGTTTCGTGTCGGTATAAGCCGGTGTTCTCTCAAAATGTGAAACCCTGTCAAAATGAGTTACCAGGAGCCAAAATTGACAGTAATCTCAATAAATGTACATTATTCCGTCAAATATGTTACTTTGGTTTTGGAAACATTACTATTGATATCATATAACAGTCCCATTATAGGTAGACTTTTATAAAATATTAAATGTTTCTAATATTGTATTTAGATTTAATTACTTAAAAGGTAGGCTATTGTCTGTGTCCGTTGAACTATCGTGAACAATAACACCCAGGCAACTCATGTGCATAACGTTCATATCATATAAAACTTACTTAAAACTACTAACGTCAATATTCAATCTATCGTACGCATGTGATTGATTATATGTTCACTAGTCAAAGGCACAATAAAATAAATATCCTTTCAAAGTATTACTTATTTTCAGTGTCTAAATCAATTGCACATCTGGCTGGTGATGCCTGAATTGATGGGCTTTTTCTCTGTGAAAACATTTGGTGGTCATGTGTATGCTCAGAAGCACTTGGGACCCCAATGTGATGGGATGCCCATTTTGACAGAACACCAGTATGCACATGCACTTTACTTCTTCGCTTTACTTCTATTATTCTGGTGAACTGTCTTACAGCGCCCCTCGAGGTGTGGCATTCTCAGCATGTGTTTCATTGCCATGTTTACGTGATATTTTACTGATCTGTTTCCAGTGTGGATGTCTTTTCTATCCGGTACAAAAAGAAACCTTGTTGCATTGCTGTGTAGATGGAGCCTTAGACTCTCAAGCAAATTTACAGAACCCCACAGAATCCTCCAGGAGCAACCATTTAGGGCCTGAAAATGTACATGTAAAATGTGCGCAAACTTGATTGTGTATACAAAAACATGTCCAAGTGTATCCACTAACAGTAGAGAATTTATCATGTTTGCCTTGATGAATATGCAATATGGGCATTCTGTCAGAACATGCAAAAATATTGGGAGGAGTAGATGCAAATGTTTATTTAGTGCAGTGTGATTTATGAAAATCTGAAACTGATTATTTTGGCTGATTTTGCATCTATATTTAGTGTGTCTGAAAGGCAAGTTTTAAGTGACACAGCTTCAGCCAAAATTGGCAGCAGTTATGGTGAGTAGTAAGCAGCACAGGAATGAGGGCTGGATCTACATACATCCCAATTTGCATGTGCAATCAAGAATTTTGCGTCTGAGGTTGAACTGTGGTTTGTGGCTGATTTACTAAGATTGCTTGTCACTGGGTGTAGTGTTGGAGACCGCTCTATTTAAAAGAGTATTTTGCATGCACAACTGCTTTTTTGAGCATCTATCATCTGTATTTTAAATGTAAGATTTTAAGTAATGTAATATACTTCCATAGTTACCGTAAATTCCGGATTATAAGCCACTACTTTTTTCCCAAACTTTCAACCTTGCGGCTTTTTCAGTGATGCGGCCAATTTATGTAATTTTCCTAACGGCCGCCAGAGGCGCTCGAGTAGAAAAGGTAAGATTTAGAGCGGTGGAATATATGCGTCGAGGAAGACTGAATGAAAAAGGAGGCAAACGCCTGTTTGTTGATGCGGCGGACATTTTTCCCTCCCTTACCTTTGGAAATATACACTTTTTTTCCCTTGGATTACTTTCAACGGGACCCGGACTCTGCAGGTCTGCATCAAACCTTAAGTGTCATTTTCCGTTCATTTGGCCGGCTGTGATTTTTGGACTGTGGACTTTAATGAAGGACATTTAGTTTCATTCGCGGGACTTGAAGTCGGGTTTGGGTTAATTTTGTGTTTGTGTTACATGTTTTAATGTGGGCACATGCGGCTTATATACATGTGCTGCTTGTGTATGTACAAAATCGGTTTTCCTCTTAGAATGAGGTGGGTGCGGCTAATAATCAGGTGCGCTCTATAGTCCGGAAATTACGGTACTTCATTTTGAGGTCTTTGATCGCTGTAATCATCCATCATTGATCATATTCAGCTTTACTTTTTCATATTCCATTCTGTTTTTCCTTGACTTTGACTCATGTAGCTTTAATACAATACAATTTGACTTCTCTGTAAAGGGATCACTTTTTAGGTTTAGCTAGAAATGGAATCAGATGGCTCTCAGCACAAATAGTCAATCACAATTACAACTTGTGTGAATTGAACCTTTATCAAATAACAGTATCCAGTGACTTGAAAAAAATCGGAGAAAAGTAAGAAGAGTAAACCCTCAATTTTATCTCAACCTAGGAGCTTGACAAACTTGAATACAACTTGATGAAATGTTGTTTGTGTCCTATATGGCATTTTTCCAGTTGCTACATTAACATATTCATTTGTTTAGTACAAGATAATTGGATTTGATTTGAGAATATTTTGCTGGTTTCCATTTAAATTGAACCAAAATTAATGTGTTCAAAACCAAATAGGCTGCCAAATATAAACAGGGAAGAAATGGTTTTCAAATATAAAATAGCAGACTCTTTGGCTGATCAGAAACTGGGCTGTGTTTGATCATTCTTCTTCCTTCCGTTGAACCAGTTTTTTACGTCCCTGGTGCATTTGATGTGTTTGATTTCACAAAGTACAAGATCCATTTTTTTCCCCCTTTATCACCAACGTTTCCGGTCCACCCTCTTCTATTTGATGCAGAGGCCTTTTGGAAATATCTATTGCTACCCCTGCCATCTTAATACCTGCATATCCAACTGGATATACTGTACAGTAGTAGAAAGTTCCCCAGTGTAGACATGTATGCACACAGTAAAAGCTCTGAACCCTTCTTTTATTTGATTAATCCTCTTTTTGACACAGCCTTCTGTGTCTGTTCTTCTGGGCAGCATCGGGCTGGCTGAGCCTGCTCACGCCTAAGCTTCTCACCCGCTTGGATTTGCAATATTGAAGAGGCTGGTGGACACGGCTGTGATTTGAACTCATGACAGCTGAGCTCGAATGTCATCAGGAAAAATGAGTATGAAGGAAAGTGGATGTGATGAAATAAAAGATGGAGAGAGGGAGAACAAATAGAGACAGTGAGATGAGGTTGCAAAGGGAACTTTAGGAGAAATGGTCAATAGTGGGAAAAGAGGGTTTGCATCTGCTGGGAGACGAAAGAGTTAATAATTGCAGGGAAAAGGATGGGTGTAACACAAGGTAAGGAGGGGGTGTAAATGGCTGATGGCAGAGACGGAAAAAGGAAAAGAGCAGGACAATTAGGAAACAAGAAATTAAAATGTCAGAGAAGTCGACTGGGAGAATGAGAGAGAGGCAGAGTGAAGTAGCATTAAGGGGTTGACGGACTGTCTCAGCTGAAGCATGAACACACAATGATACACAAGAAAACAAACACACTCATGAGCACACTTCACACACCACTGAGAGAATTTGGTGTCAGACTGCCAGTTTATATGTACTGTCAAAATGGATTAAGCTGCTGATTTTTACTTTTTTCTTATTATAATTAAATTAGGCAAGAAAAAGAAAGAAAGATTTTAACATGCATGTCACAGGTATCTGCTTTTCACTCTTTCACTATTGTAAATCTGACATAGTAAGTCATGTTTAGCTTATTCTATAATCAAATCTTAAGGATAATAAACCAAAATTACCTGGATAATTGTGGGTCATGAAGACTCCCATTGCTATTAACATACTGACCCCTGACTTAGTCTCCCAGTAGGACTGACAGAACCTCAGAGACCTATGTGGTGAATGGGTGAATGTGATGCTGATGTAAAGTGCTTTGAGCACCATGAAGGTAGAAAAGCACTCTATAAATGCAGTCCATTTACAATTTAAAGAACAATTTGTTGTTATGACATGTTTTACTCTTTATCTCACCTCTTCAATTTTAATTGAAGTGAAGAAAATCAAAGCATGATTAATTGATTACAATAATATTCAACAGCTGCAAGTCTAACCACAAGTGTGTAATCAGACTATTAACCCGTCGTAACATGTTTTCAACTAAATATCAGAAATAAAAGACCCTTTCCTGAACAGCTTTCCTCACTTCACTGCCAAAGCCACAATTCCACATCATCTTGTTTTGATGTTGGATTTCATTGAGGGATGTGCAGGGTCAGAAATTAGATTATGTTTCATTGTAGGCCAACGTAGGTTTTATTGGTTGCGTTTTCACGTCAACCCATGTTCTTTTCATTTTCATTGTTATACATCCCTGTGCTAACTTGACATTTACAGCAGCAATAATGTTTTACCACTGCTGAGTTTTTGACTTTTCTCACACTGTGGAAAATGATGCATACAATAGTGCAACAATTACATTGTTCTCACTGGTTTTTTTTTTTGCACAAGTCTAATTCTTGCACACATCCCAAAGTATTTGTGCAAGCTTCCACATGTTGCCTACTTTAGTCTTTACAATTTAGTCTACACCAGTAAACACCAGCTGCAAACCAGCGGTTTATAGATTGGGTTTTTAGAGCTGGAGGTGAACATATTTAAACAAAAGGTTGGAACTCTGGGAGCATGAAGGATTTTGAAGAAACTAATGCTAAATGCAACTAATATTGTAAAATGGTTCATGCAATAACATGCAACAAAGTTATTTGACTGCCTTGAAGTGCACTACATTTAGTGTAGCTACATTTGGAAAAAAATAACTTCTAGAACTGTGACTCTTATACAGTAGATGCATTAGCTGTTATATTAGGGCAGGGGCCACCAATCCTGGTGTTTGAAGGTCGCTATCCTGCATGTTTTAGATGTATCCCTTTTCTATTATGCCTGATTCCAATAATAAGCCTGTCACCAAGCTCTGCAGAAGACTGAAATGGCTATTAGTTGTTCTGAAAGAGGGAAACATCTAAAACATGCAGGACTGCAGCCCTCAGGGACCATGATTGGTGACCTTGAAGGTGAATCAGACGTTCCGCTTGTTAATTCAGTAAATAACGGACTCGTGCAATAACTCGTGCAAATGTGCCGTAATAATAGCCTTGGTCGCAAATGGACTTGCTGTGGCCACAACATTGACAAAAGTGAACTCTTGGAGGGACTGAAGTTGTTAGCAACGTGTAGTACAGTTGTGTTATTGTCATAGAGACCCTATGAAAGTCCACAACAGCAGTGAGTTAGCATTAGTAATGCACTGCGGTCTAGCTGTAACCAAATCAGGGGGCGGGACATAAGTAATGTGCACGGCAATGCTCAGAATGGAAAAGTTAGAAAGAGAAATTAAATTAGTTTGTTGTTGTATGTTGCAATAGCATGAACTTTGCACTACAATCCACCATAGTACTGGAAAGTCAAATTTTGGATCATTTGGTGGAGTTGTGCAGGTGTTAGGCGTACCACAGAGAAACACGACACACTACAGACACAGATTTGTTGAATTATACTGAAGATAGATTCCATATTTCCACTACATTATACTGGTTCGACATGACTCAGCTTGGCCTTTTTGCATTTCCATTCTGCAAAAGATCTTTTTTAGTACTTACTCAGCCATAGTGTCAGAACAGGTGGAGATACTAAAATGTGATATGTAAATACTGAAGACTACTGAGTGGTCAGAGTGTTGTCTCTGTGTCTTTTTTCAAAAAACAGATTCAGAAGTTGACAGTAAATATAGCAGTACGCTAGTCCATAATTACAGCCTACAAAATGACATCATGGTCAGTTGAGGAAGTTTAGACATTTAGTCAAGGCAGACCACTGTTTGCAGCAGTGACAGTGAAACAAATTGCTCATTTAGGTCATTTAGGGGGGTGGGGGCTGCTCTGCCATGACAGAGTCTGTGTTCTCCAAGTGCTTTTCTAGTTATCAATCATTTTCTTGGAATGACCTGCTCTACTTTACCTCTGATTGGCTGATCAGTCCTTAAGTCTAAAGTTAACCACTTTAATCAGTAAAGGCGATGAGTACTGGCCAATGAGAGATTACACCTCTGCTCATCATGCCTAGTGCCTTCAGTACAAAGTCTGGCAATATTATGATCTGTATTTGCTTTGGTTAATCTGATAGAGGATCAGCGGCATTATGTATCCATATGATGAAATCAGCTTTCCTCCAAATGTATTTGTTTTTATCCTCACAATTCTATAAATGTGAAGAAATATTCAGATTCAGATCTAGAAGACTTTGTTATTCCCAGAAGAAGTAGCTGTGAAAAAGGGAAGAAATTAACAATATTACACACACACACACACACACACACACACACACACACACACACACACGCAAGCACGCACACACACACACACACACACACACACACACACACACACACACACTTAATTGATGTAACTTCATGGATCCAGTGTTTCCTGTATCTCCATTATATAAAAGTGATCTTTTGAATCGTTCTACACATGTGGTTTCACTAGTTGGAGTTTCCTGAATCGTTTAATGTGCAGACATAGCTAAATTGCCATGTCATAACAGTCAGACAGAGGTGGCCCACCAGCAAGAATATTTTCATCTCCATTGCTTTAACCCTCCAATTCCCCAACCTCCATTTCTGTCCATTCCAACACCACGTTGGTAACACTGCCACTGCATTTTGTCATGCTGTTCTCCTGGGACACTCTTTGTTACTCCCCTCCTTGGTGCTCCCTGCTCTCTCTCCTCCCCACCTCTCTCTCTTTCCATTAATAATTCGTTATGCCACTCTTACTCTGCCGGGTACATCTCACTGGTCTCCATTTCTCTCTCCTCCACTTCTGATTTGTTATGCCACTGCCATTCCCTCGTACGCGTCTCATTGGTCACTGTCCGTTGAGCTTTCTATTACCCTCTCTCTCTCTCTCTCTCTCTCTCTCTCTCACCTTCCTCCCTCTTTACCCCCTCCCCACGTTGTTTGATCTCAGACTTTCACTGTCAGAGATTTGTTTCTCCCTGCAGCGTGCTACTGAGGTGTTTTTCATCTGCAATGCCTTTATCAGCAGAGAACACAGAGGGAAGCTGCCTGTGAGGCCACCGGCTTCAGTTTGTCTGTATTTCTGTAGAGGTGAAATAATTTAGTCACTGTTGCACATGAAGTGTATATTCTGCCATTTCACTCCGTCATTAGTATCACCTGAATGCACAAGAAGCTACTCAGAAGGCTGAATAGGAAAACAGGGCCATTATTGGAAAACAGAGATGCCCGTGTGACATACTGCACCCTAGCTTCCTGTTAGATGTGACTGCACGAGTTTGTATTTCAGAGACTGTGAGTACAAAGTTGCAGGAACATAACAAAGCAAAGTAAATAAATCGCAAAGTGGAAAAATGGTTTTACGGGCAAATCAGATCTTGATGGATGTAAATGAGCAGGGCCATGTCAACCTCAGAAGATGAGTCGCAATTGTCTCCTTAATGTGTGAGTTTTAAAAGGATTATAAAAAGAGCAATTTGTTTTGTACAAACTATAAAATAATTTCATCAGCTTGTGAATTTGACAGATGAAAAACTAAAGAAAGAATAAATGAAATAAACTCTTCCTGACATAGTCTAAATGAGTCTGTTCTTCCAAAGAAATGACAGGATCACTTGGTTGTCAGACTCATAAAAATGGCTTTCATCTTTACCGACAAGCAATCTCTTGAAGCTGAAGGAGTAATGGCTGTCTGCTGTGGCGAGGCACAAATAACATGATTGCTTCATGTCTTAACAACTACACAAGGTCACAATAGAAGATGGCACTACACAATTTGCGAGTACATTCCTGAGGAATGTACAGTCCTGTGAATGAAGGACAATTGTTAATGGATAGTTGAAGAGCAATTTCCTATGTGTATTGTCTTTGTTTGCATGAATATAAAAGTATGTTGGCACATGCAAGTTAGATCTGTGCGGTGTTGTATAGAACACTGAATAGTGTACATGTAATACATTTCAACTTTCCAAGGTTCCAGCTGGTTCCAGTGTCTGAGCTGTCCCATGAAAAATGAGAAATTAATTTCAGAGATATGTTCGCCCTTAAAGGGATAGTTCACTATTCTTCACATTAATTAATTTGGGATCACCATCTTTACTCTGGTGCACCCACAGTGACTTACCCCCGACAGTGTCCTGTGAGTCGAGTTCTGGTCCGGTTTTGGTCAAAGCAAAAGTAGTACCAAATAAAATTTGTTTCTTCTCAAAACAATATGTGTTCGAATGAGTGATTTATTTGAATAACAAAACTGTCACAGAACAAGACCCATACAAATTCATGTAAAAAATAGTGTACTATCCCTTTAAAGTAACACATGGTGGACACTTTAATCCCCATGTTTTTATCTATGTGACAAAATAGATAAAACTGAGAAGTTTTTCCAACTTCTCAATAAGGAAAGTATTTATAGGAATGAGGAACCAAAAAACAATCAAACCAAACTTCACCCTCTAAAAATTGTTTAGGATTACATATTACTTTGCACCAACTAATCAAGTATTATTTCCAGTATTTATTTTTGTACTGACCATCCCAAAAAACTAAAAACTAAAATCCAAAGACTAAAAAAATGCATTAACAAAACTGTGATTTATATTCAGCGTACTGATTTGTTTTAACATTTGATTAACTGTTATAAATTTACTCAAAGTTTACAAACAAATTTTCTAAGTATATTTTGTTGCTGCAAGCCTTTTGAAAATATCTCATCATCTGAACCCGCTTTATCCTCAATCGGGTCACAGTGGTCTGCGGGGGCCTAATCCAGCTACAATGGGTGAAGGCAGGGTACACCCTGTATGAGTCTCCAGTTCATCTCGGGGCTGAACATGTATAGACAAACAATCACTCTCACATTCACACCTATGGAGAATTTAGATTAACCAATTAACCTATCAGTGCATGTGTTTGGATGGTGGGAGGAAACTGAAGTACCTGGAGAAAACCCACACAGACACGGGGTGAACATGCAAACTCCACACAGAAAGGTCTGGTGGTCTTTTGAAAAGATACATAAATAAAATAAAACCATCAGTATAAACAATTAGTTAGGCATGCAGAACTTGCAGCAGATAACCCATGTAAAGTGTTTGGATTAAATTCAGAAAGACCTTTTAAGCCTGGCCTGGATGGGCACAAAGTACAGATACATTAAACCAGTCTTTTATATAAGACTGTGTCTATAGCAGAGTTGAAGGTCTGTTTAATTTTTAACAAATTACATATATAATCTAACCCCAGATCTAAAAACGTCTAATCCATCCAGCCACCGGCAGCTCATCAAGGCTGTTTGTTTCTATTTAAATAACTACAGAGATAGCACAGCTGCCCCCAAACACTGCTCACTTTTAATTTAGTGCTGCAGGTAAGCACCAACGTGTATAGTTTGACAATCCAACTAATTTCATTCTCCACTATTATCTGTAAATTTCAGCAGTTATTGAAATGACCAATTTTTCTCTACTAACTGGCCAAAGGAACTGGTGGATGAACTTTTCTATTGGCCGAGCATTTACCAGCCAAAGAATAAATGGCCTTTTTGTGTCACATGCTGTACTGGCTTCTTACAAGTCCTTTATCTCCAAAACCTCCTTTCTCCCATAAAATTCATTTTTGTCATTCTTTCTTCTTTTTGGTAGTAAGTCTTTGGTTTTTACCTGCTTGTAAATATTACCACATAATTGCTCTTTCATTAAACGTTGAACATGTAAGATTTGTGTGAGGTTGTGGGCTTTAGGGAAGTGTGATTTGCTGGTCCTTTGATGTCAGAAACAGAGAAAAGGGAAATAGAAATACCCAATAATATACAATAAGAGTATAATGACACTGATAATTGTCAATAATATTATAGTGTATATTATTCCAGGGCAGGAAAACAATATATAAAATCAAATCTCCCTGTCACTTGTCATACGTTTTCACCAGATCTACCTTTATGTTTTTCAGGTTGTATAAATTATGTTGCCTGTACTCAATTAATATATTTACATTTTCTCCTCCTACAAATGTGTGTAAATGTGCTACAGTATATTGCATATTATGACAAAAGTAACTGGATTCAGACGTGCTATTTTGCACCTTTGAAAGATACACCACTGTTAAAGCACTGTTAAAGCAAGTGCATAGACCTCAAACTGACGTTTTCATTGGATCTGAGGTAACAGTGATAACAGTTACTGTACGTCTAACTGTCTGCGTGGATGTGCACAAGTGTGACTTTAAGTAATTATTTAATTCATACATTTGGAATGTGACCCAGAGGGGTGCAGCCCTGGTTCCTATGGCCTTGTTGGACTCAGCGGCAGATGCTTCAGACTGGGCTCCAGTGGGGGCAGTGGTCCTGCATCAAGGGGCTTTAGAAACGCTCCACTGTCACTGTCTAATCAAATCCTTTAAACATAGACTAGATAAACTCTTCTGTTCGTTACAAGCACAGGATCAACTGACCGAAACTGATATTTGATGGACGTATCAGCAGTACAATGATTGTAAAGATGATCAGTACAAGGATTGTCCGTAGTTTTCCTCTGGTTCCACCCTCTTGCCTGGGCTAAAACATTTGTTTTTTTTTGCAGATATTCTATTTCAATGCATGACATGGGATCGTGAAGAGGTTTTGAAGCAATATAGTAAAACATTTTCCCAAAAAAGATCCCCCACCCTACCTTTAAGGAAAATGAGAGATCATTTTAACCAATTCATGGCCAAACTTTATCTCATGCTCACGAACTACGGCTCAGGTGGTATAGCAGGTTGTCCAATAAAGGGTCAATGGTTCACATCCCACCTCTGGCTGTTCACTTTTCGAAGTGTCCTTGAGCAAGGCACTGAACACTAAATTGCTCCCAGTAGGTCTGGTAGAACCTGGCATGGCAGCAGCCACTTACTGGTGTGTGAGTGTATGTGTGAATGGGTGAATGTGAAGCTAATATAAAACACTTTAAGCACCATGAAAGTGGAAAAGCGCTATATAAGTGCAATCCATTTACCAGTTAATATCAAGCATATCAAAGTTTTTTTTTGTTCTTTTTCACATGTCATCAGGCAGGCTCCATAATTTTCACACTACAGCTATAAGTCAATTTTTCAACTGGTCAAAAAGTTCACTGACAAAGTTTTGCATAGCCTGAATATAATTCTCCTGTTAAATCATCTTATCATAGTTGTCTCATTAACATTAATCGAGTTGAATTACTTTGTTTTGATTCCATGTGTGACTGAGGCTTAGGGAGGCTGAGGAGAATTGTTAAAGTCACAGCAGCTTCTTCACGGGTCACAAGCTTTGGTGTCGGAGAAAGAACTGCTGTTCATATCCTGTCTCTTATCAGCCCCTCCCCCCTCCATCACCACCACCACCACTGTGTTCTGTTTTTGTCTTTGCTTTCCTTTGCTATTGTACCTTGTCAGCCTTCACCTGGGGTCCTCTCCCTTTATCTTTCATCACATCCTCAGGGCCCCCCTCCCTCACATCTTACAAACATGAGGATGGTATTTTTCCATTTGAACCATGACAGTCTTCTGCCATCATTGAACATGTTTTTGAGACTCTAAAGCAGGCATGGGCAAAGTATTCCACAAAGGGCCAGTGTGGCTGCAGGTTTTTGTTCCAACCAACCAAGAGTACACAGTTTAACCAATCAACTCTCTGAAGACTGAGATCAGTTGATTAATTGAGTCCAGTCTGGTGTGCTGCTGCTTGGTTGGAACAAAAACCTGCAGCCACACCGGCTCTTTGTGGAATGGTTTGCCCCTGCCTGCTCTAAAGTCTTAACTGAGGGCTAGGTACTGAAATATGTACCTAAATGGACCTCAGGGCGAAATAATTAAAGACTGGAATATTGATAACCTCCGACATTATTGGTTTTCAAACTCTAGTGGAGAAACTGCAGCACAGAGTAACTTAAAGACAGATACAACCTGGAGACAGCGGTAATTATTCACCAAGAAAGTGAACACTAACAGTCAACTTTCAGATATTCAAGTGAAAAGGTGACAAGTTATCACAAAACTTGTGAAAGTCTGTCAAGTACAGGTGAAGAAATGCACACTATCATATTTAGCTCATAATTAGTTTGTCTCTCTTATTTATGACATGGCTGTCTTTACTAGAAACCTGAGACATAAATACAACTATGAGTTAGTAAGGAAAAGCAAAAAGACCCACTGTGGTTATGTTCACAAATTTAATGTGAGATGGCTACAGGATCATCTGATCTTTTACTAGTTAGAGACCATTTTATGATATTATATATATATTTTAAAAATGTTTTCACTTGCTTTACAAAATTAGATTCTATAAGAGTGAACAATGCTGTTGCACGTCCTTAGTAAAGAATATGAATTAGGGCATTAACAGAAACGTCAACTAGTCAACTCTTGTAGCACAAGTCGACCCGGCCATCTGAAGAGGCATCTGCTAGCTAACCTGAGTGATATCATCAGCATCCACTAAGTAACTTAAGTGATATGAGCAGCATCCGCTAAGTAACTTAAGTGATATCATCAGCATCCACTAGCTAACCTGAGTGATATGAGCAGCATCCACTAGCTAACCTGAGTGATATGAGCAGCATCCACTAGCTAACCTGAGTGATATGAGCAGCATCCACTAGCTAACCTGAGTGATATGAGCAGCATCCACTAGCTAACCTGAGTGATATGAGCAGCAGTGCAGACAACACGCATTAAGACAACGTGCCCTTTTTGAAGTGAACAGTGTGGTGTACGTCTTGGTGGCCACCGACTTAAACTTTTTGCACTTAATGTAAAAAGTGAGGACACATGACAGACATCTGGACACTCTAGTTTTAGAACTCTTGGTCCAGACAAAATGTGAAAATATGTTCACCCTACTGATGTTGTGCAGTTAAATTTAACACAAAACTTGTTGCTAACGTTAGCCTTTGTTTCTTGGGGTTAAAATGTTGATGCTTGTGTCTTGTCAGTGGACATTGTTACATTGCAGTGAACTTTAATACAAGTTGCTCATTGCTGGACAGACGTGTGTACGTGTTGTTCCTCCGCTGTCAATGTAATGATGTCATCATGACTCGTTGACTTGACTTCGACTTTATTGACAGAAACAACTTGACTGACTTGAAAAAACTGAAGTCGTTAATGCTCTAATATGAATTGTACACAACATTAATTAAATATACCTTCAAATGACAAAATAAAGCCAATAATTCTGTTTACAATTTGAACTATAACCCTAACTTACAAAATAATTGATAAGAGCAAACAATCAGGGATGAGGGAAGTCTGGGCTACTTTGCTGAGGCTGCTACCCCCGCGACCCGGACCCAGATGAAGCGGGAGACGACGAGTACGAGTACGTATCAATGCTCATAACATTTCCTTTTGTGTGCTTTTATATAAATGTCATCTAGATTAAAGTAAAAATAGACTTGGAATGTTTGTCCAGTCTATTAACTAAACTGGAGCCGATACATAAAGGTGCATGGTTTCATCTGGCATAGGGTACGTCCCTGCAAGAAGAATTGAACAAATAGAGCACTTTCTCTTTTCCATTGAAAGTGGTCGTGTTCTTATTGTTTTTATTTTTGTTTGGATCAGACTGAAGAATAGTTTAGTGACCTCATCCACCTCCACTCCCTGTGGATGATACCAGCCATAGTTTTATTCCTGTCATAGTGCAGAAAATCAGTTGCTATGTGGAAACCACTGTGTATTTTATGACCCAATCATAAAACATTTACCAAATTTTCTATAAACCCTGGAGTTTATTTCAGATGTGGAGGCATTTCAGATTTGACCTCTGGTACCAGGCAGAGGATGAACAGTCTTCAGGCTGCCCAATATGAGGGTGTTTTACCAAAATGTCAAATACACTGAAAAGCACGACTTCCCGGATTAAACTAAGTAAACGGGTGGATGGAGTGATTATCCTACAAGTCCAAGCCTGAATGTGTGTTGGTTCATTTGGTCTGATCTAGGTCCAGTGAAAAAATGAGGCCAGTTTTTCTTCAGATTTTTAAAATGTGAACATATATTGTTGGAGAATATTCTAATTAATATTAATTAACACTAGTTACTTTTACATCTTTAACACACATACGCAGTTGAAAGATATTCTATTGAGTACTGTGTCTCATCTGTCTTTTTCTACCAAATGAGAATCCAATTCTGGTTAAGATGTTCTCAATAATACTGGAGAGTGATTGGATTCATAAAATATGATGCTGAGGTCAGTGATTTTCCAAGGTCACTGGAGATCAGATGTAAATTGATTCCACATCTGTAATAAAACCTTGAGGCATATATATAGTGGTTATAGCTTTGCAGATAATTACTGGACTGGTGTGAAAAATCAGTATTGGCAGAGTCATTAGAGTTTTCTTGACTCTAAATGTGCGTGAAAACAATATTATCGTCTATCATAAAAAACGACATTTTCTCAATAATGAAAAACTATTTAAGAATGAGTAATATTCTCAGAATAGAATATCAAAAGGGCACTTTACGCCTATAATGTGTAGTATAATAATATAATATAATATAATATAATATAATATAATATAATATAATATAATATAATATAATAAAATATAATATAATATAATATAATATAATAAAATAAAATATAATATAATATAATATAATATAATATAATAATCATCTGCCAACTGGTCATACGAATTATGTGATAATTAAACCATCTACCATGAAGCTTAAAAATACCCATTTGAAATGTTAATTTCCATTTCCACTCTAACATGATCATTCAAGTTTCATCCGTTCATGTTGGTGTTTGGACTGAGTCATTAGTTGTGGGTCGATAGGTTTGTGTGTGTGTGTGTGTGTGTGTGGGGGGGGGGGGTCCTGAGGTGTTGTGAGTGTCGCTCTGTGGGGGGTCATTAGGTGTGATGATGGCTCTGCAAGGTTGTTTAAAATTGGATGTATACAAGGCCTTTTTATAGCACCCAACACTCCTTAAAACACAAACAATGCTCCCCCTTGACATCATTACATTCCAAGGATGTTCATTCCCCTAACGAAATTGTTAAACAATTAAATTCAAGGGGCACTTTTGTGAACAGTTATTGCCTTCGATGACCTGCTCAATCACAATCTAAGCATTTACTTCTTTATACCATTATTGTTCCTGTAGGCTGGTTGTATAGTTTGGAGAATTATGATGGTGTACTCTAGAGACAATATCCAAAAAAAAAAGAAAACTATACTGTATTTAAGCTTGCACTTCATGATAGAACCTTCTTTAATTGTATTGGCTATATGCCTTGATGCAGATTTCCAATTTCTCTCATTTATCATTGCTCTTTTCAGGGGAAAAAAGCCTCCAATACTGTATCTCTCTGTAGCACTCCAGTGTAAATTAACCACTTGAACCCTATGCAAATTATTTTTTCCATTTAGGGGCTCTGAACTCAGATAAAGCATCCTCAAAATGAAAATGTTACATGTTTTTTTTTGTATGGTGACACAGTGCTTCAGTGAAACTACACAGTGATTATGTTAAGAGAAATCCCTGGAAATAGATCAGCTTATTCATGAGTTCCAACACATTTGTTATATCTTGGGATCACACCCTTGAAAATACATCCTGGAGATATGAACCCTGTGCATTCATAATGAGTTGGCTACCTGTCGAGGTCTGAGGCTACTTTTGCAATTTAGCCTTTTCATTAAACTTCTTGACTCTTGGATACAGGTGCAGGCATTATATTATCTTTGCATAATGTTATATATAAGATGTTTCAAAGGTCAGACTGAAGTATATTGTGTTGGTTTTTTCAGATGACTGTAACGCCTCCCCCTGCTTCATGACTTGTATTCATAACCCCCTGTATTTGATTATTTTGTTTATTTTTATTCATATCTAGTGGAATCTGGAATAATTCTAGTGGGTTTATATTGAGATAAAATGTGTTTCCGTGCATTTTCTGTGTGAATTGTTTTTATGTATCCTTTCAATTTTTCCATTGTTTTTAAAGTTACAGCTAATAATTTTATTGTAATTCTTATTTTGAGAAAGATTCAGATTCAGATTATTTATTGTCATTGTCATAAAAGAACAACAAATCTCTGTTGGAGCATCCATATCTAAAATTCACGGAATAAAAACATCCAGTTATTATCCAATGTAAAATTATTGTTTTTCTTAGCTTAGCAAACATGTCTAAAGTACTCACATTCTGTATTTAAGTAGTACAGCTACTTGTGTAAAAAAATACTCTGGTAAAAGTAGAAGTACTGATTCACCTTCTTTACAGAAGTAAAAGTAAAAACTACTTAATTGTGATAAAGGAAAAAGGAAAACTGCACTTTGCTTTTTTTTTTTTTACTATGGATGAAATAACACTTATTTAAGCATGAAAAAAAATTGCTAAATATCAAAAACTGTGTAGATTATGTGTTTTATTGGGTCATGGTACTCAGTTTAGTGAGTATGGACAGGACATTTAGGAAAAAGTCATAAATAGGAGATATAAAAAAAAAAGCATATGAGAGCTTATGAGATTAAAAAAAATCTAAATTGTGAGATAAAAAAGTAAAGATTTTGAGATAAAACATCAAAATTATGTGAAAAAAAGTTAAAATTGTGGAGAAAAAAGGCACAACTATGAGATAAGAAATGGATAATTACAAGATAAAAGGTCAAAATTATGATATAGTCAGTCACAATTTCTGATTTGGGACTTATTTTTCAGACTGTCACATTTGTCCAGTTTGAAAAAGTAATGACTCTATTCTGAGAATGTAAAGAGTGTAAAGTAAAGATGTTTATATAAATGTAAAGAGTATAAAGTAAAGATGTTTATATAAATGTAAAGTGTATAAAGTAAAGATGTTCATATAAATGTAAAGTGTATTAAGTAAAGATGTTCATATAAATGTAAAGAGTATAAAGTAAAGATGTTTATATAAATGTAAAGTGTATTAAGTACAGATATTTATACAAAAATATAGAGAGTAAAAGTAAAAAGTTGCCACAAAAATAAATACTCAAGTAAAGTACAAATACCTAAAAATATCTACTTCAGTACAGTAAAGGAAGTACTTGTACTTAGTTACTTCCAACTCTGAAGCTCAGTTTTTATTTAGCTTTCCACATAGTTTGAGCAAAGTCTAAAGGTTTGTTGTATGGAAAATGTGGGATGAAAGACGCCTGACAACCAAAATGATTTAAAAGACGAACAAACAAAAAAAATAATCTTTTAAAGAGTCCATATTGTGCAGAGGCGTTTCATTGTTGTGCAAAGTGAACCGTTAACACTGATCAACCTAAAGTGGCAGTTGGTGCCTGGAGTTAAATCAAAGGTAATGTTTTGTTCTTTTACCTTTCACCTCTAATTCTGTTTTTTAGTTCATGCTTCATTGTTCATTGTAGCTTTTATTTAGTTTTTGTTTATTTATCTCAGCTGTCTGTGTTATCTCTTAAGTGTGATCTTATTTTGGGTCCCATGAACAGATGTGTCTTTTACCTTTTGTCATGATTTACCATGATTCCCTTTATGCCAAACAGGTTATTACCCAATACTGATTCTGTTTTGCTCAAAATGTGTCAAACAAGTGTTGACAACTGTATGATGAAATGACACAAATATCCTGTTAGTGCTGGTAAAAGCTTTTAAAGCTGCCTTAAAGGCAAAGTGCATAGTTTGTCCTTTGAAGCTAGTATTCTTTATGTTTTTATGACTTCCACTTTCTGTTTGTCTGTTAGTATTTTTTATTATCATAAACTTTGCCATGGGCGGTGTCTACGTACCTACACGCATATGGCAAAATGACTAGAGTGAAGAACAACCTGTTCTCAAATGAGGCCACATTAAGATCAGACAACACTACAGGCGAATGGGAACGGAGGATAATTCACTCTGATATGATTCCCCCCATAAGGAATTAGAAAATAGCTATTTAGAAATAAAGAAATTGCACAAAATGAAAGCCTTTATTTATTTATTTATTTTTTTTTTTTAAAAAGTGCTTTCTATTTTTTTTCTCCTGTAGGTCAAGTGACACTATTTCTCTCTTCTATGCAGGAGGGTGATGTAAACAGTTACTGAGACAGAAAATTATCATGCATAACATTAAATATGAAACAGCAGTGTGTCTCTAGTTTCCAAAGCTCATTCACTTTTAAGCTCTGTTGCCAGAATTAAATGTATGTTTCTGTAAACTACATATATCACAGTTTATGAAGCAACATTTCTCAAGTTATGTATTCAGATAGGTAGAGACAGAGAGAGAGACAGAGAGAGACAGAGAGAGAGAGACAGAGAGAGAGACACAGAGAGAGACAGACAGAGAGAGAGACAGAGAGAGAGAGACAGACAAAGAGAGAGACAGACAGAGAGAGAGACAGAGAGAGAGAGACAGAGAGAGAGACAGAGAGAGAGAGACAGACAGAGAGAGAGACAGACAGAGAGAGAGACAGAGAGAGAGAGAGACAGAGAGAGAGAGAGAGAGAGAGAGACAGAGAGAGAGACAAAGAGAGAGAGACAGACAGAGAGAGAGACAGACAGAGAGAGAGACAGACAGAGAGAGAGACAGAGAGAGAGAGACAGACAGAGAGACAGACAGAGAGAGAGACAGACAGACAGACATTTTGTATGTGTGTGTGTATAGATAGATAGATAAACCTATTTTCACTTTTGGAATGACATTATACAGACATTATAGTTTGTATTATAGAACGTATTAACAAGTATTAATTAATTATTAATTAATTATTAACATTTCCGATCAGTAGGTGGTGTTGGTTAGAGGTGGAGTTTTCAATCAATCAATCAATCAACCAATCAATCAATCAATCAATCAATCAATCAAGCTTTACTTCTATAGTATGAAATAATAACAAAAGTTATCTCATAACACTTTACATGTAGAGCTGGTTGAAACTAGATTCTCAAGGCAATTTACAGAATCCTCCAGAAGTAAAAAAAAAAACTTGATGACAGAAGTGAGGAAAACTTTCCTTTTAACAGGCAGAAACTTCAAGCAGACTGACTCCTGGAGGATGGTCATCTGCCTTTAGCAGGTGGGGTTAAAGAGAGAGTGTAAAGGAAGAGAAAAAAGAGAGAGAATGGGGGAGAGAGGGAGAAGGGAAGTAGGGCAGAGGTGGAAGTCACCAAGTAGAAGTACTTCTTTTACTGTACTTAAATACACGTTTTAGTATCTGTACTTTAAAAAGTTGCCAGAAAAATAAATACTCAATATTTATTTTTTCTGGCAGCTTTTTACTTTTACTCTCTACATTTTTGTATAAATATCTGTACTTTCTACTCTTTACATTCTCAGAATAGACTCATTACTTTTTCAAACTAGACAAACATGACAGTATGAAAAATAAGTCGTAAATCAGAAATTTTAAACTTTTTTATTTGTTATATTCAAAGCTTTTAAAATGGTCTTAAAAAGCAGAAATGTGCAGAGATCCTGCACAAGGAACAAATGATTACGTTTTGGTGATGATCCTGAAGGGATCCTGGATTCTGGATCACTTTGAAATGTATTCTCCATTTACCACAATGTCAAATTTCAAAGTGATCCAGAATCCAGGATCTCTTCAGGATCATCACCAAAATGTAATCATTTGTTCCTTGTGACACTCCCAACACATCCTGAAAATGTTATGAAAACCCATTTAGAACTTTGTGCGTAATCCTGCTGACAGTCAGACAGACAAACAAACAAACAGACAAACAAAAAACAAAATGGACTCAAATATAACACCTCCTAGGTGGACTTCTCTTCATTTGAAAGGGGGAGGTCTGCCTTGGAGGAGGTTTGCTTAATCCTACTCCTTTTCGGACATGTCATTGTGTATTATTATTATTATTATTATTATTATTATTATTATTATTATTATTATTATTATTATTATTATTATTATTATTATTATTATTATTATTATTATTATTATTGTTGTTGTTGTTGTTGTTGTTGTTGTTGTTGTATTGATTATTGTTGCATTCTGCACATGTTTGAAATAAATCATTCAAATCAAATCAAATCAAATCAAATCTGAGTGCTTTTGTAGTTATTATTATTATTATTATTATTATTATTATTATTATTATTATTATTATTATTATTCGCCTGCACTTCATGCAAATAGACGGTTAAAATAAAATTCTTAACACCTTGCTTTAGAGAAATAATTCAAAACAGTGAAGTTGTGTGAGTGAGGCACCCACCCACCCTCCTTCCTTGACGTTGCCCTGGGACTGGATGACTGCTGTCACTATGTCTGACAAACTGGGCACCACTGCAACAAATCAGTCTCCTCCCAATCCCAGCCCATATAATGACGGTAGACCTGCAGGCGGCTGGAGATGTGTGTGAGCTGCCGTTTTGTGTGTGTGTGTGTGTGTGTGTTCCAGGTTGTGTGGAGTGATGGGAGAGGAGAGAGGAGAATGCTCAAGAGATTAGAGATTTATTGATTACCCTTTGCAGTGTCTCTCCTCCTCGGTTTCCCTCCCTTCGTCTGTTTCTGCCCCCCTCCCTCCCTCCCTCTTCTTTTCCACCGGTCTTCCATTCTCTGCTGGTTTATTTATAGTGGGCTATACAGAGCTGCGTTTTTGGCTCTGCAGTGTGTTACATACTTCTAGTGACCTGCCTCCTCTTAAAACATCATTCCAGAGGCTTATCGACTACACCGGTGTAATGGAAGAACATGAAGGCAATAAGCTCTTGTATCAAGCCAGACTCTTCTCTTTTAGTCTTTATAAATGACATCTAGTGGCACATTTAAATGTAAATGCTGCCCCACTATGTCGCTGTGTAATTCCTGGCTGCTCTGCGCACTATTTCGTATTCTGATGAACATGTAAAAACAGGAAATTGTTGACATGTAGGTGATTTGTTTGGGCTGTTTGATCACAGTGTTTAGAATGTGAATGAATAAGAAAACAGGGGGGTGGCGGGGGCTGACAAAGGTGCGGAGGTAGGTACTGCTCTTGACATGGCAGTGTGTATTTATATTTGCTGGAGGCTGCAGGATTTTCACACCAGAATGTGTTGCTGGTCTCCCACAGAGGCAGAGCTACAGTATAATGTAGACTCTATTGAGCAGAGTGAGAGCAAAACGTCTTTATTCAGCCAAGTTTTATAATGCCAGAAGGAGTGATCAGTCACTTTATTGGCTCATATTGCTTTTTTTTTTTTTTTTAAAGTCAGTATCTTACCACTGAGAGGATGAAATAATGCAAAAGGAGGAGTAACATCTAATCCAAAGCAGTGGAGGAGCTTATGATTTTGTCCCACCTTGTATGTGTCAAGCCTCCATGGAAACATTCCTGCAGGTTTAAACATTGCCTATTCTCAATGTTGGCAACAAAGGCCAGATTTAGACAATGCCTCCAGTTGAAACCGGTATTTTAATGTTTCTCAGACTTCCACAGTGGGAGCGGGAAGATGACAACAGGATGGTACACAGCACAGCGGAGGCAACATGGCAATATTTTGCAGTCTTTTTCCTGTGCACTACACTATCAAACACACCTGAGGGGAAGAATCTTTCTTTTATCCCACTGCACTCTCCTAATAGATTGGAGGATATTAAGCATCACTGTACAGATGTGTGTTTTTTTGCACAGGTAGATCATTTACTGAGGATTCTGAAGCCCTTGCACAGTAGCCAGGGTTGAAATTCCATGTAGTTAATTAAATAGAATATACTTCATGAAAACACTTCATCCTTGTCTAACCCAGATGCATTATATTCCCTTCATCCATGACAAATGTGTTAGTATGGATTTTGAACCGGTAACTGATATCTTCCAAGTTTCTACCTCCACCAGCTTTTCCCCCATGAGCATTCAGTAATGGGCATCTTAATGGAGTTTGGGAGTTGATATTTCATTTGACTAATAAATAGAATGTAATCCTCCAATAAACAGATGCACATTCATTTGCACACACACACACACACACATACACACACACACTTGGGAATAAAATGTCAGCAAAAGTTTTATATTTTAGTAGAAAACTGAGAGAAAGTATTAAGTCTGATCTAAGATCCATTCACACAGACAAATTAAATGCAGAATATGTGTGATTTACCTGTTAAATTAACACATTTACTCAGGATTTTCTCTTAGGTGAAAATTAAATCTTTGAATGACGCAAATCTAACATTAGAGTCATTTGTACTCACTCTGTTTGCACACATAGGGGAAAATGCATATTGATAGGAAGTATACAATAATACATGGCTCACACTTACAGAGTGACAGGTTTATTTTCATCTCTCAGTAATATTTGCTCCTATTTTTTTGCAATCATCATTTTGGAATAATATGGCTATTTCTGATCATCAGCTAAAACAAAAGCCATAACTAACTAATATAACTAACTAATATATATATATATATATATATATATATATATATATATAGTCTAATATATATATTCCACCAAAGAACGGCTGAGTTATGTTTTTGGCAGCATTTATTTGTTTGTCTTTTGCCAAGATAACTCAGAAAGTTATGGATAGATTGTTGATATTAACACCAATGATTAAATTTTGGTAGTGATTGGTAGAGGGGAGGGGGCACATGTGTGTTTCATATGTTAGATTGAGGGAAACTGGAAGTGAAAGTGAAGCCTAGCTTCATTTTCACCGTTAAGCACTACAAAGATGGCAGCAAACCTGACATTTACGGGTGGAAAAAGATTGTTAAAAACGATACATACATATAACTATTTTTCCAATGTTTTAACTTCTATGTTCCTTTTAAATTATACAAGAAAGGATTGCTTGGTGTCTATGGTAATTCTGCTTCTGGTGGTCCATCAGTAAAAAGGTGGTCTGTCGGAAAATACGGTCACTTCTGTTGCGGCTTCTGTGTTGTGACAGTTTGTTGTGTTGTGTCTTTTGTTCTTGTTGTAATCATTAGTATCTATAGATGCTTCTACCATTACTTATCTTGGTATATTTTCTCCATCCTTTGCCAAGTTACAGCACCAAAATTTGAAGATGAGCACTGGAAAAAAAAAAATCTGTTTTCTTTCTGGTTGATAATGATCAAACATAAAGAGACACACAGTGACTTGAAAACAGGTGCCATGAGCTGAATGGATGAGTTACAGTTACTTTTGGAGTTGTTCACTTAAGAGTGTCACACTTGTTTGAGCCAAGTGAGCAAAGCAAGAGAGATTTAAAATACAAATTTGTTAAATGTTTTTCCATAAGGGTGTATTGTCTTATACTTTCAGAATGCTTCTCTCAAAGCTTACTCATTGTCTTTCCTGCTTACACATTTTGATTGAACTGAAATGTACTGCACCATCTACAGACGAGAGTATTGAAATATGTCAAATATCCTACGTTAAAAGAGAGTATAAGGAAGAAAGAGAGGTCAGAGTGTCTTGAATCTGTTGCCTTTGATTCAAGATGTTCATTTGCAGACTTGCTGACACCTTGTGCAGTTGTAATCCAACATGCTTAACTCTGCTGTTCTGCTGACCAGACCAGACCATCTAACTCAAACACTTCTTTCTCCCAGTGGAGCAAGAGTGAATTCCAGGCTGAGCAGAGACTGCCAGGTTTTTATTATCAGAAAGTAGGTCAGCGTGAAAGTGCCAAGTGCCCTTTTCTCCAGGTAAGGAGTGGCTAAGACGAGCAGTGAGAGGTAACACTGAGGGCTCATCTTCTTCATGAGCTGCTGAAGTCCGCGTCAGGAGGATACTGAGATGCCAGAGGCGCAGATATGGTACACTATTGTGTGTGCATGTGTATGCATTTGTGTGCAAGTCTGTGATGGTATGAAGCAAGATATACAGTATCCTGAGATAAGTATATGTGAATGGATTAGGGACTGCAGACACAAATAAAATACTCAAGGGGCCAGATGCATGAAAGTGGATGCAGATTCATGACTGCACAAAAGCAGAGATGTAATTATAGCATTCATTTAGTCAGGTTTACAAAGCTGTATGTATACAAAATTTTGTCCACTCACATGTGGAATTGGAGTCTTCTTTTCACTGTCACTATTGGTACACAGTACATTTTGCAGTGTTAAATCAACACTTAGAGAGTTTATTTAACTTCTTCTAGAGTGTATTTGGTCCCATTGTCTCCAAATTAACACTGCAAAATCTACAGTGTACTAAATGGACTTCAGCACCTCTTTAATAATTCATTTTAAGAACTGAAGACTGAAGAAAATGTGCAGTGTGTGGAAAGGTAACTGAGGTGATCGAAACAGTTCAAAGCAGAGCTACATTTTTAGACTTGTCAGAGTATAAGAGACATGTTTTGTAGAGCAGAGGTGTCTTCAGAACACCAAACAGCCATTACACAGCTGGTTATAGCCCTGAGGTTTTCAAGCTACTACAAACCCATACGCAACAGTCTTTGAAATATGGAGTTTAAGATCTGAAGGATCCAATAGTATTACAAGTTTCACTACAGATTTGTAATATTGTCTTAAAAAGCTTTGCAATTTTTTTGCATCAGGTTTGATTTGGCATAAACCATGAATTGATTAATCAAGTAAATAGATGGAGATGCAACTTGTGTCTTAAATATGGTCTGTATTCACACCCTGACGGCGCCGGCACCGTGTAAACTAAAGACACTTCTGATAAAATATGCTGTTGTATTTACCCACAGTTTCCTCATGTGAACGGCTCCTTGCCTGTGCACCTCAGGTTGAGCATCCATGGTCTAACATTTGAAAAGGTCACACATCTCTTTTAACAAGACAGGAAACAATTTATGAAATACTAAATATCATTTAATAAATCCTGAATAGGCATGTGAAATGCTTTTCACAGCTCCAGTGGTTTTTTGTGTCTGATAATAAAATGAGACTAATGAGTTTCTCTATACATTGCTATGGTTGTATGAACCAATACAAAACAAGTACATTATTCATAACATTTGGAGCTCACAGATGTCTCATGGTTAACCTTCATGCCCTAAAGCATGAGCTCAATTTCTAGTTTTCTCTTTGTGTGACAGAAATAGATGAGGGGGCTTCAGCTGTTGTATGAAGTGGGGTCCTTCAGAATCTATAGACCTTAGTCCTGTTGGTGTTAAGGGTTAGGGGTAAGGATTAGATAAGACTCCCCACCCATGCCCCTCAATATTATGAATTATTATTTATTCTGTCTGCAAGCGTACCTGCACACATACACACACACACACACACACACACACACACACACACACACACATACATATATAATTTTTTTTCCCTTCTTAAATTAAGTTACAATATGTGTTGGATTAAATCACTTATACATTAGACAATAAAAAGTAAAATGGGTCACCAATGTCAATATATTGCCTAATCTGTACTTTTAAAACTTATGTACTTTTTAAGGACTTTGCTAGGATTTTTACAGGTTTTAAATGCATTGTTTTTACTTATTTATGTAATTATTTTAATTGTAGAGTTATGACATTATGTACAAAATCTCTTATGTACATATTTTAATTTAAGAATGTTGTTGTTTTTAAATCAGGCCAGACATAAACGAAATTTCGTTCCACTGGGTACCTGTCTGGTATATGTTGAATGACAGTAAAGGAATATTGAATCTTGAATTGCATGTGAAATCAATAAAACGCAACATTTGTCTGATAATGCGTTGATGTTGGACTTATATTTTAAAATAAGGGAGAAAGGACAAGGTCAAAGGATACTTAAGGTTTAATAAAGTTAGGTGTTTTATTAATGTCAGACAGTGTGATCCTAGTACATTTAATGAGGTAGAAGTGATGAAAACAACAATTTCTAAGATGCAGGTTTGTTTGCTTGCTTTGTGAAACATCAAGACTTCAAAAAAGAAAACAATGATCAGACAGGTTGAGTACAGACTCTGGAAATGTATTTACTCTAGAGGTTTCATGATAAAAGATAAAAAATACCAGAAAAAGTAACAATAGAAAATGTCATTTTGCAGATAGAAAGCAATCATTCGTCATTTGTGCTGCACTTTGTAGACATAGCTTTCTGGCCTGTGGTCACTCCACGTTTGTCTATAGGCTGAAATTCCATTACAATCACAATGGGGAACTTTCTTTCTCAGACAGCTCTGTTGGAGAACACATTCACAGACTCCAACAGAAAAATGAATCATCTCATTAAAATGTATTCTTAACTGATAAGTTGAATACATGTTGATATATTTGTTGTCACCAAATAATATATTTGTCAATTTTCTTAACTATTTTCCATTTTTTGAAGATCATATTGCTTCTGTTTACATCTACCAAACCAAGACTTAATGATATCTCTATAACATTCATGTACAGAGAGTGTTTGTAATGAAACTACATCCTCCAGGCCTTTATAATGTTATTGTCTGTCTGTGTGTCCTCTGTAAATGTTCTCTGAAAGCAGATGAAAAGATTTGTTGCAGCAGACAGGGAAGAAAATGAATTTGTCAAACCTGCATACTGTGAGAGGAATATGCAGCGTACACCCACATACACTGTGACGGTACAGGACATAAGACTCTTGGCATTAAGAGTGGAAGAAAAAAATGGGGTCACAATTCTGTGACCCCATTCTTTATACTCTTTATATTTTTTTATATTTTGTGTATAATCAAATCTTAATGTATTTATTATTTATTTTATTGAAATTTTATAATGTCTGTATAATCAGTTTATCTTGTACTTCTGTACTTTTGTAATTTTTCTGCAATCAGATCTTAATGTATTTCTTATTTCACCCTTGTTTTAAAATTGTATTTTAATTTTTAATCAATGTGAAGCACTTTGGGCTACAGTTTTGTATGAAAGGTGCGATACTACAACTAATAATTTATTTTGTCCAGTGCATTTTTTGAGTTCTGCTTGAAATGCAATCATGTTAGACTTTACTTTACACATGCATACCAAAACATTTACAGTGCAACACTTTTCTGGGAGAAGCATTTTCTTCAAAATCACAATTATTTCAGAACACTGTACTGGCAAGACCCAGGTGAAGTGTTAATAATGTTAATTACTGTGTTACAGTGGCCTCTGTCTGTGGGTGGGATGTAGAAAACATGATCTTAAAATGTTGAAAGGAGCAAAATTGACAGCATTATTATCTGACTGACTGAGAGTAGAGATGGATGCAGAGACCCACTAATAAACAAGCCCTGAGGCCAAATAATTAAACACTCCACTATTAACAATCTCAGACATGATTGGTTTACCGTATATAACTGTACCAGAGATAGAAAAAATATGAAATACGAAATACACCGGCATAACTGTTCTCCTGTTCACCTCTATTTTTGACTAAGACATTGGTCTATGATGCATTTTTGTTATTTTTAGTCCAAATGATAGACCAGGGTTCAGGACTCTGGAGGGTCATCTGTGGCAGCAGCTGGTGTTCACCAAAAAACCAAACAGTAAAGTGCTCACTTCAGTGGAAGATGCAGTGGAACAAGTCTATTGCTTCAGGTGGAAAAATTAATGATGGTGAAGAAATGCACAGTATCATTGTTAAGTACAAAGTCCATCTGGCCTGTGCATGTTATGAATAAAGGAACCCTGTCCTGCTCTGGATTTGTTTAGAAACAAATGTTCAGAGCAGGTGGATTTAAAGATGTGGAGGTTGTGGATAAACAACAGTGTTGTTAAAATAGTACTGAAGAAATAAAATCCTGTATCCAGTTTTATTCATGATGAATGAATGAGTATTTTGTTGTGCTGTAAACATTCATTTATTTATTTATTCATGTATTTATTACATTTCTATCAAATTAAACTCATATACAGTTGTTGTTAAGGCCTGGGTGCCAAAAGTAGAAAGTACAAGTTTTATTATTGTCCAAAGAAAAGTAACTGCAGCAGGAGTTTAGCTGACACCAGGGAAACCTGAAAGAGCAACAGAGTCCAGGTTAGTGGACTGGATGACAGAGCAATGACCCAAAAGAATCAGGCGGGAGTACAGCTGAAGGGAGCACAGAGGTCTGAACACAACAGTTATCTGGCAGATGGTGGAGGAAACACAAGCTTATGTGGATGAGAAGAGGATGAAAAGACTGAAAACATGTGTTCCTCACCTGCTGGAGGAAAAAGAAGGTCACGCCCCCTCAAACACACACCCTCAGCCCTGCAGAGGAAATGCAAGATGACAGAACATGCAGCAAAAGAAGCAGGACTACCACAGTATTTGCAATTTCCCATATATATATATATATATATGTATACTGTATGTATTAGTGACCCAAAGTGAGCGGGTGCCCACTGTCACCCACAGTTGCGGGTCATTGAAAAATGGGTTGCGGTCGGTCTGGTTGTTTGTAGTTTGAGATAAACATTAAAATAACCTTGTAAATACGCTTTAATAACTGCCTTTCCATGAAGGTGACGTACATCATCGTCAGTATCCTACGGTATGGAGGGAGCAAGAGAGAAAGTCAAGCTCCAGGAACATACAAACAAAAAAGTAATGTTTGGGACACATTCACTGATATTTTTAAAGATGATGAGCAGCGCCCAGTATTTTGTTCTCTGTGGAAACCATGTTCAAATGTGTCTTTGGGTGTTACAGGTTGTCGAGCTCTGGTTTAGATGCTGCGTGTTGATAATTTTTGAATGATGAAGCAGGATGAGAAAATTTTCTCAACATATTAACTTACAAGCAATGACATGGAATTGTAACACAGAAATAAATGCAGGTATGTGAGTAAGGTCATGTGATGTTCATAAAGACCATTGACTACTGTTTTAAAAATGAGAAGCGTCCTTTTCAAATATATTTCTTGTGGTCCAAGTTCAAGCTAGTTACAAAAGTGGTTGGTTGTGGGTCATTTATACTTCGACCCGTGCATCACTGATACGTATACATCTGTGCTCAAGATTATTCCTTTGTCTGCTTTTTTGTGAATTTTTACTTTTGTGATGAAGTGACATTTAGCTATGGCCCTTGAACAGTAACCTGGGATAACCTGCTGAGCCTCCAACTTCCTCAAATTTGAGGGTAAACTGCATCAAAAACCCACTGACAATGTCTAGTACAGAGTTCATTCAGAGATCTTTCAATGATGTAGATCCTCTTAAGGTATTGAAAAATCCATCTGAATGATACAGTCACAGTCTGTTGTAGTCGCAGTAATAGAGGTAAGCTATCTCATTCAGCGTGGCTGGTTTATGCACTACACATAGCGCAGTTCACACACATAAATAATTGTCCTTATATGTAAATAAATGGAACATCTAGAAGAAAATAAAAGCAAATGAAAAGATAAATATTGACAGCAGTACGTAGAAGTGAACATTACATAAAAGACTGGCTCCAGATTGCAGCAAAGCAGAAAATGCTGCTGACTTTTATTAAATGTATATATGTAATTGACTGAATATGAATGTTGTTGCAAATGTATAATACTTAGCAAAATGACATATCACCTCCAGTTAATGAAGTAAACTGACAGAAGAAGGCGTAGCTGTACTGTATGTTGTCTCTCCCTTCCAATCTATTAATATCCATGTCAAATATATGCATTACTGAACCATAAAATTGGGGGCTGAACCTTTTCACTAATGCTCATGGGGCGGATGTGTTCTGAGAGAAGGACGACGAAGGACCTGTGTATACAGGAAACATCTTTTACTTTGAGAAATAGTTGGAGTCTGTAACTGACTTCAGTGTTAATATTCCAACCTGTCCTTCACCGCCTCACTGACACCAATACTATTGATTACCGCCAGTGCTTGATCATTCTGTCACCTGCTGTAATTCTGACACATTGCTATGAATCTAAAGTGTCAACCGAGCATGCTTTACTCTTTTATGGTTTTTCACTTTGAAGTAGCTGATCTGTTGATAGATTTATTAAATCAACAAACCTAATGGTATCTTGTCTGGTGACATCATTTATAAGTAGAAAAGCACTTAGACCCTCCCCCCAAAAAAATACAAAAATTAAATAGAATAAATAAATAATATAAATCTCTCCATTATCACCATACCCTGAAAATTTCATCAAAATCCATTCATAAATGTTGGAATTATGTCATACACAGACAGACAGACACAAACATAACCTACTTGGTGGAGGTAATGACCATATTTAAACATTTCCCAGCCCCTGTATCAAGTGTAATATACAGCAAAAATGCAAACCCTTTTAATTAATAAAAATATAATATATAATAGCCTATATATAACATAATAAATATTATAAAAATATAATATCCTCCTCCTGAAACCCAGAAATGAATTACTGTTTTCCATAGTGGTCAAGACTCTCACACTATTATTAAAATTAATTAATTTAAAAAAAAATGCCATTTACCAAAAAATACGAAGTTTTCTTTTTCATTCTGCCACCAAACCTGTGATATTTTAGGTTTTAGAAAATGTGTCAGCTTTTGGAGAAATGTTTTTATTCATCAGACACTTTAAAGAAGCACCAAAAGGTGACAATGACATTAAATGTATGTTTTAGTAAATATGATCCTGGTGCTATTTGTTATTAGAATTTTTTTGGATGATAAATTATGCTGTCTCTACTCCCTGCTTACTCAGATGGTTTATTGCTACGCTTTTGCATTTCAATACGTCTGTATACAGTGATGAGATTATGGGTGAATTGTAAAAGGTTTATGTAAATTTCAACAACCCCTCACAAGACATCAAAGATTCCCTAGAGCAGAATTTAGTTTGCGTGTCCTTGGTGTCTGAGGTTTATAAAGTTCAGTTCAGACTCTGTGCTGCTGTTCAAATGTTCAGAGGGAGTAAACTGGTTAATACTCCCTACTTAAATTTGTCTTGTTTTTATTGGATTTCAAAAGACCTTTCACATCCATGATAGGTGAAAAATAGATAAGCACCTGCTGAAATCCAGCTTGTATTTGCCTTCAATGCATTTCTCTGGTCCATTATTGACTCTTTGATCTGGGATTCATACATGTGAGATGTCGATTCTCTGAGTCAGGAACAACATTCAATTGCATTTCGGAATAAACCACTAATGTCTCTTTTTTTTATTCCTAATTTTCTGTCATTGCATGTACAAGTGTTTGCCAAAGCGAGGGAAATGGATGGTGTTGTGAATTGATTCAAATAAAAAAAAAAAATGGAATGGTTAGTTCTGAATTAATTGAAATGAATTAATCTTTCTCAAAATGGACTGCTCGTGTGAAACTTAATTGGTGCAAGATAACTCAGTGATTTAAGAGGCGAGTTATGCTTTCAGATTAAATATGTTGCGTTTTTCAATTATACATTTTATTTGGGCAACATATGTTCAGCTGTATGAGCTGAAATATGTTAGTTCATAATTAAATTAGTAGTCCTAATTAGCTGATCATTCTGATGCCAACGTGTTTCTAATGTGCATATATTTGATGCTGGTAGTGTTGGTGTCTCTATGGAACTGGAGAAAACTGGAGAAGATGCTGCAGGGAGTGCGTGTTGTTTGGTTCTCCTTAGCAACAAGAGTCAGGATGTTTCATATCTGTTAGTTCTAAGTGTGAAGGTAGCAAATAACCTGAGGTGAAGCGCAGTCTCTCGTCTCCAACAGAAAACAGCTATAGAAAATATGTGAAGGATTTGGCTATAATTGTACTTATGTTTGGCAAAAGACCACTGATAGGTGTGAGCTTGTTGTTTGTGTTTTCCAGGGCAATGCTCTGTGTAACTGTCAGAGACAAAAACTAAGGCTACATTTCTACGGAGATGATGAAAACAGAAGACGCAAAAGTGGCATTTGACCTTCAGTTTTTCATCTACGTTTAGACGAATGTATTCAGGAGGAAATCTTTGTTAATATGAAGATGCAACAGTAGGAGAAATGTGATTGGATAGTCACTATGTGGTACTGTAATAGGCTGCCGACACGTCCTTTTCTGTTTTTGTATGCGTGTAATTTCTGTCCAACTCCTGTACATTTACTAGAGCTGCTAATGCTAATGCTAGTGCAGCTGGAAGATCTGTGGGATCGAGGTTGTCCGACATGTTTGTTGCTTTACCTGTTCGGCGTATGAACGTAACATGAAAGTGTATGTAACGTGAACATATGTGACGTAAAGACGCAAGTAACGTGAACATGTGCATTTCTTGCCATTTAAACGGAGACACAAGTCAGCATGTCTTCAATATGCCCCATTCTGGAAGGAGTCTTCAGATTTGTGCGTCTTCAGAATCCTGACGGCGTCGGCACCATTTAAATGAAAGACACATCTGTTGAAATATGCTGCCCTATTTAGCCGCAATCATCCTAATGTAAATGGCCCCTAAAGGTCTGCTTTCCATATTCACATACTGACATCAGTGACAGTAGTCTAGCTTACAAGTAATGTTATGTTGTGGTTGTTGTATTTTGGGTCTGATGCTCCACCTTGTTATGATTCAAAAAGTAGGGTGCCATTGGTGGGGGGTGTTTACACATGAGCAATTCATGCAGGCCAGCATTCCCTGTGGACCCATAAAATTAGAAGAATAGTGAAGTGATTATGCTTATGTTTCAGGGGCACCCCATTCCCATATGAATCATGATAAAGGGAGAAACATATGTATAGGAAATGCTTTTGAAAAATGGAGATGGCTGAAAGTGGAGAATAATTTAAATACTGCTTAATTTTACTTATTTTAAGCAGGGACATTTCAAATATTCTCTACAAGCAAATAATATTATGTGTGATTGTTCATACCTATTATATGTAGGTGGGTCACTGAACTGACCAGGGAAACAAAATGAGTCCTCTTTCTACAGAAGGACCACATGAAGTTAAAAATAATTAACACATGATGAACTTGTTGCTTGCCATGGTAGCTTTTCATAGTTGACACTCATACTGGATCTGGAAACCTCTAGTCTGAGGGGAAGAAGTGGGGATACCATACTCTACAGTTTCTTTTTTTAATGTAAATGCACTGCCAGGTTTGGCCACAAACCTGCATATTGGCTTCTTTAAATATTCAGTCAAGATGTTGAAACATACTTATTCTGATGTTAAAGAAAACTCAAAACTAACCAGCTAGATATTGTTTTGAGTTTAATGTTGATGCCTCCCTATAGTTTTATAAATGACACTTCATATTTAATTCATAATCAGGAGCTCTATTTAGACTCTAAATATTTACCTATTTCCCATCAGCCTGCTGTATTTTTTTTAACATGCTGCTTTCTTTTATACATGGAAAACACATTTTTAGGGATATATTGAGCAATATCTATCTATAATTCAGCAAATCTCTGTCTGTAGTGTTCCTGTTTGTGTGTGGAACGCCAAACACCTGCACAATTTCACCAAATTATCAGAAATTTGGATGGTGACTTTCCAGTCCTATGGTGTATTGCAGTGCAAAGTTTCACGCCATTACGACATACAACAATGAAGACATTAAAGTAATTTCATTGCTCTTTCTAACTTTGCTGCTCTGAGCATTGCCAAGTCCCACCCCCTGATTTGGCTACAGCTGCACCATCTTTCTCTTTCGCCCAATACGATTCTGTCATTCTCACTCACACACAGAAAGCGAGCGAGAGAGTTGGGTACTGAAAGTCGGTATAGGTATGGAACCTGGGCAAAGATTATTGGTAGTAACCAGACCGAAATCTCACATGAATTTCAGTACCACACATGCAGCTGTTGTTTAATTACACCCTCTCGCTACTTGTAAATGGAAGCGCGCACATGCAGCAGCAACATGTCAAAGGCGAAGATGAAACATGCAGTTACAGTTCACAGGAAGTTTTAGGAAGTTATAACAACAATGTAATAGCATTTCTGGAATTTAAACTGATTTTTTTTTTAAATAAACACAAATAATTAACAATACATAGTTTATTTCCATTCATTCATTCATTATCTGAACCCGCTTTATCCTCACTAGGGTCACGGGGGTCACTGGGGGCCTACAATGCTACAATGGGCGAAGGCGGGGTACACCCTGTATGAGACGCCAGTTCATCGCAGGGCTGACATACATAGACAATCAATCACTCTCACATTCACACCTATGGGCAATTTTAGATTAACCAATTAACCTATCAGTGCATGTGTTTGGATGGTGGGAGGAAACCAGAGTGCCCGGCGAAAACCCACACAGACACGGGGAGGACATGGGGAGGACACTCCACACAGAAATGTCTGGTGTGGGATTCGAACCAGGGTTCTTCTTGCTGTGAGGCACGAGTGCTAACCACTGCACCACCGTGCCGCCCAGTTTATTTCCATTGACATTTACAAATAAATAACTATATTAAGGATATTGATCAACATTTCAGTTTGATAAGGCAACAAAAATTGGTCTAGAATTCTGTTTCTGAGCTTGTGATTGGGTAGGCACAGCTGTCAATCAGGGTGGGGCCCTGCCCACCCAGGCCCGCCCATAGATCCGGACCTGCTTCAACATCGTATAGTAGAAGCAATAATGACGGCTTTTCCCTTTCACTTTTCAGAGCTACAGTGATCTGACATCTACCTTCAAAAGTCCCTTCAATGTGTGTTTATCAAGGAAGAAGGTGTTTCGTGACTGTAAGATGTATAACATTTATAAAATATGTATAAAAAAACACCTCTCTTTTCAGGGTAATGAAACTTTTATGAAATGAATACATACTTATACTACAAGTATGGCCTTGCACTCTTTGTATGTATAATAAAAACAAGAGCATACACAGTGTTAAGAAGCGTGGTTAAAGGAAACCAGAGTGCAAATCCAACTGTTGTACCTAGTTTCTTCAGCATCAGATCATTGTGTCGTTCAGTCTTAGCGAAATGATGAATTTGTTGACTTTACAAATATACGCCATCCTTCTTGGTTTTGTATAATGTCTTCATTTAGAAAAATGTGTGCATAGAGGGACTGCTCAGAATGCCCTGTCCTCATTGTAAACTGTTTACTGAATGGTTTATGCTAAAGATAGAGTGAGATGAACTGAGGGTCACTGGAAAAATAGCTTTTATGGTTTTTGGAGCTGCTTTGAATGAGTTGACCTCTGCAATTGCCATTTCCATCATAAAGAGTCAACAAAGCAAACAGTCTCAACGCCTGTAATCTAAATAGGTCAACCATTCAACCTAAACAATATAGTTAACTTGACATCACCACAGACTAGAGCATTTTTTGTATCTGAGGTCTAAGTGTTAGGTCTGTATTTTTAACATAAGCTTTGCTTGATAAACTTGATGGTTGATGTTTTTCTGTGTAAAAATAAAAAATATAGCCAAGTTTCTGCAGCCCAGATCTGCAGCCACATGGCAATGGGTTTTGTGTTGGCAGCTCTGTGTCATTCTTTAAAAAAGCATGTGGGCCAAGTGTGGGTAAAAATAGAAATGTCAGATGTAATTATTAACCAAATTAAATGTGTCGACCTTCAGCGATGATACTGGCATGCCTCAGGCCAGTTTCAAAACAAACTTATTATTGGTTTGTGGCAGTTGTCGATTATTGAAGTTATCATATTAAAGTTTAATTTCATTCCTCATCAGCCAAACCACTCATTATGTTTCCTATGTTAAATCAAATGACTATGTGATGGGAATGTGTTACTCACTAGGGCATGAACAGAAATGTCGACTAGTCGACACGTCAACTCCAGTAGCACAAGTCAACTTAAATTTAGAGGAGTCGACAAGTCGCATGTCATTCTTTCTCTCCCTTCCTCTTCCTCGGCGCATAAACACAGACCAGTCAGACCTAAACCAGAGGAGACATGCAGGTAAAGCAGGGGTGGTGGTCTGACAAAACAAACAAGAGTGACAGGCACACATCGCATGTGTGGAAATACTTCCTCTTAGATGAAAGAAAACTGCACGACCATCTGAAGAGGCATTCACTAGCTAACCTGAGTGATATGAGCGGCGCCACAGACAATGCACTATTTTTTTTCCAAAACATTATGTGGACAGTGTGGTGTGCGTCTTGGTGGAGACTGACTTAAACTTTTTGCACTTAATGTAAAAAGTGAGGATGCGTGACAGACGTGTGGACAGTCTAGTTTTAGAGCCGTGGGTCCAGACAAAATGTGGACATATGTTCACCCTCCTGATGTTGTGCAGTTAAATTTAACAGAAAACTCTTTGCTAACGTTAGCCTTTGTTTTGTTTGGGTTAAAATGTTGATGCATGTGTCTTGTCAGTGGACATTGTTACGTTGCAGTGAACTTTAATACAAGTTGTTCATTGCTGACAATATGATGACATCATCACGACCCATCCACTCGACTTCGACTTTATTGATGGATAAGTTGATTTGAAAAAAACTGAAGTTGTTAATGCCCTATTATTAATCATCCCCCTTTGCTCTATTTGTCATTAGTCACCTTTATTTCACTCTTTGTGGTCAAACCACACCGGATGTATGTGTCACGTGGCCGAGGCGAGTTGGTCAACTTGCCCTTTAAAAACTAATAAAATTATACCCAATTAAAATATTTAAGAGTAATTGCACTAAAAAGCCGACAACGCCACCTAGAGATTGGCAGAGCTCTAGGACTCTGAATAATGGTACACAGGTTCTTGTGGATCGGGGGTGAGCAGAATTAAAAACAAGCCGAAGAACGGTTACTAATTTATTTAAATAAAAAACACAATTATGCACAATACCAAAAATGGATGATGCCAACCGGTCCTTGAGACCCAGCTATACCCCCTGTCCTCTAAGTGGGAGTCCTCTTATGGAGCCGCTCCTCCGCGAGCCGCTCAGGCCGTCTCCTCGTCCTCCGACCGCGAGTACCCTAGTGGGGCCGCTCCTCCACGCGTCACGCCAGCGATCACGCATCTCCAGCACCCGGCTCCTTCCTGCTACGAACCTCCGAGCGTCCACTCCCGGCACTGCTACTCCGGCCGTCAATCTGCCTGGGCGGTGGCGACCTACCGACCCAGGCTGGAGTGCTCTCGCCCGACGGGTAGACTGCTGCGCTTCAGGGCACCGGGTATCTGTCGTCTGTACTGTATGCTCTGCTGGTTCGTGGTCCTCCATGCTGGCTGCATGTGGCCGCTCTGTCTGCCCTCCTTTCTCCAGGCTGCCTCCTCTTCCTTTCTCTTCCTTCTTCTTCCTTCTTCTTGATGTCTGATGCGCTGCACCTGTTTATGTGCTGATTGCTGCCGGTGCTGTCCCAGTGCTGCGTTCAGGGGCAATCAGGAACATTGCATGCCAGGGCAGTACTTGCACACTTTAAAAAAACACAACCCAATAAAAGCATGCGTTTCCAAACTACTGCAAATTAAAACACAATAACTTAATAAAAATATAAAACATGCAGCACAATGTCACAACATGCATCTAAAAATCCCTGTCAATTCCAGCCCTGTCACATATGATTATAGATACTTTTAATTTTGCATCCTACATGGATGAGATGATAACATGCAAGATAAGATGTAGTTTAGTGATTCCCCCAAGGGGGAATTCAAATAATCCTGTACGTTTGAATAATAAATTATTTAAATGTACAGCAGCATGAGACAATATGCTTCAAGTTCAATTTAAAAAAAAAACACTGTTATAAAGGGACTTAGAGTGTAAAAAAGGCAAACAAACAAAAAAAAAACACTAATAATTAAAGCTGTAAGCAGCATGGGGTGGGGCCTCTTGCCCTGGCCCAGTTCCACCCTCCATCACTGCTGGCACTTCAAACAGTATCAGATAATGAGCGACTAACTGGTGTAGAGAACTAAACAAAATATTACATACCCACAATGCAATGAGGCAAGCCACTCTTTGAAAATGTGTAGAAAAACGTCCCCTTTCACCGGGCAGTTAAAGCTGACTGTAACACAGGTCGTCTGATAGAGTATCCACTATACTGCACAGCAACTGTATGTGTGAGTGTTTAACATGGCTCCTATAGCTCATACTGTTAAGCGTACTGTAGCTTCACATTGACAGTGCGGCTGGTGCCTGGTCCTTCCACTTGAACTGTGTGTAAACTGCCATGGGGACATGGTGGGTGCCGAAGGCTCACAGCCCAGTCTGTGATTAAATTTTGGTGGTGATCCGGAAGAAATCCTGGATTCTGGATCACGTTGAAATAATGTTCTCCATCTATCACAATGTAACATTTCAAATTGATCAAGGAATCCAGGATCTCTTCCGGATCACCACTAAAATGTAATCATTTGTTCCTTGTCACACTTGTCACACATCCTGAAAATGTTATCAAAATCTGTTCAGAACATTTTGCGTAATTCTGCTGACAGACAGACAGACGGACAGACGACAGACAGACAGACAGACTGGAATATAACACCTCCTTGGTGGACCTCTGTTCATTCGAAGGGGGGTGGGGTCTGCCTTGGCGGAGGAGTGCTTTTCTTGTTTCTCTTTACTTTCATAACAAAGACGCCTATCTTCATACCTTTCTCTTATCTTTGGTCTGCATACATCTGCATACGTCCTCCTTTATTATCACATCTGTTCTGAGCAAACTGCATAAACCTATTCAACTCATACCAAGAAATACTGCTTTCTACTCAAATGCAATCACAAAAAACAAACCTTAATGAGCCAGTCTATAAACTGTATGGAGATCTGCATCCACGGTTTGCTAATAATTCTGGAAAAGTATGATTTATTTTACAGTAGTTTGTTTTAATGATTGCAGTGAATCTTTTGTTGATCTCCCCATTACCACCGTAAACTGAAAATTTCACCAAAAATCCATCCATAAGTTTTTGAGTACACAAACAAAAAAAAACCAAACAGAACCTTCTTGGTGGGAAAAAAAAAGTCCAGTAAGGTACAAATTCATCCAAAAAATTCTTCTGTGTTGCAGGCAAAGCTTTGTGTTAAACTAATTACCTTCAGTTAAGTCAGACCAACAGCTCCTGAATGTTTGTCTTTGGGATTCAAATTTGTTTTATCAACTAAAAATATAAGAAAATAATGTGTTTGACTTTACATACATGATAAAACATTAAGTCACAAGTGGCAGATTAAAGACCACAAACACAACAAGGCTGAGTGTAAATCTACATGTATTCACCCTGTGGGTTTTTTCCCAGCGTTCATTAATCAAACATGTGGTGCATGTTTTTTTTAAGAAGCTGTGACTTATTTAAAGTGAATGAAATACAAATCTAAAAGAGCAAAATATACGGAAAAACTAAAAACTTTTAAACCTCAGCACCAGGCTCAAGTCTGTGGAGCATTTTTAAGCGCCATTATTCATTCTTCTGGGACAAACTCAATGCATGTTTCAAACATCAAAGTGTCACAAAAGAAATAATGCATTAAGTAAGGGATTTCAGTCCAGTAGTCTTCACACTGTTACTTTATGCAAACTGTCTTGCACTACTTTGGCCTTGAGAACTTCACATTATATTAATACATAAAGAAAAATATATAATTATGACCTCAATCATACTAATATAATACACATTCATGACCTTCACTATGGATGGAGTGCTTGTAACTGCAGGAAGATCAGAGCACTAATATTCATGTACTTTTGTTAATGCTGCAGTCATTAAAACACCCACCTGTATAAACCCAAGTCCAGTACGTCTAAAGTATATATATATATTTTAATGATGAAAGAATTTAGAGAGGAATTCCATTACTGCATCATTAAAATGATATTTTGTGGCTATGTCTGCCATTCCTTCTGATGAAACTGATGCAGAAAATGTAGTTTAGTTAAAGACATTATCAGGCACAAGAGTCTCAGTACTGGGCCTTAATCAGTACAGTTTCACAGGCTGTGTTGCAGCTACACAAACCTGCTGTGGTAGTGGGTGGAAGTGGTGGTGGGTGGTGGTGGGTGTCCAGATGGCTACATCCATTTAAACACTACGAATCTGTGCGACTGTAAAGATTTAAGCTGCTGTTTTTGTGATGATTTATAATCAAAACCAGTTGTGATCAACAGCCTGTAGCAGCTACTGAATATTTCTATCTTTTCTTCTTCTTTTTTTTTTTTATTGTTGCTTTAAATCACATATTACAAACATCATCAAGATCAAGTCTTAACTTTTCCTTCTAATTAAGGATAGTAATATCAATAAATTTGATGTTTGTTGTCTCACTAACAGGCAATGTGATATTAAATCATTATAAATGATCAAATATTAGTATTTTTTCCTCTCTTTTAATGTTAAAGGTCTGTTTGTAATTGTGGTATAATTCTCATAATAGTTCCAGAACAACGTGAGGGATGATCTTCAAATGTCGCATGAATTTAGATTTTACTCATTAGAATTTAATGGTCAACACTCAAGGCTGCAGGGGCTTAAAAAGCATGCATGTAGACTTAAATCAAGAAACCCTACACACAGTATGAAAAAGGATAAATTACTATGAAATGACTCACTATGTAAATCATCAAGTCAGTGTTTGTGAGTGTACCCCAAAATAATTGTGTTGATCATTGTAACACAAGTGCACATATTTACATTAAAATAATTAAGTACTGATATTGTATGTCCAAAGGTAATGTTACTGGTGGTATCATAATGCTAATACTGCTATAGAAACCTTTTTCTGCCCATTTTCAACTCCATGTGCAACTACAAAAATAGCCTATTTAAGACTAAATTCACATTAATTCATATCTTTTTAGCAGAGTTTCAGAGATAATATACAATATAATATATGGATGTAAACGGCAACTGTATTCACATAGGAAAAGCAACAACCACAGGGTGATTATAAATCAATACTGTGACCTGATTATTCAACATAATAATAGTTTTGGTGCCTACATTATTGTTTATTTTAGGTTCTGCTATCGCTGAATGGATTCTTTTCTTATTTTCTGATTAGTAAAACGTATTATTTGGACAGTTAATAGATATAAAAAGAATTCTGCTACATCTTTATATTAGCATTGCTGCTCCTTTGAAGATGAATCAGATTGCAGTTGATATAATTCCTTCTATTATTGAGTGTTTGAAAAGTGTGACTGAACTTCACCCCACATTGCTCCATCTTTGTCACTGATGAGCTTCAGAATCAGAATGAGAATTCTTTATTTGTCACATGTGGATGAGCATCCACAGTGAAATGCAAATGACACTCTCTTAAGACTGTGCAAAGATGCAAAATAACTATACAAATATACAAATATAACAATATGCAAATATAACAATATACAAAAATATACAAGACCAGAAAGACTAATAAGCATAAGTAAAATATAAAGTAAGTAAGTAAAATATAAATGAGAATATAGAGAAAAATATCAATAAATATATAGCCTGGAGGTCATATAAATATGTACATGGATATACATATTATGTCTCTGACTTCAAAATGTTCACCACCCTCCTTTCCTGCTGTTCCCATTTTTATGCTTCATCCTTAACAGTGCAAGCAATCTTCATTAAGAAACACAGCTTGGGGTGTAATGAGGGTCCATGGTGAGTGACACAGAATCAAACACCCTTCATTTGTGAGTGGCTGAAATCTCCATCGTACATTATGGTCATAAACAAACAAAAAACAAACAAACATCCACCTTGTGAATGGTGCTTTTAATTTTGCTTTGCCCTACTTCTAGCCTGAGTGCTCATTAAGTAAAATGTTATGTCAGAGCTAGAAATAGAAAGAAAAACTGTAGGGAAACAGTAATTGTGTATTTATCCATGTAAATCTTATCGCCGGTGGGAGTTCTAGCATGCGGTTGTGCCGTGTGAGCATTAGTGATGTTTTAGATGCATCTAAAATCCCTTACTGATGGGTGTTATAAATTTGGCACTCTTTTCATCCATGCACTCTCATCTTTATGTATCTGAAGGCAAACATTCATAAGGACAGAAATGCAAAGAGAAAAACCCACATTGGGTTCATCTCCAAATACTGATGTTCTCCCAGAGCTGCTGAATTCTTCAAACACTGACCCAGACCGATGAGAATTTATCTCATATATTAAAATCCTACTCTCCTTTAGGGAGGTGGTAATTAGTTCAGAATTACATTTCAGACAATTTTAATGGAAAATTAATTCTTCTTTCTTTGTAAAGTGCAGAAAATTACATCCACGTGGAAGGTTATTATTAATAATTAAAAATTCATTTAGATGGAGTGAACTGAGGGTTGTGATGGGACCAGTGGTTGAAGATGGATGGGACCAGATTGATTGTAATTAGATAACTTTATTTCATATTGATCCTCTTTTTCACTGTGACTGTCACTCTCAATTGAAAATCAATAAAACTACTATAGTCAATTCAAAATAATGTACCATAGCCTAACCTTAATTAATTTAAAACACTTCAAATTCACAATTCACAAAATAGACAATTACTTTGTCTTTTTAAAATTGGATTCTTCCCGTCGGAAATTATATGCAAATAAATGTTAAAGTTAAGGTTAGCTAACTTTATTAACCCTGTAGGGAAATTCAGTATTTTGCATTAGCCTTAGCACATTAGGAGCAGTGAGCTGCCTTCAATGGGCCGACCATCTGCAGATCAGCACCAGGAGAATTAACCTGTTCCAGTTCTTAATAATGATATGAAAAACCTGTCCATTTGAAGCCCATTTGAAATAAAAACATTTTAAAAACATGCATAATGGGTTTTTTTTGCACACTACAACTACCTGTCATATGAATATTTATAGACACTTTATAATACCTACACACAATTTACTATGTATTAACCATTTATTACCCATTTATAAATGGGTTGTTCATTATGTATTATCCATTTTTTTTAACCTATTTGTTAATGTCTTGTAAAGGTTCATACGAGTGTAAATGTAAAATTTGATTATTTTTAACCAACAGGTGCAATGTTTACAACTGTGTCTTTGTTTACCTGTAAAGCAGATATAAAAACACTGCACCTGTTGGTTAAAAATAATCTAATTTTACATTTATCTTTGGAAAACACTATTATGAACCTGTACAAGACATGAACAATTAGGTAACAAATGGTTAATACATAATGAACAACCCATTTATAAATGGGTAATAAATGGTTAATACAGAGTCAATTGTGTGTAGGTATTATAAAGTGTTACCGACATATTGTATAATCATGATGGTCACTTGCTTCTTATGCCAGAGGGGGCCAGGTTGGACATCCCTACTCATGCAGGTGTTGAGGTTTAGGCACTATTCTTGCAAAAAAACAAATAAATAAAAAAAATAAAAACACATTTTCACATTCAGTTCTCTCTGACGCATGTGGTTGTAAGTTCATTTCAATCTCAAACAAAAGCTCCTGCACACTGTTCCAGCACAGCATCACAATTTATTGATCATACTCACACTCACATATCGAGCCAACAGAGCCTTTGTCAAGAGACAGTACGATCAATAAATTGTGATGCTGTGCATGAACTGTGTGCAGGAAATGTTCTTTAAGGTTCCAGCTAATGCTTTGGTGAAAAGATAGAGGATGGTTTTAAACATTTCTCAATACATTTGGATTCTTTTTCATTTCTATATAAAATGCCAGAATAGCATATCAGTTCATTGTAATTCAAGTAGTCTGGCAGAATCTCCATTTACAATCACTATTTCCAAAGGGGGAATTGAAAGCTGTAACTGTCACGGTTTGGTCAGATGTGATTTTAATTATTTTCACTTGTCTATAGTGGTGTACTATAGCTTTGCTTCATTTATATTTATATTTAGCCATTGGCCTGAAGGGGAGGAAGCTGAAGAGAAGGACATTTTTGCAAGTTGTAGTATTTCTGCACTTCAATATGAGAAGGATTTCACCCAAGTTATCTTTATAAACAAATACTGTCAATCCCTCACATTCAGTCTAGCTGAAATAATTAATCAATTTATCAATGTGAATTGATTAAATAAAAAATAAAAAAAAATCCTGAATTGTTGTGTTTCACATAGAGACTTATGTGATGCATATTAGAGGTAAGATCAGGCCTAAAAAATCCACCCTGACCCGACCCAGACCCACGGGTATTAAAGCCCAACCCAGCCCAATTAATTTGATTTGCAGGCCCAAGCCCGAAGCAAACTCGAAATTCCATATTTTATTTGTGAAGACTCTGGAGGAGAAGGGGTGATTTATGATAACAAATTAAATCCTGTCTTTTGTAATGAAATCTAGAGTAATTTAACTTAATATATAAATAAGCAAGCTAGATAAAATACAACAACTACAAATAAAGCTGTTTAAATGCCTGCTCAGTGTTGAGCTGCCAGTCTGTTTACTCTCAGATGAAAACAAAGCGACACATTGACTACATTCAGCGAAGCATTTTCAACAATCAATTTGAAGCTTTTCCACACCTCACTCTTACCGGTGTGTGTTTGCCTTTTCCCCTGTCTTTAGTTTATCCTTGACTTCTTGCTGCTCCATATCGGGACCAGGTCAAAATAGATGTGGATTGCGACAGGGAAGATTATTAAGAGGGTGGCGTTCACATGTGCACAACGGCTCCTGTTTAGTGGTTAAATAGCAAAATTACCTTACAGCGCCTTCTCTGTTTTATCCAAATTATTTATTTTATAACAAGTATTCCTTAGTTTAGTATCCACACATCATTTTAGTATATATATATATGAGGATGAGGGTGAGGGTGTATGATGTTGGAAGACCCGAAACACCCGATGAAACCAGGTTACATCACTGATGACGTGTCTAAGTTGCACACAATGTGTATAATATAACTATATATGTATATTTTCTTTTATTTTTTCTTTTATTCATTTATTTTTGCGAGAGTGAAGCCCGCCTGACCCGACCCCAACATAATGATTGACCCAAAATTCGGGTCGGGCTGGGGTTTAAGATCTTACCTCTAATGCACATGTTGTTGGATCAACACAAAGTTGTATGTTAGGTCTGTCTGAAGCTGTTAGTAAAATAATAAGTCTGATCCACATGTGTTGAAGACTGCACTGCACATACAGTATTTGTTGTAGATGCCATTTGACTGTTGTTTATTGTTGTTTGTTCATTCTATTCATCACTCAAACCCACTTTATTGTCACTAGGGCCATGTGGTGACAAGTTTTTAGATCAGTTATTTCTGCCAAGGAGGTATTACATTTGAGTCTGTCTGTCTGTCTGTCTGTCTGTCTGTCTGTCTGTCTGTCAGCGGGGTTATGCAAAAATTTCTGAACGGATTTTGATGATAGATGATAGATAAAGTGTCAAGGCCATTAGATTTTGAGCAATGAAGGTCGAAGGTCAAGATCACACTAAAGGTCAACAGCTAAAACACATCAGTGGTAATATCTCAGGATTCAGACAAGACAGAGTCTGGTGGTTTTTTTTCATTCACATGGTGTCACCTTCAGACATCAGATGGGTCAACACCTGTGGCTCTATCACGTCATGTGTGAATGAAAAATCAAGCCTTGGCGGAGGTCTGCTGTCTGTGACTGTCTTGTTTAGTTTAGTGTTTATTTGTCAGAGACAATGCACAAATACATTAATCTCAAAGAAAATATATTTAAATAGATATTTTCCATCTGCTGTCCTGTCTGCATTTTCAGACATGTCTTTTTTCAGATTTTGACTCTTTTTTTCACCTTTTCAAATAAGGATTTAATTGAACTTCATCAAAGAAAATAATCAATAGATGAATTGACATAAACATAATGAAATCTAATCCCATAAAAAAAGATTGAATATTTACATTTGAATATAATTACTGTGTTATCTGGGTTAAAATCACAGTGATCACTATAATAACATAGAAGTGCATACAGTTACAACATGCTCTTTTTTCTGACAACACTGTTAAACTGTTATTGATTCCAAATGAACAATTGTTTTGTCAACAGTAAGCATTCAGGCACACAATGTCTTGAAGTAAACAAGAAATGAAAATAATCTGGCATGTATTGTGGCAAATAATCTTGTTATTACATAAAATCTCAGTGGAAATTTCAATTCTTACAGTACAAAAGAAAACCCAAGTGAACTCTATACAGCAGCAAAAACCTGGGACACAATGTTCCACAAAGTAAATCCTCCTGATTTGCATATTGATATGAGACCACAGTATGGCAGGGTCACCGTCCCAATGTTCTGCTTCTGTCAGCTGTTTCATTTCTGCTCCTGTATTTGCAGAGGTGTGAAATAATTCAGTAAAAGTACTTTGTTACTGTACTTAAGTATATATATTTTTTTATGTATCTGTACTTTACTTGAGTATTTCTTTTTATGGCAACTTTTTACTTTTACTCCCTACATATTTGTGTCAATATCTGTACTTTATACAGAATAAACTCATTACTATTTCAAACTAAACAGATGTGACAGTATGAAAAATAAGTCACTTCAGAGGAAAAATCAGTGGAGGAGAGAAACTGTGACTTTATATATTATAGTTATATGACTATTATCTCATAATTTTGACTTTTTGTTTCATAATTTTAACATTTTATCTCACAATTTAGATTTTTTTTAACTTAAAACTATGCTTTTTTAAAAAAAATCTCATGACTTTTTATCTCAAATATGACTTTTTTCCTCTCATTTTTTCCTAAATTCGTTGACCATACCCGCAAGAGTACAGTGACCCTATCAAACACATGACTGTATCTACACACTAACTCACTTTTAAATGCTTTCTTTTCAGTTCAGTTTAGTTTATTGTCATTTACATGAATACATGAAAACGAAATTAGTACTCAGGACCAGCAGCGTGTTACCTAATATATAATAATCTAAAATAGAAAATAATCCAAGGATCTTCAATAAATAACAATAAAACCTAATACTTAATGAAATAAATAAAATAAATAAAACCAGAAAAAAACCAAACTCCAACAGAATTAAGAACTTCAGTGCAGGATTAGAAGCAGCATAAATAAAATAAAATAACAAAGAGCAGCATGTGCAGGACAAGGCAACTGATAAAAGCATTGTGTCAGGAGTTCAAGGAGTTCATCAGTCTGACCGCCTCCGGGAAGAAGCTGCATCTAAGTCTTGTAGTCCTGGCTCTGATGCTCCGCAGCCTCTTACCCAAGGGGAGCGGTTCAAACAATCTGTGGGATTGGATACTTTTGAAATATTAAATAACGTATTATTTCATTCATGGCAAAAAAGAAAAAATGCAGTTTTACTTTTTACTTTATTACAATTGAGAAGTTATACTTTTTTACTTTTACTTCAGTAAAGGAGTTGAATCAGTACTTTTTTTCACACCAGTATCTGTACTTCTACTTAAGTACAAAATGTGAGTACTTTGACCAGCTCTGTGTATTTGTAATCTTTACACACCCTGACTGTCAGACACTAAGACAAGTAGAGTCACAGTAAGTCTGCTCAGGTTTTCTTCACATTCATGTCAACATACTTGACTGTTTTTTCTAGGTTCACTGACAGCTTTACGCCTCTCTGTGTTTCAGCTGGGAGGATGTGGGATCCTTGGGGTGGGAGTCTGGCTCTCCGTGACCCAAGGAAACTTCGCCACCTTATCATCATCGCTTCCCTCCTTGTCGGCGGCTAACCTCCTCATCGCAGTGGGGACCATCATCATGGTGATTGGATGTCTGGGCTGCGTCGGGGCCGTCAAAGAGAGCCGTCCCCTGCTCCTCACTGTGAGTTTGAAGTTTTAAACCCAGCGCTGAGTTGATGCTGATGCACATTGGCAGTTTGTCGTTGCTGGAATCATAAATAAGTTCACCTTTTCAAAAAAATGCATGAGTGAGTGTGTGTGTTTTGGTTTTGTCTGACACATGTCATCACATTCTAGCGATTCAACATATATTTATTTTATGAACAGTTTGAGGAAATCTGTCCTCTGCACTGTAAACCCAAATAAGTTAGTAGAAGTAAAAAAAAAAAAAAATAAGGTAATTGATTGCCTCAATTATTTTAAGTTGATAAGATAACCTTTATTGATCCCACAGCTGTTACAGCAGCTCCAGAAACAGTGGGAAAATAGTGCAAACTTGATATAAAACCCAAAGAAAATTAAATAACAATAATAATAAAATAGTAATAATAATAATAACAATTACACATGTATTGTAGTAAGTGCAGTAGATTGGTTGATTTAAACTGAGGTATTATACAGACTGACCTACGAAAACGCTCCTAACTACACCGATGAACTTAAAAAATAAAAAATTCCAGAACTTAAAATTCAGATGTCATGCAACCTAAATAGGTGAATTAAAAGTGCCCATTTAGCTCAACTTAAATATGTGCAATTAATCTGACTCATAGTTTCCTATTAAGGCAAACTTCTAAAGATGTAAAAATTTTCATTTTCAAACCACTGAAATAAGTCAATATTCAGACCATTTGTCTGAATAAATGGTAAAGGTTCTGCACTTATATTTTCAATCATTTTTATTTGAAACAATAGAAATAATACTACAATATCATTCTCAGCATTTAATGACTTAATTCCACTAAGTTGTACCTTATATGTTTTCAAGTTATGTTTACTTATATGCACAATAGTTCCCTTGAATAAAAAAAAAAATTGTACTTGGAAGTACTTAAAAAGAACATGTTACAGCAACTGAGTTAGTAGTAGTATTCACAACTTCATATATTTAATTATTCTGAACATTCGGGATTACAGTGTACACTTTGATGTTGTATTTCTTATAGATAGAAAAAGAGCATAAAGTATACATGTAGTGGCAGTTTATAATCTACTGTTACAGTAGAAGGAGACCCTTTAAGTGTCTTAAAAACTGAGCCTGAGTGTCTTGGTTTTGGTTTTATTTTATTTACATTTTTATACCATAAGGTGTGTAAAGTATAGACTATATTACACATTCATTGTTGTGTTTCCCACCTACTGGGCCAACAGTCTTCCCCCTTGTTGAACATTCCCATTCAGAGCCAGTATTGTACATAAATTTTGTTGTTTTACCTTTTGGTTTTTCATTGAAGTAGCGCTCGGAGGATCCAGCTAGAGTAACACAACGCTTCACTGGGGATTGGATTCCTTTTGTTTTCCCCAATTTTTCAAGTCACTAGCTGCTATTGACCTTTAAACAAGATAAACTCAGATGATGTGAAGAAGTCAGACGTATTCATCCACACAGAATATGCGATGGTACTTTTCAGACTATGGCCATTTTCCTTTTAACACTGACCCACTACAATGAATCATACTTTTGTGACACTGTTATGTCATTGCAAAGTCTTACAAAAGCTTGAATTTAAACCATCAATATAAATCTTCTGTGTTTAGTGGCTTCCATTATATGCTGACGTTCAATAATCGTTTTTTGTCAGTGTGCTTGTCTTTTTTGCTCAACACCATTCACAGTGTGTGGTGTGATGTAAACCATAGCTGACTTTTTACTGAAATATAAACCATGTGACCTTTACCACATGTCAACCCATTGCCTGTAGCAAGACAACGTATAGTTTATAATAATGAAGCCCTGGCTTCATGGTGCTTTGAAGAGATGACCTTAGTGCAGTTTAAGGAGCTTAGACTTGGAACCACAGAACAAATCCTAGACACTCAACAGACATGTTGGTCTTTTTATCACTGAAATGTCCTGAGATGTCTTTAGTTGTTGCAATAATCTCCAAAGAGGATATACTTGTTTGTCTTGGGGGTTAACAGTGGCTGTCGAGTATGTCCGTGTCCTGACGGCAATGTTGTAATTGCACAGGAGAGCAGTGTAATATAGCTCAAATATCAACGAAACTACTGATAAAGTGAAAATGAGACATTCTATTCTACTCTGTTCTATTCTATTTTATTCTCTTTTATTCTATTCTATTCTGTTCTGTTCTGTTCTGTTCTGTTCTATTCTATTCTATTTTATTCTCTTTTGTTTTATTTTATTCTATTCTGTTCTGTTCTGTTCTGTTCTATTCTATGTTATTTATTCTCTTTTATTTTATTCTATTCTATTCTATTCTATTATGTTCTGTTCTGTTCTGTTCTGTTCTGTTCTGTTCTGTTCTGTTCTGCTCTGTTCTGTTCTATTATATTCAATTCTATTCTACTCTGTTCTGTTCTATTTTATTCTCTTTTATTCTATTCTATTCTATTCTACTCTGTTCTGTTCTATTTTATTCTCTTTTGTTTTATTTTATTCTATTCTGTTCTACTCTGTTCTATTCTACTCTGTTCTATTCTATTCTATTCTACTCTGTTCTGTATCTTACAGAGGAGGTGAATGTGTTACCACTTAAATATTGCTGTTAAAATACAGCATCTTTAAATGTTTTAATTTAAGACACTGACTAACATTAGTTCTAGATGCATCATTAGGTCAAATACATTGATATCTAATGTTAAACTTTATCAATTAAATTCTGATCTAAGAAATATTTAATGCACATGATTGATCAACTGAATGACCGGCAATTCCTAAAATGTGTGAAAATATATGTAATATATAGGATTCATTCTTTTGGAAACTTCTGGAAATAAAATACATCTCACTACATCTCTCTCTTTCTCACAACCCAATTTACTCACACTTCTTTGAGAAATAAAGAGGCAACATTTTAAATACTTAGTGATATTTGAAATGAAAGAAGCATGTGACAATATTTACCCTTTTATCAAAAAAATTATATTTAACTTGGGATCAGTTCAGTGTCCTTCACTTTGGGAGTATTCCCTTCATAAAATAAATAAATAAATACCAATTGGTTTGCAATAAAACAAAAACACAACTCATGTGTTTGACACCATGGCACCACACATCTATTAGTATATCCTCCTGACTGCTTTTTCATATTGCAGGGTTTTAAAAAAATCACAATACAATTTCTTTTCAATATCATACACCCCTAATGAGAATAAAGTGTCACATGCCACAAAAGAGAATAGAGGAGTAAATCCTGTTTTTATTTGGGAGAGATTAACAGGGGTGACAGTCTCAGTATTTCATTGTGTCATTCACCATTATATGTTTATTTGTTGGCTACAGAAATGGCACAATGTGAGGCATAAAAGAAGTGTATAAAGAATGCACAAAACATAGCCTATGAGTTTTTCTTTTTTATTAATAACGGCAGTATCCAATGGAACATGATCGGCTAAAACATTGTTGATAGCACTAATAATAAGCATAATAAGCATAATAATAATCCCTACTGAATATAATCAGTAACTTAACACTGTATAAATCAGCCACTTTTTGATTAATATCAGGCTACTATTACTGGTATCATTTCAAAAATAGGTAGACATCAGTCTGGAAAGTAATAAAAGTAAACATTAGAAATGGGCTCATAAATAGTGCGAACATGATGAGTAGAAAATATATATATTTTAAGCTTTTCGCTGTAATACATTTTTGATTTGGGGGAAGTTTACTACTAAATTGGAAGGCACTTGACTGACCTGATTTGCTACAGAAAGAAATACATCTAGACAAATATGTAAATGAGAGCAGAGACATGAAATATCAAATCTTTTTATACTATAATTTATACAATGTCTGAGTCACGCTCAGTTTCTGAACAGTCATGTCTGAAAATATGTGAAATACAGATATCTTATGAGTTTGATATGTGTTCTGATAAACAAACAAGCTCAAGTAATCACCCAATGATACTGCAAAAGCATCTATCAGAAAGAAAAATCATGTGAAGAAAAAATAGAATTAATCATTAGGAAAAATGGCACAGCAGGAATGAGTAATTATGAGCTCTGTGGGAATGAGTCTCACTGTCTATCATTAGCACCATACATGACATTTCCCCACAGTGACCAGACCAATTCCTGCACAGTGTCAATATAATGAGAAAGAGAGAAGCATAAGCCTGGTTTAATGAATGACAGAGCTGCTTCTTCTTCATGGAGATTAGAAACGACTCCTCTCCCTTCAAATTTCAGAGCCAATTAGCATGTTGATCACTGTTGAGGGACACAGAGCATCGCAACGCTGCTCAGATTTTGAGGAATTACTTTTTCACTCAGTGGTGGTGAAAGGGTGGTTGGTGTTTTTAAAAGAAGTGGAAAAAAAAAAGGGAAGATTTTTTTTTTTGCCCCATTTCAGCATTTTGGATATCATTTTGTTTAGAAGCACAATGGATGAAAAAAAAAAAAGGTTATGATGAGCAGAATGTAGGTGTATAATGTAAATGCAAATAGAAAAATTAAGAAGTGGAAAATACTTATGCAACTCTGAAAATTGGGTTGGATAGAAATAATTTGAGTCATCATCATTACTGTGAATTTGTACATTTTGTATGTGTGTGTGTGTGGATAGATAGATAGATAGATAGATAGATAGATAGATAGATAGATAGATAGATAGATAGATAGATAGATAGATAGATAGATAGATAGATAGATAGATAGATAGATAGATAGATAGATAGATAGATAGATAGATAGATAGACAGACAGACAGACAGACAGACAGACAGACAGACAGACAGACAGACAGACAGACAGACAGATAGATATAGATTATATTATGTATATTTGAAATTGGTTAATCATTAGCATAATAGACCAGCAACTGTGTTAAAAATACTGTATATTTGATATTAGCTATAGGTGCAGTAAATGTTTAATGACATCAGTTTCTTTATGCTCACCAGCCGCTTTATTATTTACACCGTGTTCATACCTATGGCTGCTATAGCTAATGTGTTGTGCATCCAGAGGTGGTCTTTTGCATACCTTTATTGAAAGCTGTGGTTATTTGATTTGAGTTGTTCTTGTCTTTCTATCAATTCAAACCAGTCTGGTCATTTTCCTCTGACCTTTGCTGTCAACAAGGTAATTTCACCCAGAGAACTGCCGCTCACTGCATATGTTCTCTATGGCCACGGTTCTCAAACTGGGGTCCGCGGACCCCTAGGGGGACGTGGCGCATGTCCAGGGGGTACGCGAAATTATTCACGGTTTTGTTTGTTTGTTTGTTTGTTTTTTGCTGTTTTATTTTGAAATGCGGAAGTTTTATTTTGTAGCGAGCGGGCGGAAGTAACAGCGCTGTTTGACGCTAGCTTGACTAAATTGAGACGTCACAGGCTATTTTTAGCCACCCTGCAGCGAACATGGATCGATTTTTGTGTCTGCCAAGTTCCTCAAGAAGTGGTAAAGGAAATTACAATGAAAATGACAAAAACAAACGCCCTAACCCTAAAAAGAGAAAGTACATTGATAGTTATATTCAGTTTGGCTTCATTGAGAACAATGATGGGAGACCAAAATGCATCCTGTGTCTGAAGTGCCTTGCAATGGAGGCTATGAAGCCAGCCAACCTTAAGAGACACTTGCAAAGCAGACACACACACACACACACACACACGGTTTTGTGTGTCTTTTGTTCCGTTTATTATTTTAAAATTATTTAAAATTTTTGTTTCTGAAGTGCTCATTTATATTATAATACCTGAAAATTTCGCTGGTTTGCACAAAAGCACTATTAAAAAAGGTCATCATTGTTTCATAATAATCATTGTTGAAGTTTCAGTATCGCGAGGATGAGGGGGGACATGGAAAAATTTCATCCCTCCAAGGGGGATCTGGGCCAAAAAAGTTTGAGAACCCCTGCTCTATGGGTCTAGGTGGAATCCCAGTAGAGCAACACTTTCTGAAATAGTCAGACTAACCTGTCTACAACTAACAACCATGTCATGTACAAACACATTTAAAACTGCTGTTGTCCTCATTCTTATGCTTGTTTTTAACTTGACTAAATCATCTTCATCACATGCAGTCATGTGATTGACCTATTAAATATTGTTATTAGTTAGTGGTTGGCCTAGAGCAGGGGTCTCAAACATGCAGCCTGGGGGCCAAATGCAGTCCGCCAATGGTTCCAATGCGACCCGTGGGATGAAAAGCATAATAACTTATTAAATAACCCCATATTTCCTTCTCAGTTTTTTCTTTTCCTCTAAACAACAATGACAACTCTAAATTTATGTCATTGTTTAACTGCAAAAAAAAAGAATGCTAAATTATGAAAATATTTACATTTACAAACAATCCTGTAACAATAAAATGTGAATAACCTGAACAAATGTGAATAACCTGAAATGTCTACAGAATATTAGACAACATTTTAACCATTTTCTTCTTCTGTTACTAAGAGTTTAGTGTCTTTGGAGAACTGATCCATAATAAAACACATGGACAAATGATAAATTGAGGCAGATTATTGTTAAAATTTAACACCTTTTAACACTTGTTGCATATGGCTAATTTATAAAGGTATTTTCATAATTTAATGGTTTTTTTTTTTTTTTTGCACTAAAATAATGACAAAAAAGGTCCGAGGGCGACAACTAGTCACTTAGTTTTTCGCAGTTTTGTAGTTATGTATCTTCTATGTGTTTGCAGCATTTTGTCGATGCGGTGAATTTGCCCCTGTTGGCCACTGTACCCCACCCACACACACACACACACACACACACACACACACACACACACGCTCAAACCCTGCTATGGGAGATTGACATGATAAATAAATTTATGAATGTTTACCTTTCGTGGGGCCCACAGTTGGTAGCGGTGCCCCTGGGCCTGATTATGCAATCGTTGAAATAGTGTTGGGGTATATTAACTCCTCTTTACTGGATCAGACCTGTTTGAAACCTGTGTTTTAATTGCACAACAGAAGACACAACAAACAAGGTAATTTAACAGTATGTAGATTTACTCATCACTGCTGTGGCTCAGGCCTATTTTACATTTCACCTAATAAGGGGGCCTGTTTTTTTTTTGCAGGTTTGTATACATGCTAATACATTACACATGTGTACATTAAATACCCTATTGACAATAAAAATGAAAATCAATGAAAAGGTCTGACAGTTCAGCCTTCTTTATATGCAAGTATATAAACCATGGTTACCATTTCTGTCTTCAACATGAACGTCTAACCTCTGTGAAGGTCATTTAGAGAGATAAACAGTGAACTGGAGTGTTATCTATCATGGGATGGCCTGATGACCGAAACTCTAACAAACTGCTCTGGGATGGACTGGATTACAAGGTCAGAAACAAGTCACAGATACCTTTGGTAAGTCGCACAAAAGGATAGGTGTGGCTCAGTAGAATGGGCTATCCAATGACCAAAGGGTTGCTGGTTTGAATCCATGGGTAAGACACTGAAGTCTAACATTGCTCCCATTAGGGCAGTGCCTTGCATGGCAGCAGCCACCAACTAGCTGAGTGTGTGTATAATTGATCTACAAATGGATGTTTGTATTGTTATCTTTATAGGGACGTTGATATGTTTACACAGTAACACCATGGGGACCTCTGACACTATGGGGACCAAAATTCAGGTCCCCACGAGGGTTAAATAAAAAATAAATGTCCCCAGTAGTAAAATAGAAATGATGTGATCCTGTAAATACATGACTTTATTTCAGAAGTTCCCAAAAAGCATGAAACATGTAATGTAAGTTATTTTTTCAAAATTTTTAATTTTTTTTTTAATATATTATTTCTTTCAATTTTAAATTATTTTTTATTTATTCATTAGTTTTTATTATTTAACTCAGTTTTCAAATTTTTATTACTATATATTTTAGGTATTTATGTATACTATTTACTTTATACATTTATTTATTTTGTTAAAAAAAGATGTGTTTACACTCATTACTCAATGGCTACTTGATTAAAAACGTGGTCCTCATGAGACATGGAAAATGGAAATGTGTGTGTGTGAGGAATTGTAAAGCACTTTGGGCCTTTAAAATGGTCTATAAGTGCAGTCCATAAATGCAGTCTAATCTCACGATCAGATTCCAGCATGAAAATATATTTTTAGATATGGTTTGAAAGTGAAGAAAAAATGAATATTGGAAACATCCAGAGAGCTTGAGTACACAGGAAAGGATTCAGATTGGTATGAAGGTGCTGGGATGTTAAGGGTGTTAAAGGTTAAACAGAAGCTCCAAAATATATAGTATATAACAGTGAGCTGAGGAAGAAGCTGCAAAAGAAGAGTGAGATAAGGATTTTTGATATAGGTGACACAAGCAGCTGAGTTTCAACCAAAGAGTCCACAATAAAATAACTTTACTTTCAACACGCGGGCTGTGGGCCAAATCCAACCCACCAAAGGTTCTAATCCAGCCCACTGATGAGAAAACTGCAGGGTCATGTCATAATGAGGAAGAAATGAGAAAACATGCAGATGTAAACACCCCCATCCACTGCCTGATCCGGTTTTATGAGTCACTGCACCCTTCCCTGATTTACCACACTCTTTCACCTTCACATTTCTGGAAGAATCCAAGATATCACCCTTTACCACCAGCTGTTCCATTAATGTTGACACTGACTTACAGATGATTCTCTGACTGTGTTAGTTAGCAGCAGGTGTGCAGTTAATCAATGTCTTACTGACTATCATTCACAACAGGTGAATATTATTTTACAAATTTGCTATTATTACCCAGTCCAGCGATGATATTGATCTCCCTTTTCATGTGATTTATGATTTTAGAATGTTTTCATTTTAAAATCAATGCAGCTTGAATGTATTTATAGAAATGTTTTTTGACAGAATCAATGCAGGCTGTAATTAAGGTGTAAATATGAAGGCAATTATATTCTGTATGGGCAAATCTGCACAACACAGTTGTTATTTAAACCATATTGTTGTAGACAGACTCAACCCAAGAAGACAGAGTATCTATTAAACCTAATAACCAAACAAGTTAGCTTTAACTAAAGTCCATTTAGTACAAATGTGGAGAATAACATTACAATAATAACAATAACACAATTGTGGAATAGACTTGGCAGATAAAACAGGGTGTTATCTGCATAGCAGTGAAATTGAATACTGAATTTTATTATTCACATTCTTCAAGAGGGTGCAGGTAAATTACCAATAGGATGGGAACCAAAACAGAGTGCTAGGGTACATCCATGGTGAATTTAACAGATTTTGTTATCAAAATGCATATAGAAAAGTTTATAGAAATATAATATACATATTTAATCATAAATAATTTAATTCATCAGTTGTTACATAAATCCATTACGATGAGTGGCTGTACAAGGCATGCTAATTCATTCTTAGTCATTGATATATTCTCACCCCCACACATATATATTCTCACTCACACATGTACAAACTGGAGGATTGCTGTGGTCTTTGTGACATTTTAGCAATTGGAGCATCAGGATAAGTAAAAGGAAAGAATAACATATATGTTAGTGGAATGATAAATTTCACCAGTTCTTCCCAAATGGCAGCCATGCATCCATCAGCATGCTCCAGGGCAGCAGTGGATACATATGTAGTTTACCACCACCACAGAGTGAATGTGTGAGTGAATGAATAATGGATCCATTAATAGAAAACTGTCATGTAAACATATACAAAAATGTATAAATATAATCCATTATAATTATTATTGAAGCATGCATTAGGTTGTTTGTGAATGCTTTGTTTTTCTAGTCATGTTCATTATGTGGATTATAAATCATGGCAGTTGGACTTAGGTTTTTTCCAAAACCCAAGTGGCTTTGTCATTTCTGCTGAACTTGAAACTGGAAATAAGTGGGCAGACCTGAAAAGGTCACTTTTTTTCTACTTTCCACCGAGCTGTGCGTAGCTTCTGTTATATCTGCACAGGTCGAGTGCTGCACAAGGTACAATGACAGTAATGTGACAGTTTCAGTATATTTTTTAAAACTCCCATTACTTGCTGTAGTACTAGTGCTTTGTTAGCTTTTTCCATGCTTTGTCAGGGCTGTAGTTTTTTTCACCGTCAATGGTCAGCACCTGAACATGACCTACTGTTCATTCTCAGCCAATCACAGTGCAACAAATGATCATTTCCACCAGTTTTCCCCTCTCTCACACACATATATTGTCACTCTACAATACATTTATTGTCATTCACATATACACATGCACACACACACAGTCAATCTCACAGACATTTATTTTTCTACTGTATTATATTATTATATTCAACTTGAAAATGTGTGGGAGTGACAATACATGTGTGAGAGTAGAATATATGTATGTGCAAAGAATATATGTGAGAGACTAAGAATGAAATATGCCTTTTCCAGCCCCCATACATCATCATTTATTTCACAGTTGAATTTACATGATAGCTTAGGGACACAGTTCATTAATTAATTAATTTCCTGAGTGGGAGTGGTATGTAAAACCATCATTTTCCAGTGAGTTCAGGTTGAACACATAGGATGTAATGTAGTCTATAAAGTGGATGCATGTCTGACAGCCAATCAGATCAGTCTGATAGAGCTCCAGCTGTAACTGATGTCACCTCATGATAGATCCAGTTCAGCTCATATCTACTAGGGACAGGTCTGACATGATATGAGCCTGTAATTCATCTGGAAACTTGGCTTTTATTACCATCCTGTCTTAAGAAGAACCTGTTCAGCATGTCATTCAGATTTCATGTGGATCTCACCTAGGTTAATGCTTACTTAATTGGTCAGGGTCAGTCAGCGTTGGTCACAGAAGATCTATTCATGACTGGGCTGTATGCTTAAAAGATTAAAAATGTGCTTCAGTGATTCTGTTACAATTACTGTGACTGAAATCATCACTAAAACTTGTGCCAGGGGATGTTATTATTGCCTGAAATAAAGAAAGAAATCATTCAAATCATTCGGTTCAGTTCAGCCTGTGAAAGCTGTTTTCCTGTATTTCCAGCACAATTTGATCATAGATCTGTCCAGGTGCATGCAGAGGTATTTTGGTCTGTGCCTGTTCATAACATCCTTGAAAATCTAAAAATGTACTGAGAGGTGCCAGACTAATCCTGATTTAAAATGCCAGGATAGACCCAGGCCAGTCGTGTGACCTCTTCTGACTCCTCATTAGTCAGGACGGTGAAATTTCCATGTTATAAAATGGAAGAGGTTGCTTATATTGAATGGTTCCTTTCTTACCAACCATGTATTTCCACAAGATATAGAGTCTGTGAAGGTGATTACACCTACCACATGAAAAAAAAAACACAGCTTTCACCTAATACTTCCCTTTGTGCTTGCTCACAGCAGTCAGGGTCTGAAATGTATTGATTTTTAAGGCTCTGATGGACATGAGCGCTTCACCAGTTGTCCTGGTTTCCCTGCAGTCAAAGAACAGCTGTAGCTTTTCTCCTACATGGATGAACATTGAGGAATCAATCCCTGTGTCCTAACTCTGATTACAGTTGTTATTCCGATAGAGGTAAGATCGGGCCTAAAAAATCCAGCCCGACCCGACCCAGACCTGCAGGCATTAAACCCCGACCCAACCCGAGCCGGACCAATTAACTTGATTTGCAGGCCTGAGCCCGAAGCAAACCCAAAATTTCAATTTATCCCATAGTATTTTTTAAGATTAAAATCATCTACATATTTTTTTTATTATGATAAATGCATTTACACAACGAAATAACGCTGGAACACAGAATAAGAGGCCAGACAATGAGAGTGAAAGAGAGATCTTGATGCGCACTCTCTTAATTATGCAGATGTAGTGTATTGGAATATCAGAAGTGCGTTTCCCAGTTTGATCTCTAGGTGGCACTGTAACTTTAAGGTGTTGTTAACTGTGTTGTTGTTGGGACCACAGAATAAAATACAGAGATAGACTGACAATACATGACTTCTTCCACTTCATATATTACAGTGGAGAAAAAAAAAAAGTCAGCGAGAGAGAAGCCCAAGCCCGACTGGACCCGAATGTAATGATTGACATTTTAGGCCTGACCCGATCCGAATTTTGGGCCGGGCTAAAGATCTTACCTCTACATTCCAAAGCCCTACAAAATGTCTGCTAAATGGGGATATCAGTGCTGCTGGCTAAAGCAGTCATAACATAAATAACACAAGTGGCACATATATGCATGCTGCCTGTGGAGTGTATCCACATTTTAATAATGTCTACTATCTGCATTTAGATTTAAGAAGGCTATAAAATTGAGGGTTTTTTTGAGAATGCTAAAGCTCTCCTAACTATAGAATTAATATTACAGCATAACTCCCAGGGGACTGTACTATCAACTACAATAAAACACGTTGCAAACAGGGCTTATGGAGCTGTACTGTGGTCCTTGAGAACTGGTGTCCCGCAGGGTTTGGTTCCTCCCCAAAGGCATCGGTTAGATACAGACCAGCTGTGGCTCATTAACTCTTATGGAGCAAAAACTGTAATGGAACAAAAACCTGCAGGACACCGGCCCCGCATGGCTGGGATTGAGAGGTCTTAAAGAACCAATTTACTGAGTGTTATCTCTATTGTGATGGACTGGCATTTTTGTGCGACATTCACCTGTCAGTGCTGTATGTATCCCACAGGCTTGAAATGGGCATGTAACAGCATGGATGCGAAAAGTACTCCTCATGCTGAACTATTGTCTGATGTGAATAACGCCATGTCTTATAAAGCTGCAACATATGGATTTTAGGGATGAATATATACTTCCTTAAATATAAAGACAATATTGAAAAATGCAACAGTTTAAGTAGTGTATAAAAATGACAGAATGACACCCTTTACAAAAAGATGTTTACAGATTAACTATCTGAACACATTTAGTTTCAGAGCTGTTTAGTAAACCGTAATGCTTTTTTGTTTCATAGAAAATGTGTTTACAGCCCTCTCCTGTTTCTTTTTATTCTGATCTACAATAAATCTCATCCTGTAGTTATCCTGCTGGAAGCTACTGCCGCAAACTGTATAATACAATAACGTATTTCAGTATGAATAATGACAGTTCAGGAAAAACATATTGAGCTGGCTTTGGTCCTTTTGTAATGGGATCCCAGTTTTTGTTTATAATAATTTATCACAGCAAGACTCTGAGCGTACAAAAGAACAAACCAAACCCCAAGTTGAATTTTAGATTTTAGCTGAGATGTACTGAAGGCGTGTCCCATTTAGAAACCTTGCATTGAGCTCAGTCTACCACAATTAAAACAGACGAGCAGATGGAAATGTATTTTCCAAGCCTGCTGAGTCTGTCACATAAATGATTACAGTCATATTAGACAATGTGATTTGGAACCAATGATGCCTTTTCTGTTGCATCTCAATTCAACTTTTCTTTTTTTCCCTATTCAAAGATGAAATGTTTCAAAGTAGCTGATGTTTCGATTGTATTAATATTATTATCTTTGAGAAATTGGGTGTAAAGTTCTATCCCTGCTCAGAAATTCATTATTTTTCACAAAGCAGCTGCATAATACTTTTGTATTTTATTAGCCCCAAGTTCTTGCTTGTATTATTATTATTATTATTATTATTATTATTATTATTATTAGGCATTTTTCAGACTTCATAAATGGATTTTGATTATTTTCTGATCATTTCAGTCACGCATTTAATTGCACTAAGCCACTAGGTGCAGCAGTTTGTAGTTTTTCGAGGTAATGTAAAAGCATTTTTGTAGTATTTTATTAAAGTAAAGTGCAGTTCTCTGCCACCAAATGGTCCCATTGAGTGTGGCTGTTGCCTTTGGTCTGAAGAAGAAGAGGTACATTTCTTATTAAGAACAGATTAATGATCAAATATCCAGAAAACTGCAGGGAATGGGTGTGTTTGTTTTCCAAATGCATGTGAGTATCAGTTCCTCATACTTAATGATGTCCCTTTGCTCTCTGGTGTGATTCTGCTGCGAAAAGTGGAAAACGCCACACTGGTGAGCTGGGGGTGGGGTTCTCTTATTAGATGGTGATATGAACAAAGAGATGAGTGGAAACACAGAAGAGACTACGTTTCGAGCATTAGTTGATGGAGACACCTGACATGTTATTGCAGTTGGTCATCATTCATCTGTCCATTTTCTGAACTGCTTAGTTTCATTACCATTCACTCACATCTATCTATAATTAAGCAAATGTCTGTCTGTAGTGTGTCCTATTTGCCTGTGGATCGCCTAACACCTGCACAACTCCACCAAATGATTGGAAATTTGGAAGGTGAATTTCCAGTCCTATGGTGGATTACAACATACAACAACAAAGATATTAAACTCATTTAATTTCTCTTTCTAACTTTGCCGCTCTGAGCATTGCCAAGACGAATCATGACAAACACTAACGTTAGTAACCAGACCGAAATCTAACATCAATCTCGGTACTACACATGCAGCTGTTGTTTAATTATAGCCTCTCTAAACTGTTCAACGGAAACGCGCGCAAGCAGTGGTGCAGATAATAACATGTCAAAGGCGAAGGTGAAACATGCAGTTACAGTTCACAGGAAGTGTCAGATGCTTCCATATGCTACAGGTGTTAAATGCATTTACATGTAAACGCTGGAATACGAGCCTTTAAAGCCTCTGTGAAGACCTAAGTAGTCTAGCACTGTGCTAATAGCACACTTGGAAATAACAGACCCAAGGCATAAATGTTCAAACCATCTACTGTGCAGATACTGGACCATGACCATGTATGTGAATTCATCAACTGGTGACATGAGATGTGGTGGTAGCTTAATAATAATAATAATAATAATAATAATAATAATAATAATAATAATAATAATAATAATAATAATAATAATGATGATGATAATAATAATATCTTAATGGGGGGTAAGGGTGCACACATTTGTATGTGTGTGGGGGAGGGGGGTTGCCCCAACTAATTATTATAGTCTTTCTTTCTGCTCCTTTCAACTCATTTCACCCACTTCCACAACACATTGATAGCAAACAATCACATTTTCTAAAAGCTTTGCAGTAGTTTTCACTGATGAATGATTTAGGTTAATTTAATAAGTTACAACAAAACAGTACTGTTTAGGTTCAAAATGTTAATGTGAAAAATATACTAATATTAATATATGTTTTTATTAATGTCTAAAGGCTGATGTACATATCATTTGTCAAGAATATGCATAATTATAATAATAATTGGATGGGGGCTTCCATTTCATCACTAAAATGATTGTTTATATCCAGAAAAAAGCATTACGCATCATTGGTGTGAAGCCAGACTGGAAGTGAACAACCCATCACTACTCCACAGACGTCAGGTGGCCACTGCTTCTCTGATCTACAAAATGCACACCTCCACATATGCCCACTAGACCTGTAAAAGATGCTAACCCAACCATACACAATCAGATGCACAACTCACAACACTTTCTCCACTGGAAAACGTGCTCTCACTGCAACTCACTCCATAGAACTTTCATACATTCTGCAGTACACATATGGAACAGTCTGCCAGACAACATGCTTGGCCAGATCACTGACAACAACCTCCAGTACAGCTGCATCTCCTTTCCACCATCAGGACTTTGAGCTAGAACCTCATAATTACTGTAAACCAATGATTAGCCAGGACTGTTATTGTAATGTCACAACCCAGGCTATTGTTTTACATTTGATCGTTATAGAAAACAAGAAAAAAAAAAGAAACTTAAATTCTTAACTGGAGCCATAACCAATCAATTAATCAACTCCACTTATTAAAATAAATGATTTAGCTAAAACTTTCCTGATTTAAGGCTTTGTTTTCTTTATTTTGCTGCTGCACAGATGCTTATTGTGATGCACATGACGTCAGGATCAACTAAAACAACATGGAGCTATATGGGCTTTGTCTGTCTGTCAGCAGGATTACGCAAAAAATTCTGAATGGATTTTGATGAAACTTTCAGGAATGATAGATAATGGGTCAAGGAAGAACCCATTACATTTTAGGCAATGAAGGTCAAAGGTCAATGTCACACTGAAGGTCAACATCTAAAACATCAGTGGTAATATCCCAGGATTCAGACAAGATAGAACCTGGTGGGTTTTTTTGATTCACATCATCACACCTATGGCTCGATCACGTCATGTTTTGATATGATATGATGCCATATCAAGCCTTGGCGGAGGTCTGCTGTCTCTGACTGCTTTGTTATAGTTGTTTCAGTTGGTTCTGGAATAAAGGGCACGTTGTTTGTTATTTTCAGACATGTATTTCTCAGTTTAATTGAACTAAAGGAAAGGATTGATAGATTAGTTAGTTACAGAAATGATCAATACCTGCATCTATATCTGTTTTACAGTATCATAATACTATTAAGAGATAGGTTTAGTCCAGCTATACAGTATTACACTGACACAAAATGGGAATGTTTTTTTACATGAAGGACAATTAATATTATCTTTATAATATAGTAATCATTATTTAAACTTTCAGGTATGTTTGTTCTCTCAATGTTACTACTGAGCTGTTGTGTACAGTGCTGTGCAAATTATTTTTCTACATCCATCAAAAACTTATTTATATAATATGTTATTAATAATAATCATACAAAAGAAATCAGAAATTCTGTCATTCAGGAGTTTGTGACCTCTTTTGCTTCTAATTAATATTTATTACCAAAAAAAATGCTTTCATTGAAGCTGTGCTCCAGTGGTTCATGTTGCATCCATGTGCTCCTCACAACCCTCTGCTCCTTATCTACAGGTAGAATTAGAAGCTATCGTACATTGGTTTAAAAAAAGAACAGAAGAATCCAAATAAATACATAGGCTTGTTTGAGATAAATAATGCTTCTCCTGGAAAGAAGGCAAGAACAGGAGGAACTGTTAAAGCAGGCTGTTTACTGAGCTTTTGGAAATATCCATTTTTATTCTTTATGCTTCATTTTTATGCAGTTAAGTTGTACAAGTGTTTGGAAAAGGAGTGTCATTTATATCCCACTCCAAAAGATCTGAGAAACATCACTGACCATACAGAATATTTTTCCTACATGTTGTAATTTATAAATGATGTTAGGGTCTCTGTACCTCAACACAGAATAAACAGATTTTTGTATTTATTTAAAGTCATACAAAGTTCAGACAAAGTTTTACATATTTTATTAAAGTAGGCAAGTGTAGTGAGAATTTGGAGTCCTAACTCATCACTCAGACAAATACAGGTATCGAGGAATGATAAATGAAAATATTCCCTCCTGGATGTTATAGATGAATGCTTTGATGATGGACAGGGTTAAAGACCTGGCAGCAGCAGTGGAGAGATGGGAAACACATGGAGTTTAACCCTCAAAACCCTTAAAAAGCCATTGGAGACCAAAAGTATCTACTGATGTAATTCCTGATCCACTAATATTTTCACTACTACTTTAAATAAATAATAATTCTGTTTCTTCAGTGTCACAGTTCCTTTCTGCAACATGAATTTACCAATAAACCCATGTAGTTGCATAAGTTCACAGAGACAGTTGTTTTTATTTTCAGTTAATGATATGTTTTTCTGAAAAACTTTTCTGTTTTGATGTAACAACCTTTGAGTTTTCATGAACATTTACATGTAACCTAAATCATGTCCAATGATCACTTAAATATAGTGGGGTTCACTCTGTAGCTATCCTCTATGATCTGAACTATTCAGTGAGTGGTCAGACTTCAGATGGGTATATATTTTATATTGTTTAATGTTATGCAAACACACAGAAAGTGCTCCTGCTACATATTCTCACTCTCTCCTTGCTGTGGTGCAGACTAGCCTGAAACAAACAAAAAAAAAAAGCTCTTCTTGCGAGTATCAACCACACCTTCCTTGAGTTCTTCCGATGCATCAACTATGGTATTTCTCATCTCCTAACCAATGACCCCCCCCCTTTTTTTTTATACATGCAAATTCTAACTTATACATACACAGTCCAGTATAACACACTTAATGTTATTTTTTCCATTTCTTCTAATGCGATGCACTTTTATATCCAGTACATGTAAACAAATCACTACAGCATTGTAAATGTTTAGCACTTGAAAAATCATTAATTGTATCGTACAGACATTAGGAACTCCATAAGACCATATAGGTCTTACTAAAACAAGTCCTTCAAAACAGAGTGAGAAAAAAAGAAAAGAAAAAGAACAAACCTCAGTAACACCTGGGTTACATACACGATCAGCGAATTAAATCTCAGAAAATAATTGATCTTTACTGAAAAATGCAGAGGATAATATTTTAATAAATGTTAATAAGTCACTTTGGAAAGGATAGACATAGTCAAACATTCAGATGGAAGTTACCACATGAATAATTTCAGGTCTTTAAAGGTTAAACAGACTATTTGGTGGGTTGTTTTGGTAGATAATATGTGGATACAAACGTACATGGTCATCTTTTCTAACACATATTTTCTCCTTTTCTGCTTTTAAACATTTTCTTTCAGCCACAAAATATGGATTGGTTATCGTAATAAACCCAGACATCAACCCACACTAATTACATATAGAAATCTGTAGAGGATCATTCCATGTCAATTCACACATCTGAACCCAGTGACACCTCTTCAATTGAACAGATCTTTATTCTATTAGTGCCCTATGATGTCAAATGAAAGAATATGATGTTTGAGCCTCCTAGCTCAAATAGTTTTCCAGTTATGGTCCTTCAAAGTTTGGGTGCGATGCCCACTTTTGGGATCTAGGAATTGGACACTAAATTTTGGACCATGTTTGGAGGCCATCATCTTTTGTTTTAAAGTAGGTACAGACCTGTAAATACCTATATCTATGTATTCTGACCCTGTCTATCAGAATCTGCACTGTGTCTCCGTTGAATTTCAAAAAGGCCAGAGTGATGGTTTGGGTTTAATTTCATTGTAAGGGAAGTGATTCACGTATGTAGTCATGGAAAAAGTAACAGATTTGTGACACGTATGCTATTATTTAGGTTTTATAGATTCCATCAAAAATTGTGACACACATCATACACTGCTTTAAAGGGATAGTTTGGTATTTTTCACATGAATTTGTATAGAATCACCGTCTTTACCCACAGTGACTTACCCCTTACAGTGTCCTGTGAGTCCAGTTCTGGTCCGGTTTTGGTCAAAGCAAAAGTAGTCCCAGCTGGTTTCCTAGGGTCAACAAAATAAAATGTGTGTCTTCTCAAAGTAGTATGTGTTCGAATGAGTGATTTGTTTCGTTTTGCATAACAAAACCTTCACAGAACTAAAACTCACACCTCGTAATTGCTTGGAGCTACTTTTTCTCAATAGTGATCAATGCGTGTTGTCACTGCTAACAGCTGTGCGCCTACATGTGGCAGCCGCAAACACTGCCAAACAACTGATTAAAGTAGTTTGCTAAGGTGCACAGCTGTTAGCATTGACAACATACATTGATCACTATTGAGAGAAAGTAGTTTATTAGAAGGAATTAGTAGTAATTACGAGGTGTGAGTTTTTTTGTTCCATGACAGTTTTGTTATGCAAATAAATCAGTCATTCGAGCACATACTGTTTTGAGAAGAAACATGATTTATGTTATTGACACCAGGAAACTACTTTCACTTTGACCAAAACTGGACCAGAACTCAAGTCTCAGGGCACTGTTGGGGGTAAGTCACTGTGGGTAAACTAGTGTACCCAAACAGTGAACCCATACAAATTCACGTGAAAAATCCTGAGCTATCCCTTTAAGGTCTTGGTGACCATTTCATGAATTTATGGCTTTCATTTGACTGAAATGTTTGATGATGGAGGATTCAACTTATGTGTTAAGGAATCTATTCTATCTGTTCTATTAAGCCCAAAGTGGTAAAAGATCTGTTACGTTGTAGCATACTCAATGATACAGCGTTGCCCTTAAGGGGAAACATGGAGAAAAACCATATGCTTTGTGGTCAAGGCAGACAGATGGCCATGCTCCAGGAGTCAGGGTCTGCTCAAGGTTTCTGCCTGTTAAAAGCAAGTTTTTCCTCACCACTGTCACCAATCACAAGCATTTTGCTCCCAGAGAATTCAGTTGGGTTTCTGTAGAATGGCTTCAGAGTCTGGTTTCAACTAGCTCTATATGTAAAGTGTGGTTGTTGATTTGGTGATATTTAAAAAAAAACTTAGATTTGATGTGTGTTAGTGTTTAGTGTCACTTAGAATTTGCTAAAAGTTTTCAAACACGTTTTAAAAATAGCTAAATGCACCATAAGATGAACTTGAAAGATAAAAGGACAGTCTGAAAACGTGTTAAATGTAGCAACAAAAGTGCTCAGTTGGCATCAGTAATGATTTACAGTGACCAGTTAATCTGTTCCAGTGCATGTTTTTAGACGATGTGGGGAGAACATACAAAGTAAAAATAGAAACGCCCAAATTGGTAGAACTAGGACCTTTGTGGACCATTTTTCTGTGAAGCGACTAATAAATATTGCATCACCAAGCTGGCTAATCCCACACAAACAGTTAAATAATGTACATAATATTTGGCTGCTAACTTCTCCTTCCCCATGGGTGACCAAGTAACAGTCGATTAGAGCAGTGGTCCCCAAACTTTTTATTACTGCGGACCAGTCAACGTTTGACAATTTTACCACGGACCGGGGGTAGGGTGGGGGGTAGGTTATGTAGATTTTTTTATATCGGATATCGGTCACCGAAATTATACAGAACAGGCTTGGTCTGTGGGAATCACCTATCACGATAAATCCATATTTCATGTACAACTCCTATTATCTATTAAAAGCTTTATTTTCTTGGAAGTTGTCGGCTCTTCTTCTGTCTCCTCAGTGTGCGTTTTCCTCTTCGAAAGACATCTAGTTTTTCCTGATTTCACTAACATGTGGGTTACATTTTTGCCATTCAAGTGACAGAGATGTAACTGAGAGAATCTGGTCATTTTTCAAAATAAAAGATTCTTCAGACTCGGATAATAAATAGAGAAATAATTAATTAATTATTAGGCGGCCGGTGGCCTGGTACCAATTGATCCACGGACCGGTACCGGTCCGCGGCCCGGGGGTTGGGGACCACAGGATTAGAGGATTGATCAATGCAGATCAACATCATCCAAGGTTTATATTTATCCACAACCACAGCCTAAATGTGACAAATTAAGATTCAGTTCACAAAATAGTGTGTTAATAGCCAAGCTTGTGTTACTGTATCTTTAATGAAAACTGTCAGGGAGGTTTAAGTGTCTATAGCAACAGGAATATGCCTTAGGAACACAGAACAGAACTTCTGATCTAAACTTCCACCAATGTAGCTGCATATTTGACCTCCAGACTGTTAATGCTGCAGAGGGAAAAGATTTTTTAAGAATCAATGACAGGTCAAGACATACCACAAGATTCAAACTTCACTTATGTAGTTTTCAGTCTCTGTCTCTGCCAAGTTTTTCCTTTTCTCTTTTTAGTTATTTTACACTGTCTGGGTTAAAGCAGTATTGTTACTTTACTCTGTTGCACTGACTTGTTAAAGTTTTTCATCAGCCAAAAGGATGTATTTTTGAAACACACTATGAAGTAGAAAAAAAAATACAATTACCTGATATAATTTCACAACGTCACTAAATGTACAGACAATATGGCCTGACAGAACAATAGGAATGGATCTTAAACGGTTATTTGAGGGCGGCATTGCTGTCTTCGGTTTGTTAGCTGTCTGACTCCCACCTTTCAGGTTTTGCCACAGAGACTTTCATCCTTTCCAAGCTTAGTGATTCATTCATGCAGATTCTGCCAAAAGGACGTTGGGGACAGATGACAGCCCTGCTCCGTGCCAGACCTGTGAACCAGCAGCCATCACATCCAGTGTAAAAAAAAATAGCTTGGGCTACAATAACATGCAACCATGGTGTCCTCAAAAATATCTCTACATCTGAGCTGTGCTTGACAACTTTCCAGTTTTATTAAGATTTTATTAATTAAAATAGATTTTGATGAGTACAACTGCTTAGAATTGTAATTATTAATATACTCTTCTGATTGTTTAGACATTAAAACCATAGGGATAAAAGGAAGGCAATGCAAAATGATGATAGATAGATAGATAGATAGATAGATAGATAGATAAATAGATAGATAGATAGATAGATAGATAGATAGATAGATAGATAGATAGATAGATAGATAGATAGATAGATAGATAGATAGATAGATAGATAGATAGATAGATAGATAGATAGATAGATAGATAGATATAGTGTTAAATAATGATACGGCTTTTGGTGTGAATTCTGTCACTACTTTGACCTTGTTATAATGGCCTTCAGTTCCACTTACTTGGTTTTTGGGGGTCTTTTGTGCCATCATTTCCCAAAACATTTCACCCATCTGGCTCTCAGACAGGTACTACCCCGTTTGTGAGACACAACACATCACAGCAGAGTGGTTGATAGATGAGCTCGTAACTGTTTTAAGCACTCGCATTGGCCCACAGGAAGAAGATATATCACCCATCAAGCAGCTCATCTCGTCCACTGCAGAGAGGAGGGCTGGCTGAAGACCGGCAACGAATAAAATGTGACTCCTCTAACAAACTCAAAGGCAAATTGAAGAAACTGTATCCCCTCTTCCAGCCTTACCACCTACCTCCGTCTCTGATCTCTTGACCTGTCAGCTAGAAATATTGAAGCTGAACAATCCGAGGCTCTTCGATCGTTCACTAACTACTGCATTTTGACACTATGTAGCTATTTTTTCTTCCTCTTTTCCTTTTCACTCTTTCCAACACTTTCAAGTGTGCAATCATTTAGGTTCTCTATAATTCATCATTTCTTCATTCTTCACGGAAGATGCCTATTACATCCTGTGTGGTATTTTCCTGTGTGCTGATTAATGGCCTGTTAAACAACTCAGCGCTCCTCTCTTCCCTTTATGTCTTCTGCAGTTCTTCATCCTCCTGCTGCTCATCTTCTTCCTGGAGATTCTGTCCATCATGCTCTTCTTCATCTACCAGGATGAGGTAAGACATTTTGATAGTTCTCATCATGTTATATCCTATGATTTTCTCCACCTGAATGAGATAATAACTGGTTGTGGAAAGAAAATTTATGCCCTTTATATGTCATGCAAATTGCTCATGTTCCAGATTGAAGCTGGTGTATAAAGTGATGCGTCTGACAGCGGGGTTGTTTTGAAGTCAATAGAAGCTGGGTATTTGTAGCTTAAAACAGGAGCTTGTCAGTTGACATCCTGCCGAAGTGTTGTTGAAATGCCTTGACAATTTTTTAAATATATATTTTGGATATTGCACACATATCTTTTGGGAGATACTGTATCTCTGGGCTACAAAGACAAAAATACACACAGTTGTGATTTTCTTTCCATGTCAATAAATCACAATGTATCTCAGCTCATTCAGTTTGGATGATTTCCCCTGTAAATAAACAAGTCAGCCATAAGAACAGAAGCAGTGAACCATCCTTTTCCTAATATGAATTTGTAATCCTTTCACAATTCCAGCTAATAATGCATTGAAATGCATGTTAGGCATGTTAAATTCCATCCATCTTAATCTTAATTAAGGGTTTGAGAACTGGATTTCAGATTTGTTGTGAAATGTTAACAATAGACAGAACAATTGTTGCAAGGCAGTGTAAATATAAAACCACAGCCACAGTGACACAGTGAAAGCAGTGACTGGCTTCTATTCTGTCCATTAACGTCGATCAAATCCAGAACATCATCATCATCATCATCATCATCATCATCATCATCACCAAAGCCGTTAATAGAGCTCTATGAGATTAGTGAGATTAAGTTTATACTGAGGGAACTACACTCACTAAATAATCCTGGGCTGATGCTGTGAAGTTATAGAATACAGTCCTTTCAACAAAAAAAAAAAAAAGAAAAAAAGAGAAGTGCTTTAAGCGTTTTAAGACGATGTGTAAATACACAACAGTTGAGAAGCCAAGAGTGTCTTTGCTGTAAAAGCCTATTTGCATTATGTGCGGACTTGTGAGTTTAGCTGACATTTTACAGCAGAGCGCACAAACCCTCTAATGACATGACAAAAGAAATTGACTAAAACAATCTGTAATTTGGTGTCATGATAAACTGGGCACCCTTGATAGTGACTTAACAGTCTCAAGGCCCAATGCCAATGTTAAGCTCCATCATAAATCACTGGCAATTTTTTGGACTATTTGTGTTGCATTATTTATGTGTTGGGACAAGAAGCTTCTCCCTAAAGCCTTATAGGCCAAGGCCAGCCCTGCCTGGAACGCCTTTGTACATTTTGGCAAATAACAAGCTAGTTGGACATGTTTCCTTCCGTCTGTGTGATATTTTTTTATTTGCTGTAATAGACCTTGGTTCTGTACATACTTTGTTCTGCTTTCATCTCTGTTATCACAGTTCTGTCATGATTATGTAATTGCATGATGTGTTGTACAGCTATTACTGCTTGTTTCTTGTGACAATACGCATTTCTGGTCTGGCATGTTCTTCTGGGCTTCTGGCCAATCACCATTGCTTTGTTTGTGTTTTAATGAATGCTTTCTTTGGTCACGCCTCACCTTTTCCTTAATACCTCTGTCCCCTGGTGTTCCATGCACCCCATTATTCAACCTCTGAATAATTCAACTTTGTCTACCCAGGAGGTGATTAGTAAAGAATAAGTTAGGAATGGTGTATGTTCTGCAGAGCTGCTGCACCAAGGGAAATCAGTGACAGTAAAGAATGGATGGCTGTTACCTTACCAGTGCTAATACTGGTATATATATATATATATATATATATATATATATATATATTTTTTTTTTTTTATTTTTTTTTTTTTAATCTACAGGCACCTTGACAATGTAATTCTGCCTTATAAAATGACTCATGAGCGCACAGCTGGAAAAGTGAATACAAGTTGTTCACAGCAAATTTAATGACATGTCCTTTGTTTTATCACAAAGAAAGCTTTTGTTTGAACCACTATACATTCACTGAATTATAAAATGTGCTGTGGTATTAAGATTTATCCCTGTAGAGAGCGAGAAGTGAGTCACAGGTTACAAATTATTTGTTCTAAAATTGCTTTCCTTTTTAAAATCAGCCCTAATATTTGGAATATTGACCTTGGCCATTTTCCAACCAACTACCCACCCATGGTTAACCCTAGAACACTAACATAAGGTGACTTTGACCCACACAATGAGCTATGATGAGCTATTGCAGTCATGCTGCGTCTGTCGTCGTCATCGTCCATTGTCCACAATTCACTAAAATCGCTTCTCCTCCCTCAGTTCTGAACAGATTTCAATTCTTATTAATTCATTAGATAGATCTAAGCACTGGGCACAAAACTTATCACTTTGTCAAAAATTGTTTGTCAAAAATTTTAAAACTTTATTTTTCCAGTCAGTCATTAAAATAACTTCTCTTCCCTCAGTTCTCAACAGATCACATTTCCGATTGATTCACTGAGTTCAGTTTAAATCCAGATCAAAAGAAGTACAGTAATTGTCCCAATATTAGTTTCCACAAACAACCTCCTGTGTAGCATTTAACAGCTTTAACCACAGTAATATGCCATTACCTACTTTTGTTCAGTCAGATGTTATCCCAGAAGAGCTTTGGGGGCTTCCTATACCATTCACACTGTTTTTGGCATTTGTTGATAAAATGATGATTTTATGATCTATTGAATGACTCCCTTTTGTTGTGAGGCCCTGATGAGCACAGGGACATTGGCCCTATTTTTTTCATTGTAATTTGCCTTTTTAAAGAGTCCCCCAAGGTACTTAAAAAAAGTGATATTGTATATTGGGAAATTTTTGGCGTATAGTGTTATACTTTAACATAAGCTGATGAAAACTATATTTTATCCGGGATATTATATTGGATAAAATATACCCAATGTTACTAATTTTAATGTTAGTGTTCTATGGTTAAATACATAATGCCCTGTTTTCAAGTTAGTATTTACAGTATGAAGCCTAAATTAAGCTGGTGCTGAACAAACATGAGAATATGAAAACAGCATTTGTGTGCAGAGTCAGATAATGTGATTATGTGTGTATTGACATGTTATAACTCATTGATTTTCATGTTTAACTAAAGCCGACCCGCATTTAGTGACTTCAGGATTCAAACCCCTGCAGCAACCCCACAATTAAAAGATTTCACCCTAGAGCAGGGGTGTCAAACATATGGCCCAAGGGCCAAAACCTGTCTGACAAGAGGCCTAGTTTGGCCTGTGGGCTGAATTTAAAGATACAGTATTAACAATCTAAGACCATATCTCAAGTTAATCAGAACACTGAAATACTGTTATAATAACCTAGAAATAATTCCAACACTGTTTTTTTCCCCTTTAGTTTTAGCATAAAAAGCACAAGTACAAGAAACGGTTTACATTTGCAATCTGTGAGAGTAAACTGAGCAAGTATAAATAACCTAAATATATGATGATAAATAATGATGATGATAAATAATCATCATAAAGTGAAATTAAAAACTATATTCAGCATTTAAGTAATGGTTTTGTCTATTTGTAAATCCACTGTGATCTAGAGGATGGGGGGTACATGCATATAAATGATGAAGTTAGGGATAATATTGTGAAAATTGCACACATTTTTCTTATCAACTTTCAGGTTGTACATGTTCACTTTTTTAAAGCATAGATAGTTTGTAGATGGAAACACTGTCATAATGTAATTTTAATTTCCTTTAAAAAAAAAAAAGGCTAAGGCTGAATCTCATTTCACCTCTTCCCCTATGTTTTGTGCATCCACATGTAGGGGTAGGGGTGTCTCAATTCACATTAACACAGAGGGGGAAGGGGAGGACTTTATACCCCTTCAAATGGAGATTTTCCAGAGGCAGACTCCAAATGGAGAGGTACGAGAAATTTCCCAGAATGCAATGCAAATCCTTTTTTTTTTTTAAATGGCGGCATCTACGAAGGAAGTACACAAATGTAGTATTTTCGTAATTAACACTTTTTAAGTTGTGCTAACTGTTGTATTGTATAAAGTTTGACATTGTTGTAATGCGTAATGGTCATTTTCTCCATTAAACGCACATGAAAAAAAAAATCACTATTTACATAAACGTGGAGTAATCAGTCGATGCATAGCATTTCTCCGATTCAACGCATATATTAGTAAAAATATCCGCACATCCCAGGAGAACACGACAAATACAGGAGAAGACATGTTTGTTTATTTCTGGTTACAGCTGACATTTTTGGTTACATAACTGGTGGAGCGAACTGATGACGTAGGTGAGTGTTGAAGGGGTGTCCCAATTCATAGGGGTTGATTTTCAAACCCTACGCCTTATAGTTCCATTAGAAGGGGTAAGGTAGGGGTAAGGTAGGGGTAAGGTAGGGGTAAGGGTATGGGATGAAATGAGATTCAGCCTAAAACAGAGAGATTGGTCCGGCCTGCTTGAGATTGTATGTGGCTGAATGTGAACTAAATTGAGTTTGACAGTCCTGCATTACCTCTGTATGTAGGTAGACAAATAGGTACACAATTCCTTGGGACAACATACTGTGGATTAATTTCCCACAATATTTCTTGCTTTTTCTCTGATTATCAGGACTGACTGCTTCCGTCGCCATGGTAACTCTCTGAAAGCAGCTCCGTTATTGTGATACAAGCCAATGCCAGACCTCTAGGATATGCTAAGTCTTCAACATACCATAACTTAGAAACAGAGCGCAGCAGTAGATGCATGTTGATGAAGTGCATCCCAGGCCTGGAGCGATGGTCACGCTCACTGGTCCGGTTTATTACAGCTCTTTTAGACTTGATAAAAAGCTGGGTGACGCAGCTGGAGGCTTCTTCAAACAGCTCACAGATCTTCCACACACCTGAAATGGTTACCGTTTGTCTCACTTTTCTGGCTCCTAAGGATGGTGAAAAGGTCCTGTGAGGTTAACATTAGTGAAACCAGTGCGACTCAAGTGTCACAATGAATAAAAATAAGTCTGAGTCAGCGGTGTAATATTGAAAATTGATGTATGGAGGCTGTATACAATCTGTGTGTGGTTTACAGCCTTGTCAGCTTGGGTTTATTGGTCCCTCAAGGGAAAATTACCCTGCCAGACAAACACAAAGAGAGCAATAACAACACCAAACCCCCAGCATTATTTAACTTAAGAAGGAGGAGGCCATCTTCAATCTTCATCCTACAAGTATCATTTGAGTCCCATTCATTTAAATTAATGCCAGTAGAGTAAAGGAGAGAATGTTTATTTGTCACAGTAGTCTAAAGGTTGGGCAGACACAACCAGAAACATCGCCAGGAGATGCAACACAGGTCACAGAACAATGAAGGAGATGACAGTCAATCTCAGTCTGTACAGGTCGAAAGGTGAATTAAAATGTATGAATCCTTTTAGGCAGGGGTGCTGCTACCAATTGTGGGCCCCATGAAAGGTAAACATTGTGGGTCCGTTCATAAAATTATTTATTATGTCAATCTGTCATAGCAGGGTTTGTGTTTGAATAGGCAATGAGAAGCGTTTTTGGGCGGGGCAGAGAGAGAGAGAGAGAGAGAGAGAGAGAGAGAGAGAGAGAGAGAGAGGGGTGCAGAGAGTTTTGGGAGTGGAGAAAAAGAGTTAAATGTACAGAGTGTTACCCGCGACTGGAGCAGGTGTTGTCCCGTTCTTGGAAATAAACATTGAAAACAAAACTCACTGAAATCGCTCCTTGTGTTCTAAGAACCCGCAGAGGGAAGTTAACCCCGGGGTAAGGTACTTACTTAAGCACGAAGGGGTGGCATTTTCCCCTGATTTGATTACTACAGGATAACATCAGGAACGGTTAATAATAAGTTTACAATAATAACACAAAAAAAGAACGAAAAAGTTCATTTTGGGATCCATGAACTTCTAGTTGATAATTTGGAAGAATGAACGATGTACTGAACTAATTCATATTGAGTAACTTGAACTGAACTTTGAACTAGTTCCTAATCAAGGTGAACTTTCCCAACACTGGACACAGAGTAATGTGCAAAAAAAAAAAAATCTAAGAAATTAGGAACAACGCCTAATAAATGGGCATATTTAGCTATCTGGCACTTTGCCAACTTTTTTTTTTTTTAGACCCAATGTTTGAAAAATAAATTGACATATTTCCCTCCAAGATGTACCTAATGATAAACTCAGATAAATGCAAAAAAAAATATCCTCTTGCTCTGAGCCATCTCAAAATGAATGAATTTTTAATCAAATTTCGGGAGCCAAAAATGTCAGTCAGGGCATGTGTGTGATCAATCAGGCGAGTTTTCCTAATCAAACAAGCCACATAGCAGCAGAGTGATATAGTCCAGGTCTGTACATTCATTTAACGCATTGTACATTTGCCAGAACTGGACTGCACCAGGGTTATGACAATATGATGACGAACTAAAGAAAAGAGTTATGGAAATTGACAACCATGTTTAATCAGCTCATGTTAGATGATCAAATTTTGCCCTTTATTAGAAAAGTCAAAAAAAAGGGAAACATTATTAAAAAATAAAAATTATATTATCAGCCATCCCTCCATGGACCCCTGTCAGTGCTCAGGACCTTAAAATAGTCTCCACCTTACCCTGCTTTTAGGTGTTGTTCTGTCCTGGTGGACCTCTTTAATATAATTTAATTAATGCACCTGGATATGGTACATGACAACAGCCCAACAACAAACACCCAATGATTTGTCACAGTGTTGGTCCACCAGGACAGTCCACTCACACAAATAAATGGGCTGTCAGGATTTGTTAGCCTCCTCATGCACATGATCACTTCACACCAAAGGGAGGGACACAAGTCAACACAGCTGACAATATAATATAAAGAACGAGTTGCAAACAATGATACATATATGCATACTAATGAGAAGTTATTAGGGGATCATTGAATTAAAAAAAGGATTTTTTTCACAACAATGCATGTTAGCATAAAAATGATTTGTGATTTTGGCTCTTCATTATTAATAGCTTATTAATAAGTTATTCTGCTTAGCCAAATGCTACAACTACTATATTCTGTTTAGAATCATTATAGTCTGGGGATTTTATTAAAACAAAACAATATGTGTTAAGGCATTTGTTAAGTCTGATGATGTAAAATGCTGTTTGGGTGCAAATTGCCACAGTAGCAGCATCTATATGGTTGTTTACTATGATTTATTTCTGTTGTTAAATATCAGTTCAGATATTTGTCTAAATTAATTAATTTAAGTCATTTATAGTCATGAAGATGATGTTCTATTGTTATTTTTTACCTACATGAGACCACAATCCTCAGGGATGCATTTAGTTAACAGAAATAACAGAATCACGACTGAATATAATAATTAAATTAATATGAGGATAATGTAAAATTAAACACATATATTCTCCTTTCTAAACTACAGCAGAAAATTACTTCACTTCCTTCTGTGCTGTAATAATTGTCCCAAATGGATCTATGTTGACATAAAATGTAAATTTATTTGGACACCAACACATGAAGACACCACTAACTGTAAATATGTGAAATACCTTATACATGCTAAATCTAAGAGGACGATGAGTACAGATCTAGTTAATATTAGCTACTAGTGTTGTGCGAGCTACCCACTGGCCAGCGGATATCCGCGGGTGACCTGCGAGTCGGGCGGGCTGGGTCGCAGTATTAATACATATTGCGGATGCGGGTGGGGCGGGTCAGGGACGATCAATACCCGCTGAGGTGTGTGTGTGTGTGTGTGTGTGTGTGTGCTCGGCTCGCGCATGTGCAAGCCCGTCAGTTCCTGTTTTGAATGCTTTTTTATCCCAACTTTTTGTTATTTGTTATTAGCGCCAAATCTCCCTGAACACTCAGAGATAAGAGTGAAAATGGCGCACTTGATCAAACAGGCGATGCGAAGGTTGTACGGAAACGTTGTATGTGTTCGCTTTATAGAGTGATGATGTGGGTGGAGTCTATTTTATGTGCTGGAGTGCATACTGAGATGTTAGAAAGGAGGCAAAAATTATGCTTCATGACTTTTAACATTAGAAGCGCAAGGTAAAGATGCTGCGAATGTACTATGTGAGTTTAGAGCCAAATTTAAGCTCGCGGGTTGATAGCGGGCGGGTTGGGTTTATCGATACGTGACATCATGCAGATTGGGCGGAGCGGGCCTAGCCACGTCTTGGGTTTGGGCGGGGCGGATTTCTGTAAAACCCCCTAACCGCGCATCACTATTAGCTAGCATCAAATCTTATTTTATCTTAGTTCTTTAAGAATTAAAGCTTCATTTATTGACTTTATCCACTTCTTCTGCTCTGTATAATCTCATTAAAGTGTACATAGAACCTACAAATGAACAGAAGCGTACACAAAAACAGGAAATCACATCACTGCTGAAGTGAAAATAATGACCAGTATTTTGTTATTGTGTATACTTATGTTTGTCAAGGAGTCTGTTTTGTGCTGAGAGCTGGTAATTTTATGACAAACACCATTTATGAGCTAAACTTATTACTGCTGTAGAAAAGAGGGTAAAATGATCTATGATCCTCTGTGCAGAAATGAATATACAGTCTAGTATTTTGATCATGGTAAATGTCTGGAGTAAACATACTAAGCATATATGTGTGTTAGAATCATACTTCAAAAGCAAATTGTCAAAGTCATACAGAATGATTTTTAAAATGACTATTAAAAAGCCGATGCATCACTGAAATATATGTGAATAATGGTTAATGTGTGTGCGCCTTAATATAAAATGGTATACTATTAAAGTGTGATTATTTAACATCCTTTCATTATTGAGTATAGCAGCAGTAATAGGACAGTCAGTTGACAGGGTATTTGACGAGGTACCACTATTTATGGCTAAAGCCACTGAGTTGTTCATGCCTGCAGACATGTTAAAAGGTCTCAACAATACCAGAAGTAATGATGTGGAATGAAACTAACTAGTCAAAAAGGCTGGTGCTGAAAAGGTCAATACAAATGATAGAAATTACTGGCCTTTATTCCTCTGGCTCCTTGATAAGTTATCCCTAAGGTGCATCTAAAGTCATTATGCAACTATAGTTTATTGACGGGGCTGGAAGTCAGTTATATTAATGATTCAGACTGATCAATAACCAGGAAGCAGAGGGTTTGTGCACACTGATTTAAAAGGCTTATTACATTAGATAGCTTTGCTATGCACCAGATAAATACAGTAAATGGTGCCCCTTTGTATTGTGAAATTTAATTATTTTCTACCCTTTCGATGTTGAAAGCAACTAAATATCAGTATGTTCTCATGGAGCACAAACAGACTAGAACAGTCTGTGCGTACAGCAGTGAGTGAGCAGTGAAAAAGACATCAATCACAAAGACATGTATGAAATTTGAACACACTTTGATTCAAGAATCAAATCCAATACACATTTGACACCAGCAGTGATGCACGACTCAAATCTGTGTGTATTTAGATGTTTGAGTTCAAACACTGGCTGCAACAAAGGCCCCTTAGCAAAAAAGGTTTCATTTTGACAGTGATGGGTTAAAATTAAAGGAAAAACATCTGCTCCTAGATACCCTGAAAGAAGCTCATGTCATTGGTTTGATGTTCAGTTCAGTTACTTTGTGAACTTCAGAGATTTGTCATTTATATTTTCTTGGCCAGAAACCTGCATTATGTACATTGCTCTGTCTAAGATTAGTGATGTCTTGGGACTTTGCAAGAACTGCTTTCGACAACCATCAGAGAACAAGGATGAAATGTGAATTTCTTCTAAAGAGACCGTGACAAGCAAAATATGAAGTGAGAGTTTCAAAAGCTTTTTTTTACAATATGGAAACATCTTTACGTTGCATATGATTTTATTTTGTGCTAGAGAAAGTGGCTACTTCAGTTTTATATTCAGTCTTTGCCATGTCCTTCATATTAAAACCTTTAAATAAGTCCTACAGATGAAATTTAACCTATTCATAAGAACTGATGAAGATGTGATATACAGTAACTTAAAGCTCCTCACCTAATACTATGAAGACACAAGGTTAGCTTTATGGAACACCAATTTAGATAAAGATATAGATAGATAAAAGGATAGAGAACACAGCATCGAGTTGCCATTAAAAATGTTAGATTAACACTATTGTATATATTGAACTATTTCCCTAAATGAGTTTGCCATAATAACAAACCTAGTTTTTGATTAATTAATTACAGATTTCATAACTGTGAAGTGTTTTTGAGAACTTTGAAGGCCTTGGTTTAATTTTTTATTATCTGAAATGGCACAGGTAGAATATATTCATTTTCTGAAGTTACATTACTAAGAAATGGAATGTTCATACACAAACAATAATGGAAAAATAGGTTCTGTATTGGATATTTACTATATCCTTGGGGTTAATGTACAATTTTTACCTTTTCTTCCTTTTTTCCTTAGAAATTAGACCGAGCATTTAATTGAATAAATAAAATGAAGGTCAATCATCCACTTTAGACATTGTTGTCTGCTGTAAAACATCTTAGTGATCCTCATTAATTGACCAATATAATAATAGTGGTCAATTCATTATTCCTCCATGATGTCTGGCTCATTTATATGAAAACCTTTGGACAGTCAAAAAGTTAAAAACATAATGGGAAAAGTCCAAAACATAAACAAAGTGGTGTTAGGCCCAATGAGCACAACCCTTTGCATATATTGTAGTTTATTTTGGCATCGATCCAGCTGATGTCATCATGTTTGTGTGTAAACAGGGAAAAAAGACTTGAAAAAGTTAAGTTTGACCTACTGTTCCCAATTTGTAATCAGATCTACTCTGAGTCACTGGCAATCTATAAACCTAATTAATTATTGTAATCAGTGTGTGTGTCTGCAGAGACATATCATGCTATAACTCAATGAATACTTTAGATATCACTATGAAATTGCATGGGCATATACATATAGATAATGTGCATCAGATGCAATGATCCATTTGATTAAAGGTTAAAGGTCAAGGTCACAATTAACTAAAATGTCAAAATCACATTATTGGTTATAACTCAAGAACGGAGGGTTGCAGAACTTTTAGATTGGTGCCAAATGATGTGGAATGAAGATTTCTACAATTCTCATATTTGGTGTTATCACCTACGACCAATAGTTTTTGAGATCTCTGGAGGTCAAAGGTGACATGTCATAAAATGAACTTGTGTAACACTGTTTGTGTGTGTCAAACATAGACATATAACGCTATAACTTAATCAATACTGGATATATTATCATAATATTACACACACTGGCACATATATACATATAATGAAAATTATCAATATTACAAAAGGTTAAGGTCGTATTTAGCAAAAGGTCAAAATATGATTGGCTCTAATTCAAGAATGAGTTGTCATAGAAACTTGGGGAGATTGGCACAAAAAAGGGGCGAGATTTGGGCATTCTGTGAATACTTGTTTGGTATTAATTCAACTAATAGTTTTGCTGCTAGAGTACCAAACTGAAAACAAAATCCTTTCCCTCCCCTTCATGGGTGGGGTATTAATAATAATAATGAATAAATAATAAATGGCTGGTATAAAAATCTTCCCATTGAAAGAGAGGCAGTAAGATCAATATTTTTTTTAAATTTAATGTTATATGTAAAACATCTGCAGCCATTTTATGCTATGAGAAAACAGTGAAGATAAGGCCTTTATTTGAAGAGGATTGACTGCAAGTAAACAACATGTCCTTCAGAAACAAAGTGAAAAAAATGTTCTACTATAGAGCTTTGAATTCGCTCAACTTCATTTCCCGTTCACTGATTTTCACTCTGACTTGACACTATGAAAAATGAAAGGTCAAGGGAAAATGTGTCTTGCTGCAGACAAAACATCACACATCTTTTGTTTCTACCCCTCCAGTGTTCATATACAGTATGGCTGGGTGACTCCTCCTTTCAGTCTTTACCTTAAATTGAATACATCTATTCACACTACAACACTTACATTTCACATTGTGTTTAAGTACATATAAAGTGCTCTGCAGAAATACATTTGGAAAATAACCCTCTTAGCATTGATGATATGTAACTTTAGATAAAGATAATACTTGAAAAATTCTGTATATAAGGGTTAAGACGGATACAATATTCAGAATTATCTACTCTTTACACTGTTTAATTTTTATGGCAGCTAACAACAGATTTTTTAAATATTTTTTTCGGTATCAGTGTTATGGTTTATTACCATAACCTACCATGTTTGAGGTCATCCACTTCACCAAAATAACCCCAGCAAACACCGTCTCAAACAAGAACCTTTTCTGGTCTTTTTGTGGCCCCATTTGAGGAAGTTTAAAGAGAGATTCAGTCTTTTAAAAACTGCAGTTTCATCAGTAAATGCTACTTAACACTGACTAAACCTTTAATGGCTGACAGTGTGTGAGTTTGTTACATAGAAGAACAACATCTGAGCAAAAACTACTGCATGAAAGTTTAAAAATTTGACATGAACTCACATCATGTGGTTTTCTTTTGCAGAGATTCAAGTGTGTTTAATACCACATTAGAGGGAAGATCTTTAGCCCGAGCCCGACCCGAATTTCGGACCTAAAATGTCAGTCATTACGTTCGGGTCGGGTCTGGCTTCTCTCTCACTAACTTTTTAAAAATAAATATTCGTTTATAAAAATGTATACTAAAACGATGTGAGGATACTAAACTAAGAAATACTTGTTGTAAATAAATAATTTGGATAAAACAGAGAAGGCGGCACTATAAGGTAAGTTCTATATAACTACTACTAAACAGGAGGCGCAGAGCAAGAGCACGCTTTGCGCACGGCTTTGCGGGCATTTCTTGAACATAATCTTCCCTCCGCGAGTCCACATTGACCAGATATCCCCGATATGGATCACCAAGAAATCAAAGATAAACTTAAGACATAGAGACTGAAAAGGCAAACACGCACCGCCGGTAAGAGTGACGTGTAATTAAGCGAGTGCACATCAAGATCTCTCTTTCCCTCTCATTGTCTGGCCTCTTATTCTTGTTCCAGCGTTATTTCATTGTGTAAATGCATTTATCATGATAATAAAAATATGTAGATTATTTTAATCTTAAAAAAATCTTGTTTTTTTCTGCCAAAAATACTATAGGATAAATTTAAATTTCGGGTTTGCTTCTGGCTCAGGCCTGCAAATCAAGTTAATTGGTCGAGCTCGGGCTGGGTCGGGCTTTAATGTCTGCGGGCCTGGGTCGGGTTGGGCTGGATTTTTTAGGCCCGATCTTACCTCTATACCACATCACCCTGGCTCTGTTACACATCTTCTACCAAAACAGCATGTGCTCTGACACTGGCATAAGGCAGTGTCACTGGATGTGTGTGATACATTTCAGTTTTTTCTTCATTCCAAAATGATCGATTGAGCCAGAAATGTGCATCAATAATCAGTATTTAATCTGTTTGGCACTAAAGTATGCTGTTTTCTAAACTTATTTGATGTTTAATCTCTGGTCAGCAACACATTGTGACTTTGCACCTTAATCAACATAACAATTTTTTGCACATTACAGTTAAGTTGTCTAGGTTTCTTTTTTAATCTATCTATCTATCTATATGGTGCCATGTATATACATTGTTTTTTTATACTTATATATTAAGTGTGCACCCTTGTCCTTTTAGTTCTATGAATTTATATCCAGTAAGTGGATTTCATAATTCCAACTTGTTATACTGTCCCCATGTTATATTAATGTAAGTTAATGGTAGGAGTTCAAAAGCAGGGGTCTGCTGGATTTTTATCCTAACGTGAACAGGAGTTCACTTTTACAGTGTACAATCATTGAAGCCCTCACCTCTACATGATGTCAGTTATTAGGTCAGTGCTGTGTCTGAACTACATTCTGCCATAGCATCACTACAGGGCTAAATTCCTGGCTTCTTGTGTGCTTAGGGACAAGTCAAGGTGAGGTAATGCTGCTGTAAAAGTGAGTCATGAAGAGCTATGGTCAGGTTAGAACCCTGGAACATCTCATCTACTAACCTCAAAGAGCACTGTAGCTGTAAAAATAAATCAATGTTACTACCACATGGACAGCAGCTGATTTTATACTTCCAGCAGTTGGTATCAGATGAGTTTTCTGTTGCTCATAGCAACCACTACATTAGACGTCCAACAACACCTAGTCAAATATTGTCTAGCTTTTATTCTGTAATGTAATCAAGCAAATTTAATATTGCTTATTGCCAAGTGTGTTCATCCAAAAACCTCAGTCGTGTTTATTTCCAAGAGTACAGTCAGCATCTGTCATTAATAATCAGTCTTTTTGATAACCAAAATGGTAATCAGAAAGTTTGTAGGACCATATCTATCTTTTAACTTTGTAGCAATAACTACAAAAGAAATCCTCATTTACTGCAATTATCTTTAGAGTTTTAGTTGTTTGTGTTTGTTTGCGAACAAAGCGAGAGAGAGAGATGGAGAGAGAAAAACAACGAGAAGATATAGACAGATGCAAATGACAGAAGAAAGATTTATCTCAGCAACAGAAAAAAGTCTGTTATTTCTGTTGTATTTGATTTTCTGATCTAGCCCCCAAAACTGCCAGGGTTCTGAGCATTTCATCAATGTTTGGTGATGTTGACATGATGCTTTTTGTTTTATAGATGTAGGCTCATTATACACTGTCTTCCAAAAAGTCCCTATTTATATTTAACTCAGGAAATAGTTCAGATCCTTCCACTGGATAATTCATACTGTGTTTATTTATTGTAAAGATTTTACAATGCAATTGTAAAATCTCTTCCAACCCTCTTCTAACATACTGATTCAAATAATCAGCCTATCATCAAGCTCTGCAGAAGCCTAACAACTGTCAGGTGTGCTGGAAGAAAAAAACATCTAAAACAGGGGTCACCATCCCTGGTCCTCCAGAGCTATTATCATGTATGTTTTACATGTTTCCCTCTTGCAGTGCAGCTGATGGCTGTTATCATCCTTGTACAGAGCTTGATGATAGGTCTATCATTTGAATCAGGTGTGTTGGAAGAGGGTTACATCTGAAACATGCAGGATAGTAGCTGTCAAGGACCAGGATTGGGCACCCCTAGAATTAAAAATGAGATAAAATGCTGCATTTAAATTAATTTATATATGCAAGACAAGGCTTGGCTACCACTGCCATATGTGATGTTGATAGATATAGTGTCTAGCTATTATTATTATTGTTGTTATTGTTCTATAGCACCCTCTTACAAAAATGGCTTTAGTTAAGATATACAAACACCGATCTGGCTGAAATTTGACTCAATTGTCAGTCTCACAGTTCTACACCCATTCAACACATTTTAAATAAGTCACTCTATAGCGCCCCCTATATATATATATATATATATATTTATACAACAGCGTGCGTTTCTGGCAGAATATCGTATCCTGCCCACGCCCACAGCTGATATCTCACTGTCAGCCGGCGGCGGCGGTCGCGTGGGAGGGCAGTCTTTCGGGACAGTGAAGGCCTTTGAGACTGCTTGCAGTTTTAATTTATCTCTGTTATGGGAGAAGCCAGAGGTAGTTAGTATTGGACCCGCAAAGCAGAAGTTCGAGGCACCATTCAATGGCGGATTTATTGTAAATGCAAAAGAATCTAAATAATTCTGGTATAACAAAGCAAAGACCCAGAAACAAGAGGCTGAAGAACCTGTACTATGGATGAAGACAATAGGCAGCAGGTGTTTGTCAGTAGTAACTACTCACACACCTACAGGGAGACAAAACACAATGGAACAGGAAGGAGCAAGAACAGAAAACACAGATCCACCTTAACATGTGTCTATAAAGAATACCTAGCTTTTGGATCCAATAATGTTCAACTGAATATGTTTCAAATGCCCTTCAATGGCAGCTTTTGTTATATTCACTTCATTTCTCAACCCTGGGATTTGCAGTTTTGTTTGATACTCACTTTGATGTTCATCTCAAAGTAGAACTGTGCTGTATATGAACTATCTTAGAGAGAACAACTGAGTTACATGTCAATACAATGTACCTATCACATTTACTCCATGGCTAAAGTTCGCTTCTGATTTATTTTCAGTGCAATTGGATGTGATGACCAGTTTTGACCTCACAGCCTTAGAACTGCCTCCATTACAAACTTTGCAGTAAATCCCCATGTTCCCTCTTTCTTGGAAGTGTGTTCAGCTCCTTGCATAGCTTTGTACCTGCAGTATATGTCGTCATTCTGGATCTGACTGAAATTAAAATCCATATTTTTCAGGGAGATGATGTCTCATGGTAAATTCTGTTGACATTCATCATTTCTCTAGAGAAGCCGGTTCAGTTTCTGCTGTCAGCCTCGCTCCAATATTCTTGGCCCGACTTCATTGTTGTTTAACTAATCCACGATACTGGTAAAATAACTTGATAGGCAGTAAATAAAAAGGGATTGACTTGTGAGTGGGCTACTTCAAACGCAGGTAAAGTGCAACCAGCTGTGCACAGTTGCACACAATAAGTATCACATATCTAGAACAGCACCACAGACTCACTGAAATCCTATTTCAAGCGTAATAAGTTGACTTTTTCCACATCATTACTGTTCCAGCATCAGCTGTCAAAACATTTTAGTTTGTCAAGACATCAAAATGCAGCACTACTGTCTGGATACATTTCAAGCATGAGAAATTTTCATTTTGCGTTGACTGGAGAAATGCAATTAGATAAATGCCCCTGGCTAATCACATTACTAAAATAGACCCACGCGAAGCAATGATAATATGACAAATTGAGATGATCAGCACACAGACATGTTTGTTTATGGACTCTTGGAGTATATGTAAGAGGGGACTGTGCAGTTTGAGAGTTGTAGATAACAATGTTAATGGACTGCAAAGAGGGTAATAATGAGTAATTTAAATTGGAAATTTGTACAAGACCCCCAATATTATGTAGGTACTTAGGAGAGTGACTCTTCAAAGAGAAACCGCCAAGGAATATGTCAACACTAAAAAACAAACAATACAAAGTCATTAGAGAAAATCACTTGCTTTTACCCTATAACTTCCTAATAGATGAGACTATGTGACTGTTTAGTGTTTTAGTGACTTCATGTCCCTATCATTCTGAATATGACAATATTTAATTGGTGCTATGTGAATTGTAGATTCTACTTGATAAGTGAATATAATTTTATGATAGGAACAGTTTCTGATTAAAAAAAAAAAAAAAAAAAAAAAAAATATATATATATATATATATATATATATATATATATATATATATATATATATATATATATATATATATAGCATTAAACCTTGCTTGCTTCATCTTTTATTCCTGATAGTGTTTCATTATCTTAATCTTTGATCCTTGATATAGCTTTTTTTATTTTCCTCTGTAGTACTTTGGGATTCTGCTGAATAAAAACAAATTATATTATTAGAAATGTTGTAGTATGTATGTAGGCATTCTTTTTATTCAGCACATTAAGAATATGCATTTTAGTTGCATTTTGTGAAGTAGTTTGTATTTAGAGCACTTTTAAACACATGACATTGTGAGTGTGTGTGTTGGACACAAACTAAGTAGCCATTGATTTCAAAGGTTTCAGCAGAGATGACGTCCACATTTCTGGACAGAAGGAGAAATTCTAAGTCTTTCACACTGACATTTGTATTAACACTCTATTAAAGAAGTGGGTGTAACCACCATCACATCACCCATTACTTTTTACAGTAATGTTCCAAAAACCTCCTATTAGCAGGAGAACAACCCATATTTTTTTTCCAAATGGGTTTTTCAATAATGACAGAACTTCAAATGTAGATGCTTATTAAAGTATACTTAAATGAAAACATTATTTATTAACTTAGTATTCTAAGGTTCTGACAGTGCTACAGGGTTCAGTGTCTTTGACACTTGGACATGTAGACAGACAGAGCCAGGACGCGAACCGTCACTGGACAACCCGCTCTACTAACTGAACCACAGTCGCCCCTGAATAAAATTACTCTCTTCTGTGATTGAATTTTTTTGGTGTGATAGATATTGGTGGTTATTTGGAGTGCTCTGAAATTGTCTTTTAGCATCTACTACATCAGTTAAATTTATTTTTTTCAATCATCATTCAAGAATAGAAATAACACTACAATATTATTCTCAGCATTTAATGACTTAATTCCACTAAATTGTACCTCATATGTTGTTAAGTTATGTTCACTTATATCCACAATAGTTCCCCTTAATAAAAAAATATATATTAGTTGGAAGTACTTAAAAAGAAGAACATGTTACAGTAACTTAATACATTTAAGTTAGCAGTACTATTTCTGAAACTTTGAGTATTAACTTTAATTATTCTGAACATTGGGGTTTACAGTGTAGTATTTATTGACAGGGAGGCTCTCCCTCACCTGCCTCCTCTGATAGTCTTTCATGGTTCTCAAAGGTATTAGATATATTAAACTTGTGCGTTGGCTTCACTGCAAAGCAATGAATGATGTTTTCTTGGGTTAAATCGACTGAGATAGTTTTCAATTTGATACTATTTTGAGACAAAGAAGAAGAAGTCCACCAGTGACTCCAGACACTTCACCATGTTTGTAATCAGTGATTCGCTTCCTGGCTGTGACTGTGGCCAAGACACTGAACCCTGACTTGTAGCAGTCACCCACTGGTGTGTGTGAATGGGTGAATGGGTGAATGTGTGGCTAAAAATGTAAAGCATTTAGAAACTATTATACATTCTGCCTTCAGTGACCTGAGTTTTTCCACCACCTTTTATCTGTTTACAGCACAGTACTGTCAAATTATAGCCTCAGGTGAATATCTATGATGTATGATCTCCGAAGCTTCACTGTTTGGGTAAAACAGACAGACGGACAAGAATACTGACAACAAAAGTTTCCAAGTCCTACTGGGATATCATAGTAATTATTACTCAGGTTAAAGTACTTATTTGGTTATTTAAAATAAAAGCTATAAATGATTATTTTGACCATCACCGGGCAAGTGGTCTTCCGTACACCACATTTCAACTTGCGTCTGAATCCTGCAGGATTTGCGGGCGGGAGCGGGTGCGGGCGGGACGGGGACTGAAAATCTGAATTCTTTGCAGGAGTGGGACTGGAAATTGTGTCCCATACAGACCTCTAGCTCTGAGTTTTAATGAACATCTAAATTTAATGTAGGAAAATACATGATTTACATTAAAAAAATGGAAAATAGAGGATAATATTACAATAAATGGTGTCAAATTACTTAAGAATGGTTAGCCAGAGAGAATTTTAAATTTAAATGACTCAGTGTAATCAAAAGTTTAAATAATTAAAAAGTGCACATGGATAGTGTTGCAAAGGTAAGACAGGTAGTGAGTTATTTTAACATCCAACATTACCCGAGTCCAACATGAAAAGTATTGCATCCCAGAGAGTGTATACCAACATTCTGTTAATCATGTGGAAGAAAAGGACGTTCCTGAGATGAATATTAAAGAGTAAATGACTGAAGCTGTTGCCAAATAATAATCGTTATCACCTCCACCCTCCTGGTACGCAATAGGCAGTACAGAACAGAAATGGCAAAGACAGAAGTGAAACATCAGCTAACATTGATGCTACCTTTCATCACTGGAGAAAACTGTTGAGTTGGAATCATTTTTGTTTTGAAGAAATCAACACATTTTCAAAGTCAAAGGGTACATTCACACCTGGAAAGTGCTCCTTGGGTTTGGATCGAATGCAGCCTTTATTTATTGATATATATATTTTTAGGTGGTATTACATTCTCATTGGATTTTTTGCCAGTGGACCAACATTTGTAAACAGAAACACAAGTGATGAACTTCGCTGACAATCGACAGAAAAATCAGGGGTGAAGTGAATAAGAGATGGTGAAAGATGCATGTTTCATTTTTTGGAATATGTATTTTTTTACAGTCACAAATTTACAAAAAAAAAATTCTATATATAATATATTAGATAGATAGATATACACACTGGGTGCCAGTTGTTGGGGTATATATATATATATATATATATATATATATATATATATATATATATATATATATATATATATATATATAAACACTGACAAACAGCTCACTCATATCCAGTTTATCGATGTTTTACGTGTCATTCTGCATCAGTGAAGGTTTGCTCTTCATGGGTAATGTGGCTCATCAAACACAATAAGGCGTATGGCTCCATGGTTTGTTTTGGTGTGACGGTAGTTATTTTCCCACCAGGATTAAACCGAGTTCATATACAGAATTTATATGTTTATATTTATACCTAAAAATAGATGTCTGGAATTCCTAAGGAAACAAACCCTGGTCCATTTTAAAAGAAACAAATAAAGTAGTGTTACATTAGTCCTCATACAAATAAGTAATAAATGAACAAATGGTGCCAGGCACAACAAACCCCGCCCCCTTGCAAACATTTTACTGTACCTGATTTGCCATATCTCTTATTGCAAAAACATTTTTGGTGACCTTGATCATTGACCTACATTCACCAACATTTTATGACAACTGTCCTGGACCACCCCAAAACATTCATTAAAGAATCAATCAATCAAAACCTTCCTGAAAATTTCACGGAAATTGGAGTTTTCATAAAATTGTTGCCAGATGGACAAAACAGACAAAAAAAAAAAAAAGAACCAAAAACAACCCCTCTCCACTTTTGGGGGACGGGATGATAAAAACTATGACTGAACTTTGAGCTGCTCCTCTACACTACTGTACTGTATATTGTGTTTATAAAAGGTAACTAATAAATCAATGGAAGCTGGTGCAAATTATCACTGGGGGACACAACTGAATATCAATACAGTGAATATGAACGTATGTGCTGGTTCAAATGTTTTATGTTTTAGTCGACTGATAATAATTCTGATGACAAGCCTAAGGCCTTGAACTTGTTTCACTAAAGTTCACCCAATATAAAAAATATGATTAAAAATACAGATAAGCTGCAGGCAAGGGGCTCTAAATTACAATCTACTGCACAATTACACAATGTTTTTATGTCATGTGTCATTAAACTGAAATTCAAAGTGGAAGTGGAGGAGATTAAATGTAAGGTGTAATGGACAGAATAAGAGAAAACTTTGTTACCTGTGACATTTGAACCAGGTTATCATCTGCTTTATGTACAACGTGGACTCCTGAAAGTGTCAGACTCACTCAAGGCCACTTGGCCAGCACATGAAAATCATCCAGTTACATAAAAACAGGGCAAAAATGACAATGCTGATTGGCTACAGGGCAGACAAATGACTGCCTTGGCCAGATTCTTTAGCGCCTTTGACTATTAATGCAAATGTGCCTCAATATTCCACTGGTAATTGATCAAAGCCATGTTTATAAATGTATTTATTAATTTAGCATCTGCAAATAATTTGTAATTATTAGTAGTATTTTTTTTTACAATATATAAAAACTGCGTTCTAACCTGTTCTCCAAAAATTGTATGAGCCACAAACACACTTTGTTTGGACAATAACATATCCAATAACTTCAGACGATAACATATTCACATAGAAGTTAGAATAGAATTAATAAATACCAATTAAAGATAATGGCAGTGGATGTTTGCCTGCACTACAGGACACCGGCTCAGTATATATATCACAATAATGTATACACATTTTTCATATTGCAGATATATTTATACTAAAATGACTATATTTAAACCTTTTAAGTAGAGTGGTGTCCTCATAATATAACTCAACTGAAGCCTTGTTCTGCGTACGAGACGTATAGACTTTAAATAAAGCATATTACTTTCAGTTCAGATACAGTCAATACAAACCAGACCAAGTAACATTTCAAATGACGTGAATATTTTATTTTACTTCTTCTGTTTTGAAGTCAAATAGCTTGACTAAATTTGTCAAAAATAATTTAAATCTGGAAAGTAGGAGTCAGAAATGTTGTAATCATACCAGAGAGGGCAGAAATATCAGGACTATTGTGACTAATGCTGCCTTTACTTTCATCTTAGAAACTTCTACTGTAAGTGGGTTTTACCTTTATGTTCACAATGTTAGGAGAAAAAAAAAGGAGATGATGCCTGAAAGCTACACTTGCTCTTTGGTACTTTTCATAAAGTCTTTTCCAAGCTTCCCTTTGATTATGACAGCACTCTTAATCTCTGTACTCTGCTCTTGCCACCTGCTGCCACATTGTGCACCAATCCTGTCATTTTCAAAGCCCCCTCACTGCTATATCTTACAGTCTAATTTCTGCTTGTAACAGTGATCCCCATTTCCTAATGCGGTCACATCCTGACAGCAAACAGTAGTGTTGCAAAAATTACACATTTGCATAATGATCCTCCCTGTGGGAGTTGGCTTACTTTAAGTACAATGAAGGGGGAAAAAAGATAAGGTGTAATAAAAACTGGGGGAAAAATTGCATGTCAGCATCAAAAGGCTTCAGAAAAGTGCACTTGTTGTCAACAGCTGACGGCAAACTGTATGAAGACTGAGGAAGTCAGAAACTTCTACCTTTCAGATGTTCTATGAAGCATTTTTGTCAAATCTGAACAAAGTAAACCAACAAAAAAGTGGAAAAAGGGGAGAGTGTTTTGAGTGAATCTCTGGAATAATGAAACCTCACCCTGCTGCAGATCTTGTCCAGTGTCCTTCAGCTTCATCACTACAACCTTAATTAAGGACACTCCAGTATCATCCCCGCAGCCCTGATTCTACTCACCCACTCCTTCCTCTGTTCGTGGCATTGATCGTGTGCTCACATGGTTCACCAAGTGTTAATCAGGACTTGATTAGAAGCAGACGATGGAAAGGAGTTGGGATTGTAATTGATTTGCCCCAGCTAAAGAGTGAGATTAGTGTCTTAAAGGGGAATGCTATGCATTTTAATAATTTACGTATGTTATTGCCTTGCTACAGGACAGAATTAGAAGTCAGAGACACAAGGCTTGAATTTGTAACTTTGGGACTTGATGTTCCATTTATTATCAAAGTAAGAGCGCCACACTTTTCCCATACCACATTAGGAATTTAAGGGTAAATTCTCAACTTTTTACAGCACTTTAGTAAAGAGTTGTCTAAGTTCAGAAGTAGTAGCTGATCTTTCCTGAGGCAAGCGAGTAACATGAATTCTTCAGAAGGATGACATTCCTTATAACTGCTTCTTGAAATTCTTTGCAACACTTAAGTTCATATCCCAAGCTAGGGGGAAATAGAGTAAAACTAGAGTATAATACATCAGCAGTCAAAATAAATGGCCTTGGAAATCACTGATTTAGTTTCAAATTGGGTCAGAGTCTGAGAAATGTAATCTGAATGGAAGGATAGACTTCGCAGGGAACCAGACTGCAAATAAGTATGAGAAATGTAGAAGCCTGGCGAGACACTTTTGGACATTCAGAAAATCTGGAAAGGAGTGGGTAACAGAAGTAACACTTCAGAGTTAGGGACGACAAATGATTTGCTATTGTACAGAATTTCTAACATATATCTACTCTTGCTTTCTACTCTATACATTTCCAAAACAGACTGATTACTTTAACTTTAAAGGAGTTGAATGTAGAATTGAAATCCCAAACTCTCAACAGCAAAAGGAAATAAATAAAAAAAAACAAAAAACGAACCACTAACAAATTAATCCACAGACTATCATTCACTGAATAAAGTATAAAGCTCGTTGGTTACATATAACCTTTTCTTCTTCAAAACCTAACCTAACCTTATGTTTATTTTTAACTCCTTTATTTAAGGGGCAACGTACAGAGAACGTTAAGCTAACAGAGACAGAAGTACTGATTATAGCTAAATATCTAGTTTCCATCCATAGTAACTGGCAACACAATACATTTCAAAGGCACAGTCACTAAGGATTATATAAAAATAACATTAAAACAACCAACCCCACTAACCATATAGTTACTTCCAACATCATAGACAGATTCATACCCAATATGTCACCACTCGCTGCTTGTCATTTTGCAACAGTATTTCTGTTAGCTTAAATTTGTTTTTAGATGGAAAACTGGAAAAACAACACAAATCACCTTAGTGTTATATATGTATATACAGCAGCTTATGTTGTTAATATCAGCAGTAAATATCTGCAGTCGATCTAATATCTGAATTTACTGTGCAGAAGAAACACTCTCATTTCAGCATTAAACTCATCAAAATTACGCAAAAAGTTTTGACTGGATTTTGATGAAACTTTCAGGAATGATAGATAATGGGTCAATGAAGGTCAAAGGTCAAGTTCACACTAAAGGTCAACATCTAAAACATATCAGTGGTAATATCTCAGGATTCAGACAAGATAGAATCTGGTGTTTTTTTGCATTTACATCGTCAACACCTATAACCCTAACCTTTGACCCCGAACTCAGATGGGTCAACACGTCACATGTAAATGAAAAATCAAGCTTTGGCAGAGGTCTGCTGTCTCTGACTGCTTTGTTATTATTTGGATTTATCATCATTTAGTCTTTTTATTAACTGAATATATCATGTAGCCTGGTCAGTTTTGTGTGGTACACTTCAGAGCCTCATATTCTACTTGTACTACAGTAAAGACTCAGAAGTCATTTTCTATATGTGCATGTGGACTAGAAGAGGTTTACTGTGACCACTTCTGCATAAATCGAAAATGACTTGCAGATTAGTTTTTAAACCAACCATTTAATTGACCGTTGATTTGGGCTGATCTTTTTGCTGTGAAGCTTCTGGCATCATCCTAGTGATGAATTTCAAACTCTGAAGCATAGATTAAAGCTATGAATCAGTAATGCTAAAACTCCCCTTTTCTTGACCCAGTAAAATCATCAGAGGAGACGTAGGAGGGCATGGTTAATGCAGTTTGGTGTTATATAGTAAAATAGTGTGTCCAGAGGAAATCCACAGGGAATACGATCACACATCCTTCCTCTGCTTTACTGTGTCGAGCTGCCATCCTCCTCCCACATTTATGGCACAAGTAATGGATCTTTTCCTCACTTTGGAGGGAGCAGGTAAATTGAAGCAGTTTTTCCTGTCATTATTGCCTCTCGTCTGAAAACCCTGTCTTGTATTTCTTGAAACATATTCCTTCACACCCTGCTTTTCTGGTTGCCTTTTTTTTTTGGGGGGGGGGTTTGCTTTAACATATTTTTTTCTTCTGAGCTACAGTGTTTGCTTTTCCATCCGTTTTCTCCTCCTCTGCTCCTCATCTCTTTTCTCTTCCATCTCTCCTCTTCTCATTTCTCCATTTTCTCATAGTTTCAGTCTCCCTTCCTCATTTCTCTTGATTTTTTTTCCTGGTATCTCCTCTCCTATCTCCCCTTGTATCCCTGCCATATAAATAATTGATGGCCCGTCTTTGACTCGCCCGCTGTAGTTAAAGGGCGACTCAAGTCCTGAGGACAACATCAATACTGAGCTCAAAGTAGAGCTGAGGCTTATGCACAGTCTGCTCGCTGCACTTTCACAGGAGTCACTCTATATTAATGACCTACTTAGTTTGGAATAAAAAATATTTTCCTTTTTTTTCTCTTTTTCATATTTTCCTAAATTCAGAGGACTCAAAGCTTTATCCACTCCGCTTAAATTGGACATAAGGACTCCCTGTACTCGCTTTTTAAGAAAGTTTGCATGTTTTCTTATGTTTGGGAAGTGGTGTTATGTACTATTTTGTATCTATATCATTTGTTTTTATCATTGCGAAAAATTATATTCATGTCTATATTCAAGGCATTTTGAATAGAATGCCTTTTATTGACTGATTTTTACTGTGTACGTCTGATTTTGAGTGATCAATGTCATTGGCTGTAAAATTACACTGTACAAGTGTTGTTTAGCATGCTGTACTGTATGTCCTTTGTAGACATCTTAATCCCCCTAACCCTAATAAAAATAATACATGCCTAATTCTCATTACAGAATACAGAAAATACAGAAAAATTTGTACAGCCTTAAAAGATATACAAAAAAATTAACTAAATATCTGCAAATGTGCAAACATGAATATATGAAGCTTTTTCATTAATAATTAAAATGACTACTGTATGAGGATAATAATTTGGCAAGAAACCCAGAGAGTACTGTATTGACTTTTCAGATATGTTCTACTTATTTCCTTTCTTTTTCATGTTTTTGTTTATGTTTAACACATAATGCAAATAAGCACTAAACATGCAAACTTACTAATAACTTAAACATGTATTCAAGATTGATTTTAATGTTTGATTAATTTTATTCTGTCTGTTTTAATGTGTGATTGATCTGTTTTCTATTTAGTTTTTTTTAGTTTTTAGTTTTATTGTTTCTTTTCCTATTATAGTCAGACTGTTGTTGTTCTATTTTTTACGTCATGTAAAGCGTCTTTGAGTGCCATGACAAGTACTATACAAATAAAATGTATCATCAATAAAGTCAAAGTTGAGTTGAGGTGTTGTGATGATGTCATCACATTGTCAGTGGAGGAACACAGACACACGTCTGTCCAGCAATGAGCAACTTGACCAGCGGGTCTAAAACTGGACTGTCCACATGTCTGTCACGTGTCCTCACTTTTTACATTAAGTGCAAAAAGTTGAAGGCAGTGGCCACCAAGAACGCACACCACACTGTCCACATCATGTTTAGAAAAACACATCATGTTTGTCTTAATACGTATTGGCTGGCAGATGCTTCTCATATCACTCAGGTTAGCTAGTGTATGGTTCTCATATCACTCAGGTTAGCTAGCATATGCTTCTCATATCACTCAGGTTAGGTAGCGGATGCTGCTCATATCACTCAGGTTAGCTAGCGTATGGTTCTCATATCACTCAGGTTAGCTAGCCTATGCTTGTCATATCACTCAGGTTAGCTAGCGGATGCTGCTCAGATCACTCAGGTTAGCTAGCGGATGCTTCTCATATCACTCAGGTTAGCTAGCGTATGGTTCTCATATCACTCAGGTTAGCTAGCCTATGCTTGTCATATCACTCAGGTTAGCTAGCGGATGCTGCTCAGATCACTCAGGTTAGCTAGCGTATGCTTCTCATATCACTCAGGTTAGCTAGCGGATGCTGCTCAGATCACTCAGGTTAGCTAGCGTATGCTTCTCATATCACTCAGGTTAGCTAGCGGATGTTGCTCATATCACTAAGGTTAGCTAGCGGATGTTGCTCATATCACTCAGGTTAGGTAGCGGATGCTGCTCATATCACTCAGGTTAGCTAGCGGATGCTTCTCATATCACTCAGGTTAGCTAGCGTATGGTTCTCATATCACTCAGGTTAGCTAGCCTATGCTTCTCATATCACTCAGGTTAGCTAGTGGATGCTGCTCAGATCACTCAGGTTAGCTAGCGTATGCTTCTCATATCACTCAGGTTAGCTAGCGGATGCTGCTCATATCACTCAGGTTAGCTAGCGGATGCTGCTCATATCACTCAGGTTAGCTAGCGGATGCTTCTTCAGATTGCCGTGCAGTATTCTTTCATCTAAAGTGAAGTATTTCCACACGTGCGATGTGTGTCTGTCAGTCTCTGTTGTTTTGTCAGACCCACCACCCCATGTTTTACCTGCAGCAGCCATGTCTCCTCTGGTTTAGGTCTGACTGGTCTGTGTTTACGCACTAAGGGAGAGAAGGAATAACATGCGCCTTGTTGACTCCTCCAAATTGAAGTCGACTTGTGCTATGGGAGTCGACATGTCGACTATTTCTGTCGACATTTCTGTTAATGCCCTAGTCAGTGCAGCATTTTTTAAATAAAGAGGATTCAGTTGGGTTTCTGTAAATTGCCTTCAGAGCATAATTTTGACCAGCTCTATATGTAAAGTGTCATTATGATTTGGTGTTAAATGAATTCAATTTGTTTTAATTTGAACATATTATAAGCATCTTTTATCCAACACTTCATTTGACTTTATAAATGCACTGTTGCAGAATCCTGTACTCAGAGTTGCTCAAAAACTACAATTTAACAGCAACTCGACTGAAGGGAAAGAGCCAGGCCTATATAAGGAACTGGTACAGAGCTAATGAAGTGTGGAGATCTGGCTATGTGAGACCAGTAGGTGAGAAAGTGTCCTTTGTTGACTACATTCAAGATAATAGGCTGCACATTGTTAGCAGCTGTGGGAGACTTGGTTTGGTTTTCTGTACTGTAAGTGTTCTCAAATACTTCCATTTGCCATTAGGTTAGAAATGGATGAACTAACAAGCAACTCCCACCCCCCCAAAAACTTGAATAACATAACAATAACACAGCAAAACACAACTCATCAAACCTTTAGTGATGCTTCATACAATTGCAAAATGCCCAAGTACACACATTTTCATGATCGCACAGATATTTTTAACACCACATGGCACAACCCACACTAACAGACAAAAAAGAAGTGAGCTGCAGCATTTTAAACAGTGCATGTCCCCAGCAACCTGTCCAACTTCTTTGCTTGTTTGCTTTCTGTGGATTATCCAACTCTTGTGTCCCACTGTGCCTTTCAAAAAGTTGTAAGAACATTTTTTGCTTGTGATACATGCACTTACACTTGAAAGAGCAACAGGGGTTCTCATAAAAGCTGTGCAGATTCCACTATAGATCCATTATGAGCAGTTCATTCAGACCTAAACAAAACTCCCAGGGTTCAGTATTTGTGAATGTAAAGTCAAGTAATGCAGGGGCTGTACTAACATGAGCTCTATTTTCCCAGAACGACAATTCAAACATCATTAATGCAAGTAGTTTGTTCAAAATATAACCTTTACATCCTACGTTATGCATTTCTCCTGGGGAATACAAATGATAACTATAATAATTACTCTTAACCACACTTAGCAAGCATTAAGGCACTGTTGTATGCAATTGAATCCATTTTTACAAAGCTGTTGAGGCAGTTTTCACCTGATTTTGTAGGTAGCCTCCAGTGCAGTGGTTGGTAATTTCACTAATTTGAGGCATGACTAAATAAGCTGTTATATAATAAAATCATAAGCAGCCTTCAAGTGTTATTCTTTAATCAAGAGTAAGAAGTAAAGTATCAAAGTAGATGGTTTGATGAATGAGAATAAAGAGAAAGTTTGTGAAGTTAATGTGACCCCAGTGAAACCAAGCCAACTTACTGCACCTAAATCTGGAAATGTAAAAAAAAAATAAAAGTAGAAATAGCTCACTATGTTTGGCAAAACTATTCTGTGTTCCTTGCGGATACGCAGGGGCACTTTAACACTGTCTGAGACCCTGGGCTACACAAAAAAAAAAAATTAAAAACATTTTTTTTGCAAACATTCTATTTCAGTGCGTGATATGTAAAGAGGTTTTCAAGCAATATGGTAAAAAATAAAAATAAAAAAATATCTACCACCCCACCTTTAAGAGACATATATCTCTCCATAGTTTTTAAAGTTGTATTTGAAGTTTTAAAGTCTGTATGTGTAGGCTAGGCAATGGGTTCACCTTTGTGTGTGTGTGTGTGTGTGTGTGTGTGTGTGTGTGTGTGTGTGTGTGTGTGTGTGTGTGTGTGTGACAGAGACTTTTGTTACATTTGTTGCATCACTTCACTCTTTCACAACCAACAGATGTCACTTTTTAGGCCCTAGCTCACTCTATGGGTGTGCCCACTTTATTTAAACCTTCAGTAATGTACGATTCCAATTGTTTATTATTTTATTAATATTTAATTGCCCCTGATTGGCTGTGGCCCCTGCATTAAAGCGCCTGCATGGATGGAGTGTTTATCTATTGCTTACATTTCTGTATGACTTTTTCTCTACAATGATGTAAGTATTATCTGGACATTCTGGGATTTAAAATACACAGCAAATACACATGTTTTAGATCCTACAATACACCTAAGCCTTGTGTCTTGTCACATTGACATCTTCTCTGGAAAAGAATCTGAGTGTATACTGTTTGTACAAATGTTAAATCTAATTACAGTAGCGTGAACTCAATATATTGGATATATTATTTCAGCAAAGCATGTGATTCAGTTTAATGTTTGTTGGATAGTTATACTCACAACTGGTAAATTCAACAAAAATACTAATAAGATTCATTCAAGTGTGACTGACCTTGGATGTAATAAAGTCTACACCTGCATTCATTTACAATTTCCACCTGCCACCTTACACACAGGTACTGTCACATTTTCTGAATAGCCAGAAATATCCCACCTTAAATAACAGCATAAGCAGACTTGCATCAGACACCGGTTTGTGCAAACACTTCAGTGTTGACAAGATGTCTGTCACTGCTTGTGGAATCATCTGTGTAAAGAGACATGTGGGTCAGTTCACTGGAGGTTTTCACACTGACCATTTCCAGTTTATACTGCCAGCTGATGGAAGTGGGGCAGCAATAATCTTCAGAATTCACACAACTTCAACTTCAATTTCAACACACAATCTTAACTTTGCGTATACAGTAATCTACATTTCAGAAAGACTAGATGGATGATGTCACTGAAAATATATAAAATGGTTGTCAAAATGCTCCTACTTAACTAAATTCTATTTCAAATGCCCCATTTATCTTCATGTATTTATTGTATCTTGTAAAGACTGCTGTGCCAATCTGTTGGTGTGTATAATTTATGTTTCTGCTAAGCTAGTGAGTTTATTTTAGTCTCTTTATAGTGATACTTCAGCATCTGTCTAGACCTGAAAGGATTCTTATCAATAAAAAATATATTCAATCACAATTTTCCTGCTTCACTTATTAAATTTTGCTGCTGTTAAACATTGGTTCCAGTGTTCCACTGTCACATGGATACTTATTGTGTTGCCATTATCAACCCAAACAGCATGGAGCATAGATCAGAAGAGATGATAGACCTTGCCTAATATGAGCAATACGCAGGCAACATAAAGGTTGAGTTTCTTTTTAATGCCTAATCAAACAGAGCATTGTCTTTCACTAAGCCCTGAGGAAGACCCGTATGGTGGAAACATGTTGGCTTTTTTGTTCTGCTCTAGCCATGCTTTAATGAAGGCTTTTTAAATTACTTCCTCTTTGTTCACTCGGAGTTGCCAGGATTTATCTCTGTTTGGAAAGAACATTTTATTTCTTTCAAAATATTAACACTTGAATATTTGAATGTCCAATGTGCTGAGACTGTTCTGAAACACAACTAAATACACGCTGTACCATAGAAAACATCATTTAAAATAATAATAATAATAATAAAAAAAAAAGACTGGCTCAATTTTATGTATTTTTCTGGAGCATTTGTTTATACAGTAAAAAGATGAGTCATTCCCTATGTTCAAAACCCAAGTGTCTCAAAAACTGAGGGTTTAAAGCTGAAGTTGGTATGGTGTTTATAGTATTTGGATCAATACTATTATTTTTGAATACATGAAACAAATCAGAGATGATCAATTGGTAAAGATTTTTTGAAATCTAGTGAATTGTTGTAGAATTGCTCATGCAAGTTATCCATTTATGTACATAAGGTCATACAGGATTTAGTTTTTATCATTAGAGTTGCCCCTCAGATTTTTTTTTTTAGTCCCATTTTTTCTTTTAACACACTCACACCATTACCTCAGGTTATATGCACTTCAGCTAGTCCAGTGTAAATGCACTAAATGTTTTTTTTTTCCAATTATGAAGATTTGTCAGCTCGTCTCATCTCATCATCTGAATCCACTTTATCCTCACTAGGGTCTGTGGGGGTCTAATCCAGCTATAATGGGTGAAGGCGGGGTACACCCTGTATAATTCTCCAGTTCATCTCAGGGCTGAACATATATAGACAAACAATCACTCTCACATTTACACCTATGGACAATTTAGATTAACTAATTAACCTATCAGTGCATGTGTTTGGATGGTGGGAGGAAACTGGAGTACCTGGAGAAAACCCACGTAGATACGAGGAGAACATGCAAACTCCACACAGAAAGGGGAGTAGTGGGAATAGAACCAACAACCTTCTGTCTGTGAGGCATGAGTGTTAACCACTGCACCATTTTTGATCATTTTTGTTCATTTTACTAAATATTTTGCCGTGCCGTCCAGTTTGTCAGTTGTTCTCCATCATACCTGTTATCATGTCTAATTATCTTTACATATATGGCTATAACCCTCAGGAGTGTTTCTTTAGGTGCTCTAATGATACACAGAAGAAGAAAAAATTCTATAAGGTGTGTGTTGCCTGAAGAGCTTTACAGACCAAAAGGCTTCAGACCTTTTAGAGGTGAGCACGGTCAGTGGAAATCAATGCGATTGACATGTGATGACACTGACCATTAAAATGTGTTAATAAGGATAAACTGTAGGATTGGTGTTTGCTCTTAATATAAAGCCCCAAAAAGTCTGTTCTTCTTTTTTAATTCCAGTTATTTATCATTCAGTATACATCTACAGATTTTCATTTCACTCACTGGAAAGGCTCATTTTGCTAAATGAGTTTATCTTGTTTGTTTAGATGCACACTATTTGTTTATTGAAAAGCTGCAGGGTCACAATGTTGCATTGTGTTGGTTTTGTCAAATCCGATCTGATCTATGTAAACCCAGTAAAGCGGACCTGTTTCCACTGTTACCGATAGTTTATTAGCTCTATCATCATGGAAGGCACTTTTTTTTAAGGTTGTCTGTCCATCCTGCGATGTGGACGTCTGTCTGTGAACTGAAATTATTCGCATTTAGTACCAAATGTTAAGATCACCTAACCTGACTGTCACCATCTGGTATCACGATACCATCTGGGACCCTTCCACAACCAGTATGTTTTCAAAGGAGGGGCCTTATCTAAAATCCTTGTGTGTGATTAGATGAAGAATCTGTCCATTATCTTGACTGATGCGCCACTTCATCCACTCACGTTGAACTCAAGCCGTGACTCAGAGCGACAGCAGGAAGTAGAGCCATACTGCAGCAGAATCATCATTAAAACAAACACCACAGAATGGCTGCACCTAAACGCACCGTTGCATTATCTGTAAATGACCATTGTCGTATGTGCAGGAAAAATCTGAGGATAAAAGGCAACATCAACAACAGCCAGTGGATATTCCTAGAAGTTCCCTATGGAAAACTGGTAGACCAGTGACTTGCAGAACTTGGTGTTAACGTGTTAGATGTTCCAGAAAAATCCTCTGGCATATGTCTGTAATGTCTTCACTTGGTAGGGAGACACCAGAGTACTGTGGACACTATAAGGGAATGACAAAAAAAAAAACAACTCTATTTGTTACCTACTTTCCTCTCTGCTCATTTGTTGTTTGTTTGTTTTTGTTTTGTTTTTTGTATACATGTATATGTTTAGTACTTCAGTTATTTATTATGGTATTTTTATTATTGTTATTATTTTTATTATTATCATCATTTTTGTACTATGCACTATATTGCTATAAGATTAATTCAGGTTATTGGGGAAGTGAAGAAGGGGTAGGATTAAATAAGCTTATGCTTCATCCTACTCCTTTTTGGACATGTCATTTTTATTATTATTATTGTTGTATGGATTATTGTTGCACTTTGCACATGTTGGAAATAAATCATTCAAATCAAATCAAATCAAATCAAATCAAGAGGAACCCAGTGCTGAACACCAAGGATGCCCAGTGATGGGAAGTCCCACTTCTTTATTTTTCAGAAAGCCTGAACTACACAATACTCAGATGGTTGCGTGAGCCTAGCGTGTAGAGTGGTGAAACACAGTCAATGATGTGGGTGAGGTTAAAGATCACCAAGTCCAACACTGGAAAATCTAAATCTTAGTTTGTGTATTTTTGTCATTTCTAGTTATAATATGTCATCACACCTAAAATAAGACATAAGTAGAAAAGTATTCTGAGAGGGCAGACCTCCCCCAAGACAGACCTCCCCCTTTGAATGAAGAGAGGTCCACCAAGGAGGTTATGTTTTTGCCAGTTTGTCTGTCTGTCTGTTAGTTAGCAAGATAACTCCAAAAAGTTATGGATGGATCTTGATGAAATTTACAAGGTAGGTTGGTAATGGGGAGAGTTGGAATGATTACATTTGAGTGGTGATCCGGGAGAGATCCTGGATTCTGGATCACTTTGAAAGTTTACATTGCCGTAAATGGAGGATACATTTCAAACTGATCCAGAATTCAGGATCTCTTCCAGATCACCACCAAAATGTAATCATTAGTTCCTTGTGGCACTACGAACACATCCGGAAAATGTCATAAAAAATCTGTCTATAACTTTTTGAGTGGTTGACTGGCAAAAACAGGTAATAATACCTATAATAATGACTATCTATTAATGCACCAGTTGAATGAGTCACCTCAGACATTATAATAATCTGGCCCTCCTGTGAACATTTTCAGGAGCCGTCACTCCATCCTACCAAATGTCAACAAATAACAAAAATAGGCACACAGCAGGTTTCTTTAGTGGCTTCATATGTGCTAATATAGTGAGAATTATTCACAAAAAAAGGAGCCTGTTCTTCAGTCCAGTATTTATGCTGCTTTCAAACTGCTGGAAGTTTAAGAAATGAGAAGGTACTGCATCAGTCGTACAGTAACTATTTGCCTAGTTCAGTCCAGGTGGACGCTTGTAGATCTTTGTGTATCTATATATAAATCTTCATTATACTGTGGTTTTCCTTTTGAAAGGTGATAAAGAAATAAAGTGTACTGATGAACATGTCTCACCTTTACTGTTTTACCATCTGTCTGATACTACGATTCATCCATTCTTTATAGTATGTGTGTTTGTTTGTAGTGGTCAGACATCAAAGATTCATTTATAATATAATTATAATATTACACAATATTTGGGGGAATAAGGTTTTTAAGTTTTATTTATCATTATTTGTACTAGTGAAAGTATGGATAATCAGAATCATGAAACTGCTGTTTAATCACCAGGAAGGTCTGGGGAAAGAGTGAATGGTAGGTTTTATAAATATAAACTATGTTAAGTAAAAAAAATAAAAATTAAAAAGGACAACATTTTACTTGAGAAGTATCTCTACCACATTTTACACTGCTCTTCTATTATTCTTCCTTAAATTTATGTTTTGAAAATGTGCTCATTTTTTGTTGTAGTGACAGGTTGACTGTTTTTATTGTTTATTGGTGAGGCGAAATAAAAGTTTCATAAATTACACCATTTTCTCTACTGTCTGCTGTTTACTGTCAAATGAAGACAAAACTGCTGTAAAGTGAATATTGGAACAGCAGCATGTGTTTTGCAGCAGTCGGCTCACTTCTAACAGATGATACTGCAGTTTTCTGGGATAAAAGTATGATGCTTAACAATTCTTTTTTTATCAGTCTGTTATGAAAATATGAATTCTATGTGTCTTCAATCACATCAGAGCTAAATTTTGTTTTTTCTTTACTTTTTTGGTCCTGTTTTTTGCAGATCGATCATTATGCTCAGAGGGATCTGAAGAAAGGTCTGCAGCTTTTTGGCACAGAAGGAAACGTGGGTCTAACCAACGCCTGGATGATCGTCCAAACTGACGTAAGATCTGAAATCAGAGCAGCAGAGGCTGTGGCATTCACTGTGAAATTACTCCAAACTCAGTTTCAACAAAGTGCCAAAACAACATAACATTTCAATTATTTCCTGTCACAATCTGCATACATTTTAAGCCTTTAATTTCTCCCTTGTGTTGTGAACATTGATGTCTGTTCACAATGAACTCCAAAGCCATTTAATAACTTGACTTATGGAAAATACTTCATCTCAGGCTGGGATACACAAAGTTTTAACTACAGCATTTTCACTTGGTATTGGCAGGATTTCACCATTTGTAACAGATCTTATCACATTATATAAAATCAAGGCAGTACTGAAACAAACATCCACTTTATGTTAACAAATGTATAAAACATATAATTTATTTTTGTAATTACTTACTTACTTCTTCTTGCTTCTATTGAAACAAATTCAATAAGAAACTGGTAACCTACAAAAGACATTGGTGAAAAAAGATGTCTGTACCAATAGTAGTAAACACTTTAAGCATCTAGTAGCAATGTCAGAGATTAATGCAGACATTATAGACTGTCAGAGGTAATTTATGATTCCAGCTCTCACTTTGATGTACCTTTTCCTTTGTGTGCAGATAGATAGATAGATAGATAGATAGATAGATAGATAGATAGATAGATAGATAGATAGATAGATAGATAGATAGATAGATAGATAGATAGATAGATAGATAGATAGATAGATAGATAGATAGATAGATAGATAGATAGATAGATAGATAGATAGATAGATTTTGAGTTCATAGTTTTGTTACATGAGTGACTGTGATGTGCATCATCTTGTCTCCATTTGTGTGTTGCATGTGTCTTGTGTCTAGAGTGCATGCTTATAGCTGTGCATGAAGTCTAAAACCTAGGAAAAATTACAACAAAATGCATTGATCTGCAAATAATGCATGCAAATTACAGCATGTGTGGGTGTTAAGATGAAGGGTTTCCTGCATACAGGATGATGGTGTTAGGAGAATATGCTTGAACGATGCAACGTTTCAAAGTTTGCAAGTATGAATGCGCACTTTTCTCCTTGTCATATCAATTCCGCTGTGCATGAGGCTCCATAAAGTCTGGCTAAGATGAAGACCATTAAAACGCAGCACTCATTCTGTCACTTCACTCCCTCCCAAAAGCCTCCTTCATACATGCTGAGTCACTGAATAGATAACACAGCAGATGTCCCTGGCGCTAAGTTCACCCTGAATGTTATTAACAACTGCTTATGGAACAATAGAATATTGACATGTATGAGAAATTGTTCTTACGATGCACACAAGATATGAAATAAAGATTAGGCCACCCAGTGATTCAGTAATAAATCAGTAGAGGTCACACGACGCACCATCTTTAACTTCCCCAAGGGACAAAAGTTCTGCCCTCAGATGTTTCTTGAAAGAAAAGTACAGCAGAACTATCAGAAAAAGGCTCTTAAATTAACAATATTAACACACAACATTACACATTGTTCACTGCCAAACCACTATATTTTGTTGGCCTGTATTTAGCTTTTATTACAGGCTGTATGAAACACAATGTTTATGCAAGATCACAATACACATAACTGCATTTGTTTCTGTTTAAAGTTGCATTAATTTTCTTGTATTGATGATGGAAAACTGTAAAACTCATCCACGGAATCTTAATGTTCTTCAAATCTGGACAAAATGGTGCCCCATGCTCCTGATTCAGTTTCACATTTTGAGCCTGATGACTCTTGGAACATGGTTGTACCATTAATAATTCACTGATGTTCTGATCCGGTCTGGTCATTCAGTATATTCAGACTCACCTTAACTTTCATGAACCTATACCTGACTACTGCATGTCATCCAGCTCATTATATTTTGATATTTTGGTCATCTGAAGGTCTGAACTTTGCTCTTTCAGTGAAGATCAATCCATGTCATATTGGCATAAACCTGTTAAAGTTCTTAAAATATGGTAAGATACTGTGTCGTTGTTTTACTTTACAAATTAAAGACATGGCAGAATCATACAAGATTAAAGTCACAGACAATCTCTGCATTTATAACAAATAACCAAAGGTAGTAGTTCCAGTGCTGTGGGAGTGGAGTGTATGAGTTATAGTGTCCTATCCACAAATCAGCTATAAAGGATGAAATTCACCATAAAATGCTTAATAATCAAATATCCACATATGCATACATTCTGTGTGACATTGGTCCTTTTATATGCAAATTATCCTGGTTACATTTTATCATGAATTATTATAATTAAACATAGAAATATAAATTGTCATAGTATTAAATGTTGAGTGTGTTAATTGAACTCAACTTTACTGCTCGCTCTTTAAATCTTTGAATTTGTAAGCGATGAATGAAACATAATTAATTTTTAATGAAGTAAAAAAAAATGACCTTGGAGGAAGTATGTATGAACATCAGGTTACTTTATTATAACGACAACATATTGTCCAGAATCATGGAGTGGAATAGCCTCAGAGCATCCAACATTTATCCAACTGTTGACTACTTCAGGCTGATCATTTGTTAGAAGTTACTGCTCATATGCATCACCTCTGCCTGACTCATACTGATACCTGGAGCCTATTTTGATGAACATTTCAGCTGCCTGGTTAATATACATATTAGAGAATCAAGGTAAACACAATTCATGAGATCTGTGTGTGTGTGTGTGTTTGCATATGTATGCACAATAGTGTTTGTATTTGTAGTTTGAGGGTTTTTACTCTCTGGGTTTGGAATAATCTGTGCACTGAAATGTGACCATATGCCTGAAACGGTGCAAACCCCAGTGCATAACAAAGGCAACAAACCATAAACCCTCAAAATGTTGTGAATCGCCTTTTTAAAATTAGCAAATAACAGATGCATATATTAAGGCTGGCATATGTGGTTATGTTCAACCACTGTTTTTTTTTTTTTGTTGCTTCATACAGCTTTAAACCTGAGCTGTGTTGAGCTTCCACTTTATATTCTGGTCATTTAAGTTGCTGAAACTCATAATAAATTGCAAACTTGATATATTGTTTAAGTGAGGCTAAATTCACACATAATCTTACATTCTGTACATGTTGTGGTGTGTGGAGCTGCTACGGCAGAATTAAATTAAAATTCACCCAATGACCAAAACATCAGGGTACTTCATATTTTTTTATTTTATTTTTATTTTTTTTATCTAGTACACTGATGAATTGAATTATGGTGGATGTCATGATCCTCTAGCAAAAATCCATAACAATCACAGAAGGAGGAGGTGCAGATAAAAAGAAGCAGGCAAGTTAGAAAATGATTTTAAGGCTTTGAGACAAATACGATGTGAAGTGCACAACGGCGGCTGCAGCTCACTATCAGCAAGATGAAGTATTTGCTATTATCTGCACACATGAATTGCCTTGGCCCCTAAATCTTATTCTGGGCAGGTAAATAATTTTACTTTTCCATCAACAAAGAATGTTTCTTTGTTATTATGCATTAGTGTATAAGTGCTGTGATAATTCAATGTCAGGCTCTCCCTGCTTTTTGTCATTCTGTGCTGCAGTTTCGTTGCTGTGGAGTCACTAACCACACAGACTGGTTTGAGGTGTACAATGCTACCCGTGTGCCCGACTCTTGCTGTCTGGAGTATAGCGACAACTGTGGCCTGGACAACCCTGGAACATGGTGGACAGCGGTAAGCACCGGCTAAAACATTAAAGTAGTAAAGTAGAATACATAAACATACTGTTAATTACAAGTGCATACATTTACTTCTCTAACAGGAGTCAAAGCTTAGCGATGGTAGTGAGAAAGACTCATTTCCTGTCGTTCTTTTTGTCTACATTTGTATTTAAAGCTTTTCTGCACATATTCTATTCTATCTTCAAAAGCAGGTGTTTCCAAACTTCTAAACTAATAAGCATGCCTCAAATATACTGTATAATAATGTGACAGTGATGATTTTTTGTATCAAATGTATGGCGTGACAGCAAGGAACCTTACGAGGGGAACTAATGGATACTGAGATATATTTCTCAACGTTGTATGGGCGATGACAATTGAAAAGATTTTTACGATTCTGATTCCATTATCGATACCGTTTAAAGGTAGGGTAGCAGATCTTGGAAAATGATTCCTGCATAAAATGAAGCCACACTTTGAAGCGTTTAAACCTGGTGGGCGCCATTGTTGTTTACGATTGCAATGCACATGTGAAACCGACGTAACTTACATCATGTAAGCACGACTATGCTTGCTGGAATCGAGTATTCATGCTGGCTGGAATTGATAAGAGAATCATTAGATAAACTGACAAACAATTCCATGGAATTAATAAACACGGAACCGGTCCTCAACAGGAAACAGTTCTCAATCCCCAAGTCTACATTGTCATTTTACTTGTTGTGTTTTATGTGCAAGAGTTCAAGGTGTGTGTGTGTGTGTGTGTGTGTGTATTTTGATGTGTCTGTTATAGATTTATTAGGCTTTTTTATGTTTATTCTTATTTGCTTTAATGTGACACCTACAGTTAAACTTATTGGCCAAACAATGTTTTACCTGTTTGTCACTGTCAAACTTCCGTTCATACCATATTAATGAAACTTCAGCTCTTCCAAAATCAATGCACATCCTATGCACCATGTCACACTTTTCCTTTGGTGTAGGTAGTGTGTGCCGAAAAGGCACTCAGATTAATTATCAGAGCATTCAAAAATTACAAAGTACGTTTAGCTCTCAAAAAAATACTCAAAAAACTGGGATAATGGCAAGTTTCCAAAGCAGTAAGACAGAGTCCAAGTTTTACAAAAATAGTTGGTTTTTTTATTCACCTTTGGTTGCTCCCAATCACCATGCACAGGAAATGCAGAATATTTACAGCAACAGCGTCTGCAGGTTTTGGCCAGAGCGGCCATAGGTCTGCTCTCCAGGCAGCCCTTCACTGACTGAAACCTGAGCAGTGGCAGGGTTCCTTATAAAGGCTAGGCCCCGCCTCCTGGATCACACCATACCTGCCTAACTTTTCCCAAAGAGGCTAAATCTAGATTCAATACCTTTCCAATTGGGCTGAAAAAAAAAACATTCACACAACCTACTAACCAGTAGAAATACTTAAAGCTTTCTCACATAACACCGTGCACCATACTTTATGTACAAACAGGCCACAGGTGGTATGGTCCAGTGGGCTGGACCAGCCATGCTCCCTAATTGCTGACAGGCACTATAAAAGGAAACCCCATCCTTCATTCAGGTCCTTTCCCACTGCTCAGACATGAGGGAGCCCTGAGGTAGGTTGAGAAGCGTAGTGTCAACCTTTTGACCAATCTCAACACATAATTAATAAAAAACACTGATGACTTAACTGTGTTGTGTGAGCTCATTTACTTTTACACCTAAGGGGAGAAATAACAGGAAACTGAAATATAGTTCAATAACACAGGAACTAATCCAATTGCTATAAAGTTAGCCTAGTGTGTGCACCCACCAAGCTATACTGGCCTGTTACCTGGCTACTGTGTTTGGGAAATGTGGATATTGGGATGTGTGTGGATCAGTGGCAGGGCTGAACTGCCACACACCATCAAACTCGCAATATCAGTATACAATACAATACAAATTCAATACTGCCCTTAATCAGTTGTAACCACCTCAGGGATTATATTAAGAGGTTTCAGAATATCATCTTGCATCCCCCCACTAACATCTCGCGACCCTGACGCCGGAACCCAAATTCTAAAGGATAATGTGCTTTTAGTGGATGAAAGGGTGTTGACTTCACGGGGCTGTGACCTTCAGCTCACACAATATGGTTTGGAGCTGAGTGCAAAGTGGGTGTGATGAGAATTAACACCTTTGAGTCTGGGGCCATAGTTCTCAGTCCGAGGAGTATGGTGTGTCCCCTCTGCATTGGAGATGAGTGACTACCCTAACACGAGTGCAGTTATTTTGTAAAATGGATATTCTTCTCGATGATTGGACCTTTTGTTTATATGCAATAGTTGTTTCAGGTTGCAAAAATACAAAGATTTAAATACTTTCCAGTCTAAAGATTTGAGAAAAGTCTGTTTTTTTGTTTATTCATGTGGAAAAAGAGAAATTATATACTAATAGCATCACACCCCAGTACACACATCTATTGGTGCAGTGTGTAATATACCCCCTGAAATACCAAATATGAATTATATAGGTGTATTAGGCTACAGGCAAATGTTGCCCCAATCAATATTTTTACGTCTATGTGACCTGGATCTATTCTATTAAAGATAGTTTGAACAGCACAAATTAATCTGACCAAGGCCACTTCTAACCTGACTGTCAACATCTGGTATCACAATACCACCTGTGACCCTTCCACAACCAGTATGTTTTCAAAGGAGGGGCCTTATCTAAAATCCTTGCATGTGATTAGATGAAGAATCTGTCCGTCATCTTGATTGACGCTCTGCTTCAGTCACTCACGTTGAACTCAAGCTGTGATTCAGAGCGACAGCAGGAAGTAGAGCCACACTGCAGCAGACCATCATCAAAACAAACACCACAATATGGCTGCACCTAAATGCACCGCTGCATTGTCTCTAAATGACCATTGTCGTATGTGCAGGCAATTGCAACACTCCCTAGTGTGTAGTTTGGCAAAACGCAGCCAGATGATATATATATATATATATATATATATATATATATATATATATATATATATATATATACTAGGCCAGTTCAGACTAGGCCAGTTCTAAATTGGATATGTATTTGATATTTTCCAATGCAATGTCAGTTTCTACAGCCAGGTCACACTTATCCATCTGTTTACGGCATTGCAATGTGACAACTGTCATAATTCTGCATCCCAGTAAGAGGAATGAAGGCAAAAACATATTTCCAGTGCATGTCTGCATGATCATGTATTAGTGAAGACCTCTTTCACATACAAGGCACTTCATTGCCACATTCAATTCATACTCATACCTGATAGAAGTCACAATTAATGTTTAATATGAACAAGACCAGCAGTCTGAACATAGTCACAGTATGACCTACAGGAGGACTGACCAGACCAGATGTCAATATTGTGTAAATAGAAATGGTAAATATACTACACTTCTATAGTGCTCAAAGGGCTTTACATAGGACTCACATTCACCCATTCAAATACACACTCATACACCAGTAGGCAGTTGCTGTCAGACCTATTGGAAGAAATTTAGGGTACAGTGTCTTGCTTAAGGACACTTTGAGACGTGGCCAGCAGGAACTGGGACTCGAACCGCCGACCCTTCAGCCATAGGATGACCCATTTTACCAAATGAGCTCCACTGAGTAAATGTACAACAAACATAAACAGTCAAAACCAACATTTGCATTAAATTGTTGCTGCTCAACATCATGACAGACAAAGCCTCTGCATCAAGTATTGTACCTGGTGTCTATTTCTAACCATGTGTATTTGTTTCTGCATTACAATGTGAGCAGATATATTTCCTAAAATTGGTTGAGTCAAAGAATTTAACTTCAACAAAGTAGGAAAAAGAAAAACACTGATATTAGTGATGATTAGGCATAAGCCTGAGGTTTCTGAATGATGGCGCAAGACATGAGGAGAGTTAATCAGTGAAGTGAAAAAGAACAAGTGATTGCAGATAAAGAGATGGAAATGAGTTAAAACTGTGCTGGAAAGCAGAGCTCTGAGAGAATAGCTACAGTCGGGACACTACTGCTGTGCACCCAGAGCCACTGGAGGTGGTATGTGGTCTGCACTTATATAGTGCTTTTCCACCTTCACTGTGCTCAAAGCGCTTTACATTAGCATCACATTTATACACACACTCATACACCAGTAGGTTTCTACAGTAAGGTTCTGCCAGACCTACTGGAAGCCTAATTTAGTGTTCAGTGTCTTCCCAAAGACACTTCGATATGTGGACAGCCAGAGGCGGGACATGAACCACCAACCCTTAAGTCAGTGGACGACCCACTATACCAGGCATGGGTAAACCATTCCCAAGGGGCCGGTGTGGCTGCAGGTTTTTGTTCCAACAGCAGTAGCACACCAGACTTGATCCAATTAATCAACTGATCTCAGTCTTCAGAGAGTCGATTGGTCAGACTGTGAACTCTTGCTTGGTTGGAACAAAAAAAACTAAAAATAGTTTGCCCATGTCTGCGCTATACCAATTTGGGATCTAGGACTTGCTGGAGGGTCCCCTTCAGAGAAACTGGAGGTATGAAGGACCTGGAGGAGATGGCTGGGGACCTGGAGATCTAGGCAGCCCTGTTTAAGATGCTGCCTGTGACCACACTGGGCTAAGTGAAAGGTAATGGATGGATAAATGGATGGATGGATGCTGGGAGAAAACGTACAGGTCTAATAAAACAGACTATTAGGCTGTTAGTCTGTGTTATCAAAGTGTCTAAGTCCTCTATAAAGTGCAAGCAAAGTCAAAAAACTGAGGTAAGGACTAAAACAACAACAAAAAATAAGATAACTACCAACAGGACAGACTCTTCAAAGCCTTTCATTTAAATGTCACTGAAAAAGTGTCAGAATGCTGTTCTTTGCTTCATCTGTAATCATTCTGGGACCACCATTAATATTGCATCACATAACTACTTCTGCAGCTTCAGTCATCAAGAACATTTTAAAATTCAAATAGCTACTTGGCTTTTCAACATCAACTTAGCACACAGACATTCACTTTATTACCAAGCATTAAGATATTAAGAATAAGTCATTTTTTTATCACCTGTAATGTGATATTTCAATATATTTGACATCTCATTTTTTGTACATATATATATATATATATATATATATATATATATATATATATATATATATATATATATATATTTCTCCATATATATATATATATATATATATATATATATATATATATATATATATATATATATATATATATATATATATGTATGTATGTATATAAACACCATAATTTGATAATACAAGCTTTCCTTCTGCAGCCTTTTCCTGTCAGTCCAAATAAAAAATAAATATAGAAAGGTGGGACCTGCTCTAAATGAAAAAAACGAGGACACTTTTTAAATCTTTGTATTTAATTTATTAAATTGTCTAAAAACACCACTGAGCAGCCAAAACCTCCTGGTAGAGGCGAGATGTTCTACTCCCAGGAAGGCAGCTTCCATTAAAAACCAAAGTGCCTCGCCTTCCACTGTGTCCCATCAAACTTTTAATGGTTGACACTGGGAAGAGAATTATTTTTGGAACATGATTGGATTGTGAAATTCTGCCATCATTTACACATTTGATGCTCAATTTACAGTATGGAAGTGAAAAAAAGTCCCAGTTTGAGTTCTGGATAGTGAAGTGTCATCTAATTCTGTGTGAAACAGTTCCGTGAACTGGATATCTGGTTACAAGGGATAAATGTCACCGACACCAGAGGGAGAAGAGAAAGGTGAAAAGGTATTAAAAAGGGTGAAAATGAGTACATGTCTGGTCATGCTGAAGCTGTAGAGACGTCTTTAGCAGCTCTGAGCAGCTTGTGGAAACAGAAATGAGATGGTGTCACTCCCACGGTGTTCTGTGTATTTCTATTCATGTATTTCCACAGTATGATACAGTACTTAAACTGTTTTACAAAATACTTTCTTGACTTAAATGATTATATATTTTTTTCAGAGATGTATTCAGAGAATGCCTAATCTCACCCCTATTTTGTGCCAATCTCAAGTTTCTATGACAACCTGTTCTTAAATTAGAGCCAATAATGTGATTTTGACCTTTCTGCTGAATGCGACCTTGACCTTTGACCTTTTGCAATATTGATAATTTCGTTATATGTATATATACGTCTGTGCGTGTAACATTATGATAATATATCCAGTATTGATTAGGTTATAGCGTGATATGTCTATACTTGACACACAACCAGTGTTGAACAAGTTAATTTTGCCACATGTCACCTTTGACCTCCAGATATCTCAAAAACTATTGGTCATAGGTGATAGCATCTATTATGAAATCTTCATTCCGCATTGTTTGGTACCAATCTGAAAGTTCTGTGACCTTTGACCTTTACTCAAATGGATCCTTGCATCTGGTGCGCATTAGCCATATGTATATAGCTAATGCATGTAATTTTATGGTCACATCTCAAGCATTCATTGAGTTATAGCATGATATGTCTCTGCGGACACACACACACACACAGATTACAATAATCTCTCCCAACCAATGTTAGCGAGATTAAATATATATGTTATAGCATAGTTAAAAAAAATTCTATCTGCAGTAGCTGTTGACTATGATGTACTTTCTTTTTGGAAATGACATCCCAGGGGCACAACCAGAAGGAAAGGGACAGTTCCTTGCAAGAAACTATATGAAAGTCATAACAAAATCTAAACAGATTTCCAATTTAATTCTATTGGAAGATAATTCCTGAGACTCTGCAGTGAGCTGCCGTCTTTGGTATCATGAGGAAAGTCTGCTGAAACTCTTGCATGTCAAGAATTAAACCACTTACTGTTACAAGCCACATGGTGTTCACAGGGTTGTCTTTATGAATATGCAACACTCACTGATATTCCTGGGACAGTATGCAAATAGATTAATCTGCAAATGTAAAGTGATCTAGCATGATGGAGGTTGTTTCTGGGGAAGTAATTGAGTGTGTTGACATAATATGTTGGGATAGATGCTATTAATTACACATTTAGCCAAAACTGAAATGACTCCACCTACTTGGGACCACTTCATTACCTATTTAACCAATAAAGAGCCAGAGCTACTTTTGTCACAGTCCTCAAATCTTTTTTTTTTTTTTTTTTAGTATAGTTTAAACTTTTCTTAAGTGATTTATCACCATTTTCTTCTAATATTGGGCTCAGTATTTTACATTCTTAAGTGAAAATCAGGTATTTTCCCACAATTAATTTAGTGATCACAATTGATGTCCATAAAAGTGCAAAATAAAATTGAGGGTTATTTTATCAAAAACACGGATAATTGAAGAACAAAGTTTTTGGGTTTTTTTGGTTGTTTTTTTCCCACTGAACTCTCTCAATAACTGAAAAGAAACCAAGTGTGTCCATCCACTGTCATTTATCAAACTCTGTGAGTTTCACTGGTCATTCTGTCATTTTTCTACCCTCCAAAAACAGCTGGAAACAAAGAGTGTTTTTAAATAGAACCAACACATAATGCATTCAATAACAATGGGGAACATAGTAATATTAGTGAAATAACCATGGAATGACTCATTTAAGGCATATGGAGTTGTTGATGGTTTTCACATTTTGAGGGAAACATTATAAATATAAACATTATGGAAGGGATAATGTATTGCCCAAGCGTTACTATCAGAAAAATATTTCCTGACAGTGCCGAACATTATCCTGCTTATCAGGGCAGTGGCTAGACTCTGCTTGGCGCCGGTCTAGAATGGAGATGTGAGGCACCTCCTTCCCTCCACTAGGCTTGGGTGTACACCCTGGGCAAGTGTTAGCACACCCAGAGCCTCTCTAGTCAGGGTACGACATTGGCGGTTCTGGCTATCAACTCGGTACCAGTTCCAGCAGTCGGCAGTGATGTCTATGTCAACTCGGCGACATCTCTGGCAACAAGCAACAGAAGAGTTATGCAGTCGTCTCAACTATGTTGTGCCACTGGGCAACATAATCTTCTGCCAAGGGACACTATTGTGCTCTGTTTAGTGTCGTCATCGTAGGTGCAGCCTCATGCCTCACTCTACAGGTCATCCCGCTTATTCTATGGGTTATTACAGCTTATTACTGCTACTACTCTAACAGATTGGATAAAATAGCCATTACAATGTAGCAAATATTTACTTTCAAAGTGACGAACTACCTGCGGAGTGATATGGTACCGTGAATCTGAAGTGACAAAACTTGTTGCCATTGGCCATTGCCATTAATGGTGCAGCGGGCGGTTATCGAAAAAAAATCCACCCGTAGAACGCTGGGAACATCCATTCAAAGTGAATGGAATCTGTCGCAACATTCTAGAGGGCCGTAGAATAACATATTGTAATTTTACACTTTTCAAAGTTATTATTTTATTGGTCCGGCCCTTTTCAGATCATATTGAGCTGAATGTGACCCTTTAATTAAAATTAGTTTGACACTCCTGTTATAGCAGATGACAGTGTTTCCATGGTAACTTCTGAACATCCAAATTGCCAATATGTGATAACCATGAAAAGATGACAACCAATTATTTACTTGAATTAATAGATTTAGTGGATCATTAAACGTTTTCTATCAATAAATAATTTTGGCTGCTGGTGTATGGGTATAATGGGTTCTATCACCTTTATTATTTAACTTTTATTTCTGCATATACCTGTGATCTTAACAGAATATAAATGTGCCATTAGTGCAGTGAACCCCTTTTTGCCATATATTTAATTAACTAGCCAATCTCAGTCAAATACAACCTTCAGCTCTTGCTTAAACCAAGCAGAGTTTTACAGTCCCTTTTCTTCTTGAATCCCTAGTGAAAGCACTTTTTTTTTTTTTTTTGCTTCACAATATGTTTGAAAATTCTAGTCTGGTTTCAGAGCTCCCATCAGCCACAATCAGCTCTTTTGAGTAATGATCTTTTCTGTGTAGCTGATGCATCACACTGTACTCTTCATCTGGCTTTTACAGCAGCCTTTGACACTGTCGATAGAACCATTCTTATGCTGAGACAATTATTAAGTGTCTGGTACTCTGGCTTTAACTATTTTTTTCCATAATAAAAAGCTGTACCTCTGAATTGGGAATCCATCCTTATTCTCTGGCCCATTTCACATAAAATCCCATAAGTTTTAGTTTTAGGTTTTATTATCTTCAAATGACAACACAATGTCATAAAGACATTAAAAATTGGGAGAAAATTCAGTTTAGCGTGTTCCATTACTGTTAATATAATCAATTATAGTCAAATAAATTACCATTTTTAACTCTAAGCCCCATTGCCTAAAGTTGAAAATCTATGAGAGCTGAGATAAAAAATCAGGATGTAGAAGCTCATTAACAGAAATGATATTTTTGTTAAAAAAAATACTAACCAAATCACACAGCCGATTACAATTTCTTGATTAAGATAAAATTATAGCATTCTTGAACAGAGTAATTGGTTTTACTGACTTGGTTCATTTAGAATGTCTCAGAAAACCCCAATGAGAAGCTCAAATATGGGAATGAAATGTTGATATTCAGTATAAAATTGCGAGTGTTCACTGAAAAGGAAAGAGACTGCATGAAAGCACCTTCTGATGCCGGATGGTCTCTGAGATAAATTAGGAAAGGTGATCTAATAAATTAATTAAGCACCGTGTCTTGTAAATTAGTGCGTGGATACGGCTTCCCACTTAGTTTGTACCATTAACAGCAAATGTGTTTGTCTATGTTAACGACACTTAGACTAAAGATGAAAGATTATAACATGACACGTTTCACATAATAACTAACCTACAAACTCATTAGTAATCTCTTAAGCTTTGCTCACATATGTCTCTCAGTTTTCTATAAATTTCTGTTTATTCAGGGAATTGTTTCAAACAGAATAAACTCTGGTCTTCCTTCATGAACCCCAGGCCTGTGACATGGTTATAACATATTCTTTTATTAGTCCCACAAGGGGAAGTTGATTGGAATATTGTGTCTATTGGACACCACATAACACATAACCACAGAACTTTAAGAAGCTCAGATCTGAACTGAGGTTCCTAAAGTTTTGTTCCCAATATATTACACTAGAAAGATTTGTAGATTCGATACTGGTACCACTGTACAACAACATTTTATGAAATATTTTTTACATATAGATTTTGATGTGGTTTTTTGTCCATTCTGGTATGTAGATATTTGTTTTAAGATGGATTTTTTTGTAAAAATATATAAAACGATTAGGGCTATCAAATGATAAAATGTTTTATACTCAAATTGGGTTGTACGCAAATTTCCCAGAAAATGCCCCAAAATACATTAAGAAACAAAAAATGCAGGAGAAAAACAAGCTTAAATCCACTAAAATACACAATGAACAATGAAAATATTCATATATATATATATATATATATATATATATATATATATATATATATATATATATATATATATATATATATATATATATATATATATATATATATATATATATATATATATATATATACTGTATATATATATATATACATATTCAAAAACTCTTCTAAAATACAGACAAAACACCAAAAGATTCAAAACATATGCAAAAATCTCAAGATATATATATATATATACTATATTATTATTATTATTATTATTATTATTATTATTATTATTATTATTATTATTATTATTATTATTATTATTATTATTATTATTATTATTATTATTATTATGATGATTTAAAACACCCTGCATAGCCTAACATTTCTAAGTTGGAATGAAATAAAGCAAAGCACATATGAGCAATTACACGTGTTTGTACAATAATACATTGTCTTAATTCAGGAGGATGTTGGGGATGTGGTGTAGATAAATTTCACAGATGTGTAGACTGATGAAAAGCACAATGTGTAGGAAGCAGCTCAGACTGGATAATGAGCACAGCCTTGGTTGTTAGACATGCTAACTGGTGTGAGACAAACTGAAGTCATGAACATGACATGGATAAAAATACACTCATGACCAGTTCTGACTTCTGTATAGTTCATCATTTCTGTTCTGTTGAAACAAAACAATCAAAAATGTTACTTGGGAAATCTTCATAAGAAAACATGATGGAAAACCATGTTCAAAGACAAGATATTACATTAGAAAAACTCTAATCTGTCTCCGAAATCCTATTGTTATATTCATACATATTCATTTAGAGGTTAGCATGGTCTCCTTTCATCTTATCCTCAGCCTCATAGTATAATTGTCTAAGTCATATTTTTTTTCCCAGGTAACACATATATCACAATTCACCAAAAATATGACTCAGGCAATAATACTATTCTTTATCCATGTTCCACTGGCATCATCTATATTGTGGTTGTTTTGATTTCTATTCTTTATGAAGGTTAATCTGACTGAGTGAAGATCAGACTGAAAATGAACACTCACAACTGTACTTACTTTTCACTCACATTATGTGATAGTAGGAGGACAAGGACAAGGATTTAAAAAAAAAAATTCTATTCTCATGTCTACAAGTCAAGAAACATTTTCCTATACAATGACAATCTTACTTTGCCAAGAGAAGCTAAGGTGTATAAAAATTAAAATACAAACAAAGCAAAGTGGCACTTAAGAATGGTATGTGGAAGAGAACGAACATAAAAACATAACATTGTGAACTAGAAAAGCACTTAGAGCGCAAACCTCCCCCCTGAGAATGAAGAGAGGTTATGCTATGCCTGTCTGTCTGTCTGTCTGTCTGTTAGCAAGATAACTCAAAAAAGTTATGAACGGACCTTGATGAAACTTACAGGGTAGGTTGGTTAATGGGGAGATCTGGAAATGATTAAATGATTAGATTATGGTGGTGATCCGGAGAGGGGGGGGTCAAGATAACTCAAAAACTTAAGGATGGACTTTGATGACATTTTCAGGATTTCTTGAGAGTGTCAAAAGGAACAAATGATTATATTTTAGTGGTGATCTGGAAGAGATCCTGGATTCTGGATCACTTTGAAATTTTATAATGGAGAATACATTTCAAAATGATCCAGAATCCAGGATCTCTTCTCCCCATTACCAACCTACCCTGTAAATATCATCCAGATCTGTCCATAATTTTTGACTTATCTTGCTAAGAGACAGACAAACAGACAAACTCTGGCAAAAACATAATCTTAATGAAATAAACATATTTAACACAATCTGATAACATTCAAAACAGAATATCTTGTACATGCTGTTATAGTTGTAGGGTGGATCATGTCTTTTCTAAATAATCTGCTCCAGAGTTTGTGTGGAAATGACCCTCACCCTTATTTTGTTTTACACCTGAATACAAGCATTCCGTCTTCTCTTTGGTTTTCACGAGTGAAAGCACACTTTAATGCGTACAAATATGTTTGCTTCTAACTTACAAAGCATTGCACCTGCTGAAGTTTCAACTTCAGTAACCGTATATTTTTTCCACTAAACACAAATACTATATGCACATCCAAAAGCAAAACCCTCAGTTCTTACCTGTGTATTGGCAAAAAATTAATTAACTAATACTTTTATATAATTATTAAGTAAGCATATTTAACTGTACTCAAATGATATTTATAGCCTAAGCGGTTGGTTCAGATATACCTCTCATTTAATATCACAATCATAGTTTACAATCAGTTACAGTATTACAAAATATTTCAGCATAAGATTACTTTTAAGATTACATAGTCACTTGTCAGAGAGTCCAGTCTGAGTCTGGTCATAGAGTGTACATGGATGAATGGAGACATAGCACTAAGGAGGAAAAACTTTAACACCTTAGTCCAGTGGTCCCCAACCTTTTTATTACCGCGGACCGGTCAACGTTTGACAATTTTACCACAGACCGGTGTGTGTGTGTGTGTGTGTGTGTGTGTGTATAGATTGTCCCCGCTAATTCTACAGAGTAGGCTTGGTCGGTGGAAATCACCTGTCACAATAAATCCATATTTCAAGTACAACTCCTGGTATTGTCTGTTAAAAACTTTACTTTTCTCGGAAGTTGGAGGCTCTTCTTCCGTCTCCTCAGTCGCCTTTTCCTCTTTGAAAAGAAACTTTCCAAAGACATCTGTTTTTTACTTATATTGCTAACATGTGGGTTATATTTTTGCCTTTCAAGTGACAAAGATGTAACCGGTCATTTTTCAAAATAAGAGATTGTTCAGACTCAGATAACAAATGCAAGACAAATAATTAATTATTAGGCGGCCGGCAGCCCGGGTACCAATTGACAGCTCGGGGGTTGGGGACCACTGCCTTAGTCGACCACCGCTTCTTCAGATGATATCTGTCTTTACTTCCTGAAGGATTGTTGGTCAGATTCCTGAAGGGTGTCTGTTCTCCTGGAGGGTCCCATTATTTGTTCCTATCCTAATCATCTCAACCCCCACTAGACATAGGACCATCCCAAACTGTGGTAACCTGTATGTAAATTGTTTCACTGTGATCACTTCTTACAATCACCTCTAAACTCCAAAAACTACATTTATGCATTAACATTTATATCTCTGATATTATTGTAATTTTCCAACACACCTGTTTAATATTTACATTTGTATTTTATTCAGTTTGTTTAAAACTAAAAACACAGAACTACACAACAGCTGTTGCCAAGCAAAATAGCTGACATACAGTACAGTAAAAAAGCTGAGGAAGAAAACATATCATTTAGAAGCATCAGCAGTCACATATGAAAAAATGTCACTATGTGAAGTGATGATGCAAACATACCTGTACTAATAATAAGGAATTAAAACAGCTTTTTCTGGTTTAGTTATCCAGAAAACCCAAATCTGGCATTGTCCTTCATAATGAGCAAAGATGATGGAAGACTTCAGGACCTCAGATGTAATGAAGTCATTGCCGATAAAAATGGACTGTTGAAAATGATAGGAAATGTGTCAAGTACATAGTGTAGAATTAATCAAGGTTTATGCCTGTGATCACTCCATTAATCAAGTCTCAAAGATTTCTATCAATGCCAGAAGATTATTTAAGCCATGTACTTAAAGACTGTAACAGTTCAAGTCAAAGGGAACAGTAAAAAACATCAATATTTAGTTATATACATATTTAGCACCTTGTTTGTCTGTCTGTCAAAACAATAAGTCTAAGGTGAGTCAATTCTTGTACAGATTGTGACTTAAGTCTACCTTCAGTCAGCTGACAGGAGTCAAGTAGTCCACCTCTGGTTCAAGTAACAGAACTAAAGAACACATTGATCTTATGATGATCCAATATTTTTGAAAGTTAATCAGGCGACCACTTTTCCACATATAATAGAAGGTAACACTGTGACCAGTAAAAAATTGATTAGATCTTTTGTAGTGCTTGATGTGGGATCACATCTGATACTAGAAGCTCACAAAAAGCTGAGGAAATTCATTTAATATCATATATTAGAACTGGAGATAATAGATAACAACCCAAGCAAATAAATATTAGAGTAAATGCTCAGTCAGTGTTAGTTTCCACAGCAGAAGTCTGGTATTAACAGTGCTGGATATTCACAGGTGTAAACTCAGTGCATACATTCTTCAATAATATAAACCCCTTTACTCTGACCGTTTAGGACACAATTTAATTTGTCCATTCAGCAACGGAAAGGCCAAACTATGGTCAAACTCTGCTGCTCAATTTGAGAGATGAAAGATGTAACCTTTAGAAATGTCTCTGTTACACACAACCAAGTTTGAAACAGTGCTAAAAGATTTTTCAGAAGATTGTTCTGCATATTTCCACCTCCTGGTGACAGCGCATTGAGCATCTTGTCAATTGAATGAATCCATGAGCCTTTCAGGTTAAAATAAGCTTTGACAACAAATTAATCTGGCCTGTTTCGTTTGATTTATGTTGGCCCTGCAGTTAAAAAAAATCAGTAATACCCAGTTTGATTATAAAACTTAGAGCTCAGTTTGAAATCAAATCAGACATTTCTCTATTGAGCTCCCAGTGACACAGAAACGGTCATTGAGGCCATATGGTCTCTGAAGGGTTTATGCTGGTGAAGTGTCAAATGGAAGATATGAGAGTTTCATTTTCAGAATCTAAACTTATAAATAAAAAATGATTTTGCAGTAAATGGTTTGGTTATAGCTGGAACTAGATAGATACAGTCCAGTGCTAGTGTCACTCTAGCCTAATTTATTCCCTGTTCACACTCGCACTGAACCTTTGGAACATTTTTACCTCCATTTGGGCCTGACTGCATGTATATCACAAAAAAAATGTAGATTTACCTCCGCAAAGGAAGGTTTTACCTCTTGTCTCTGTCTGTGTGACGAAGAGCTCGTCACTGCTGAATGGTAGCACATGGTAGACTTCTCTGAATAATATTACATCTAATTCCCCACTGGTTCTGTGGTGAGTGCACACACCACATTGGTATATTTTTCAACATACACACATCCCCTACAGCACAGGTGTCAAACTCCAGTCCTCAAGGGCCGGTGTCCTGTATGTTTTAGATATTTCCCTCTTCCATGTGATTCAGTTTAACCCTTTAACTCCTGAGAACTAACAAAATAACTGGTAACATGAGCAAAGTAAGACACAAATGGCAGAAAATCAAAGAAAAATACTAAAATAAAAAAATAAACAAAATGAGCAACAAAAACTAAGAAATATTTATAAAATGACAAATAATGTGGAAAATTTAGGGGGGAAAAAAATTAGGAAAGAAGAAAACTAGTGTTGAAATTTGGTCCCAGTAATTTTAATTTTGCCTTTAAAAAATGTTTAAATAAAATGAAAAAAAAAATCTTGCCTTTTCCATGCACAACACTAAAAGGAATACGGTTTAATTTTTCTGAATATTTAAATCATCCATTCAGAACACATCAGCGCTGACACTTAAATAGTTAATAATCAGCTCCTCATCAGACTGATAATGATGCAATGGCCTCCAGGTGTAATGGAAGAAGGAAACATCTAAAACATGCAGGACACCGGCCCTCAAGGACCGCAGTTTGACACCCCTGCCCAGGGCCGGACCTAGCCTGATTTGCACCCTGGGCGAGACATGTCTTTCTTATTTGGTCCTGGTATTTTTGAGTTGTCTCAACGGGGAAATCCAAACCCAAAAAAGACAAACTACGACACTGACAATAGGGGGAGTACTTTTGGATGTTTTGAGTAGGGGTAGGGAGGGACAGGTTTTCATTCTTATTGTATTTCTGTCAGGAGTTTTGTTCTTTTTTGGAATGAATGTTTAATGGAGGAAAATCACATTTTTGTTATTATTTTGGGCCATATATTATTTTTTTTTAATATAACAGTTTAACCATTAATGCATAATTGTTGGTAAATTTGCCTGAATATACAACTTTTAGAGGGTTTTGTACTGATATAGAAACATGAGAGCATGAATGCTGTGAAAACCTAGTCTCACAAAAATATCCTTTTCAGTAAATAAGCTTTCTAGTGTCATTTATCTTTCAAATTATGTATTGTAGTGTCCCTCTGTAAAATACAAATGAGTCACACAGGGTTCTTTTGTGCTTTTTCTTTTATCTGTTGCTGTATCAGACTATCCAACACCAACATCATGAACCCTTTCCCTTTTGCTGTGGTTTATTCACGAATTATGTACATCTTTTAATACCTATTAATTATTATTTATTTTAGTAATCTAAATTGTAAGGAGATGCTCAAAGGAGGTGCTCAAATATCTATCTATCTATCTATCTATCTATCTATCTATCTATCTATCTATCTATCTATCTATCTATCTATCTATCTATCTATCTATCTATCTATCTATCTATCTATCTATCTATCTATCTATCTATCTATCTATCTATTTTATATCGACTACTATTTTATATTCAACCTAAGTTTGGATAACAGATGTTTGTGTCCTTTTAAGTGGATATTTCAGGCTGTGACACAACAAAGAAAATATTGCATAACTTGCATAGAAGGATGTTCTCATCAACAACTTTTTTTTATGGGAAGATTCTGTGCACTCAGAGAAATATTGTATAACCTGCTTCAGTCAAGTCTATAAAGATGCTGTGGACATAACAGGTTCAGCGTGACTTTTATCAATGCCAGGTGAACTCAACTGTACACAGAACTGAAAACATTTAAAATGTCTGTGGATGCAGTTGAATAGACCTTAATCCAACCGATGTCAGGTGGAGGCCCGTCATGGTATGAAAGCATGTGATGCACCCCATATTAGGTAGATGGTTGAGGTGTGCTCCGTGCAGTCGAGGCTCTGCTTGAAAAGATAAAGTAGATACAAAGTTGTTATGTTTCCAGGTTGTATGTTATTATTATGCTACTTTTCCAGTGTGTGTAAGCTTGACTAGCTTCACCTCGGCACAGCTTGGCATAGTTTGGCCGCCCAGGCTGTAAATTTACACTTCAGTTCAATTCAATTTTATTTGTAGAGGCTTATACAGTATCACAACAAGGTTGTCTCACTCTCTTACACTTCGGGAATAACATTCACTCAGTGAGCTTACAGTTTTTCTCTGTCACTTTGCTACATTTGTCAAACCATCCTGAACATTTTCAAAACAATAAGTGCACTTCAAACCAAATACCAAAACACCATGGATTACCTCCAAAAGCCAGTCTCTTGGCTCAAAATTCTAAGTTGATCTCTCAAAAGTAAATATGTGTGTCAATGAACTTGTCAGTTCTATCAGAGTAACAATTGTTATGTTGTCAATATGACAGTGTATTTTGGTGGGAAATTGTAATATAAATTATAGCTAAACTTTTTTGATTGCTATGATTATAAATTACACCTTTGTGTATGTGGGAGATTGATTGCAAGAGACTGGAAATGATTAATATTTATCCTCTTTGGTTAGTCCTTGGTTGATGTAATGCTTCCCACATTTTTCTTTCATTAGAGAAAGTCAAGATTCAATTGGAAAAAATGTAGCAATTCGGGACATAGTTAGGGGGAAAAAAGCCTAATGAAAATGTATAGAAATATGCTTGACATATTATGAAAACTTGTTCAGCCATTTTTCATGTCAAGACATATGCAATGAACTAATGCCTAAAAGTTGTTGAGGGTGAGACTATTCAACACAGGCCCATTATAATACATTTTAATCAACATAAGAAACTGATAATGTAGGAAACAGCAGATGATTGTACATCATCATTTACATGGATGTACCAAAGCATTTGTAACTTGTTCAAAGAAATGAGAAACTGCTTTTTTGATGTGCACAAGCGAGACAATGATGTAAAAACTGTACAAGTAGTGTTGATCTCATTATCTAAACCTGCTTTATAAGGCCACACCAAACATGAATGTTCACATTCGCATGTCAAGTTTACATACAAAGTCAATGGAGAGATGTGTTTGGACACAGATTCACGGCGGGTTGGAGCGGCACGTCTTACCGCAAATACGCGTAAATGCTGGAGTTGAAAATAATGACCTTTTCAGGTGAATTCACGTGACGCCAGGCCACAGAAGCCAATCAGCATTGAGATGCTGCCAACGTTGTGATGGAATGTTGTATGATGCTCAGACCGACCCAGAAGACGGCAGAAAGAAAAACTGAGCCTGAAGTACCATTGAAAGCGGACTTCATGCAGACGGAGTTCCTGGAGGAGGTGGTGGAATTCCCTGTGCTGCAGGCACTTCTGCAGAATCAGGTGAACCCAAAAGCAATAGCGTCTGGCCCTTGGATGTATGGGACCTCCAGAACAGATAGAGCACCAATCCAAGTGATCTGAAGAGACTGAAATGGCGGGATAGATTTTGTTTATCTATTTTTCTGTGTTTTTCCAGTGTCCAGACTCGGGCATTGCATGTTCAGACTGGTCGCCAATTGTCCACCATCCAAACTCAGGTGTCATAGGCGTGCATGCATAAATTTGCGTTTGGTGTGGCCATAGCATTATCCTCCCTAGGGTCACATGGAGCATCCTCCAGCCACTGACGGGTAAAGGCAGGGTACACTCTGGACAAGTTTGATTTTATCTTTCACTGTGCACTTTGAGATTTCAATTCAAATGTAAAGTGTTTTACATATAAAATTTATTATTTTTATTATAAATTGCCAGTTTATCACAAGGCTGACATATAGAAACAAACAATCACTCTCACACTGATGTGCAATTTAGTTTAACCCTTGTGCGGTCCTTCGGGTCAAAGAGACCCGGTGGCTCACAAATGTACCTTTTTATACGTACTGTAGGATGCCATTGCTTACTACTGAAAACAGTAATATATCCTTGGGGGGTGGGGTGATGAGTCTATGGAACTGAACTTTGGAATCTGGGTTTTTAAGACCCGATTGTAGGACACAGCCAGTGTGCCTTTTACGAAGGACCGCACAAGGGTTAACCAATTAACCTATTAGTGTATGCCTATGGATGGTGGGAGGAAACCAGAGTGACTGGAGAGAACCCATGTAGACAACATGTAAACAACAATTGCAGTTAACGGAGAATAAATGTCAAAGTGATCCAGAATCCAGGATCCCTTCTGGATTTTCACCGCAATCTAATGCCTTGGTCCTTGTGTCAGTCGTAAACTATTCTGAAAGTTTCATCAAAATCCGTCAGCAAAGACATAACCTTCTTGAAGGAGGTAATAATAATAATAATAAGAAGAAGAAGAAGAAGAAGAAGAAGAAGAAGAAGATTTTTGATTTTTACAACCACATTTATTCACATTAGGTTTTTACATATACAATAAATAAATAGTGTTCTGTGATTGTAAAAAAAATAAAAGCATACATTTAAAACCAATACAAAACCAAAAGATGAACATGTTTAGCCAGAGAGGCAATCAGTAAAAACAAGCATATTGTCTTGTACAGTGCACAATGTCTTATTAAAAGCCCAAATGTTTTTAAAACTGTTCAAATCATTGGTTATTGTGTAAAAAGCGAATTCCAGCCTCAGTCTGCACTTGATGTTACAGCGCCAGACTGAGGCTGGTTCTGTCCCTGCCCTCCCCTCTATCTTATTTTTCCTTGATGTTAAAATTGCCAGCTTCGCTTCCCCAATGATAAAATTTAGTAACTGAGTTTTTTCTTTTTTTGTTTTCTGATATTTGACCCCATTAATAAAAACTGGAATACTAAAAAACTCATTGGACAGTTTAAAAACATCGGTTAAAAGAGTGAAGAGACCTGACAGTCTTCTACACTCGCTAAAAACGTGAAACACTGTTTCTCTAAAATTACAAAACGGGCACTGGTCTGACACAGCGGGCTCGACGTGGGAGATGAAAGAATTTGAGGCGAAGGCTCCGTGTAAAATTCTCCACTGGAGGTCGGCTGTCCTCTTCTTCAGGGGAGGTTTGTACAGAGCTCTCCACTGTGGTTGGTGGTCTCCTCCCAGTTTGTTGGTCCACACAGTGGGAGCTCTGTCACACAGTCTGTCTTTATTGATGGCCTTGACACAGCTCCTGTACAGTTGTTTCTTGTCCGCGGTGTGGAGGTCGATGTTCTTCAGACTCTCGAGGAGAGGTCCGCCACGGTCTCCGAGGTCGGGATAGATGTCCACTTCTGGGAAGGGGTCTCCTCGGTCGGGTTCAGTCCCTCTGGCGAAGTCTGTGAGGAGACCCCTCTCTCTCCCCGAGAGTCTCTGCCTCCACAGCTGTAACATTTTCTGGCACACCCTGGTGGACCGGACCCCCAGCAGAGAACTCACAGCCCGGGCATCCGACAGCTCCGGCCCCGCCACGTCCACCAGCTGCCCAAGCAGCAGCGTGCCGGTGCGGAGCAGCGCCGTCGTCAACCCAGGCGTGGCTCCGCCGGAGACGTCCAGTCTGGCTCCATGCACCAATGGCTCCTTTAACAACCAGAACAGAGAGTCAGAGCTTTTGCTTGGACTGCTTTTAAAAAGGGCCCAGGACTTAAAAACACTTTGATAAAAAAGAGGAACCCCGTTAAAATTTAATAATTTAGAATTCATTAAAAACAGGGCTGTGTCCACCCCCAGGTTACTCACACGTTTGAAGATACAGCTGGCCGCCTCTCGCCACACAAGATCTGCGGGCCCTGTTAAAAACTTTTGTAAAAACTGTAATCTAAAAACTGCTGTTCTACTGGCCAGGTGGATAAGGCCCTGGCCCCCCTCCTCTTTTGATAAAAACAACACCCCCTGTGGCACCCAATGCCGACCCCCCCAGAAAAAGTCTACAAGCATTGCTTGGACTTTTTCCAGCAAACCTGCGGGGGGGTCCATGGTAGCGAGGCGGTGCCACAGGAGGGAAGCAACTAAATTGTTGAGCACTAGTACTCTACCTCGATACGACATCTGAGGGAGTAGCCATTTCCATTTGTTCAATTTGTTTTCTATTTTTTCGGTGACGTCCTCCCAGTTTTTTTTGTTGTTCTTCCCCAGGAAAACTCCCAGGTATTTTAGGCCATCCCTTTTCCATGGGAGCCCCTGGGGAAGAACCGGGAGGCCGCCACGCCATCTGCCAACAGCTAGGGCCTCGCTTTTCGTCCAGTTTACCTTCGCTGATGACAGATGGTTAAACAAATTGGTTAAAACTTTTAAAATGTCAATGTGAGTCTGATTTTTTATAAAAACAATGACATCATCCGCATATGCAGATAAAACAATGTTCTTATTAAAACCAGGTAAAATCAGGCCATCAATGCTAGTGCGTATCTTACAGAGGAGTGGCTCCAGGGAGAGTGCGTACAGCATTCCGGACAGGGCGCACCCCTGCCGGATGCCTCTACGCACCCTAAAAGGAGCACACAAACTGCCATTAAATTTCAGTATACTTTCAATGTCACTGTACAATACCTGGATCTTGGCAATAAAACCAGCGCTGAACCCAAACTTCCTCATGGTCTTCCAGAGGAAGCTGTGTTCAACGCGGTCGAATGCCTTTTCCTGGTCTAGTGAAATCAGCCCAGCGTCGACGTCCAAAGAGCTGGAGACCTCCAGAACGTCCCGAATGAGGTAGACATTGTCTACCATTGACCTGCCTGGGATGCAGTAGGTCTGGTCCCGGTGGATGACCTGCTCCATAGCTTCTCTCAGCCTGTTAGCCAGGGCCTTCGACAGGATCTTGTAATCCACGCAGAGGAGGGACACAGGGCGCCAGTTCTTTATATCCTGGAGGTTTCCTTTCTTCGGCAGGAGAGCCACCACCGCTCTGCGGCAGGACTGTGGCAGGGACCCTTCAGCCAGGCTTTCGTTAAAAACATCAATAAAATCATCAGCTAAAATGTCCCAGTATGCTTTAAAAAATTCGACAGTTAGTCCATCCAGTCCTGGAGCTCTTCGTCCCTGCATGCTCTGCAGAGCGGCGATTAACTCTCCTGCCTCCAGCGGCCGGTCCAGCAGTGAGTTGGTGTCCTCCGATACCTTGGGGAGGTTTTCGCAGAAACTGTCCAGGAGATGTTGGTTGTCCTCCTCCAACTCACTGCTGTAGAGGGTGGAGTAGAACTCCACCGCTCTTTGTCGTATTTTGACCGGCTCGCTGAGTTCCTGCCCTGTGTCCGATAGTAGAGCGTGGATTGTTTTCCGTTGCCCCAGCTTCCTCTCCAGGCCGAAGAAGAAGCTAGAGGGAGCATCCATCTCTGTGATGTTTTGTATCCGGGACCTGACCAGTGCACCCTGTACCTTGGTGTCCAGCAGGTCGGCCAAGGCCATTTTTTTAGACTTGAGGGTTTCAATATACCCTCTGTTTCCTGTGGAATTAGCGATGGCTTCTAACTCCACTATTTCAGTTTCCAGGTCGCGAATAGATCGACAAGTATCACGAGTGACATTGACAGTATACTGCTGACATAAAACCTTTATTTCTGTTTTTCCATGGTCCCACCACTGCCTAAGACACGTAAAATCATTTTTTCTCTGTCTAAAAGTACTCCAAAAAAACTTAAAAGCCTCTCTAAAACCTTTATCAAAAATTAAAACCGAATTAAAATGCCAGTATGCACTCTTGGGTAAAATATTTTTCATAAAAACACTACATAAAACTAAAGAATGATCAGTAAAACCAACTGGCAATATTTTACATTCTTTAAAAACATTAAAATGATACTTAAAACAATAAAAACGGTCTAATCTGGCTAAAGACATGTAGTTCTCTTTTAGGTGGGACCATGTATACTGTCTACAGTCTGCATGCATCCTTCTCCATACATCCACCAGACCATGAGAAGCGACCAGCTGCTTCAGCGTGTGCTGGGAGGCAGGATGAGGCTCTGCATGGTTACGATCTAAAAGCTCATTTTCGGTGCAGTTAAAATCCCCACCCAAGAATAAAACCTCCTCTGGACCACAGCAGTCCAGCCTTGTCTTCACTTTTTGTAAAAAGCTCTTCCTCTCTGCGCCATTGGTCGGTGCATAGATGTTGATAAAAACCAGGGTGTGCTGCTGGAACTGTGCCTTGACTAAAACGCACCTCCCCTGGACAACATGTTCGACCTCCAGAGAGGAAGGAGTGAAGGCCCTGGAGAACAGGAGGCCCACTCCTCCACTGAGGGAGGTGTTGTGGCTCAGGACCACCTGTCCCTCCCACTCCTTCCTCCAGTCTGCCTCCACCTTTTCATCTCCGTGGACTTCTTGTAAAAACAGCACGTCGATCCGCTTTGCCCTTGTTGTTTCAAAGACCAGTGCCCTCTTTCTTGCCTCTCTGGCACCGTTCACATTCAAGCTTCCTATTTTAAAACATGACATGGTTAATAAAATAAGAAAAATAAAAACACTAAAAAATAAAAATAAGCGAAACATCATTAAAACTTAAGTTGTTTTCTCACTTTTACTAAATGTTTGTTTAATCTGTAAATTTCTTGTGTAGTGAGTTCTGATGTTGCTTTGTGTTTTATTATGTGTCTTGCTGAATGATAAAAACCGAGTATATTTGGAAAATGTAGTGCCATGTTTAATCTTTTAACTCCTTTTGTTTGTTCTAAAAAGTTTTTTATAATTTTTTCCGAGTATGCATTTTTTTGACTAGCAGTGACCTGGGATAATGACAGGTCACTGCTGTCAGAGAGTTCTTCATCAGAGTCAGTGGATTCACCCACTGCCTCCTCCATCCTCCCAGCTTTGCTACTTCCTGTTTCTACATTTATATTTTTCCTTTTACTTCGCCTTTGCCTCCCCGGCACAACCTCCCAGCTTCCCTCTATCACTGCAGCCCCAAGAGTTGTACCTACACTCACTGTCCCTGCTCTCTCCTTCACACACTCCTCTACCTCGCCTGTCGCACACACACTCTCACTCACTCCTCCAGCTGCACACACACTCTCACTCACTCCTACAGCCTCGCACACACTCTCACTCACTCCTCCAGCTTCACACACACTCTCACTCACTCCTCCAGCCTCACACACACTCTCACTCACTCCTACAGCCTCGCACACACTCTCACTCACTCCTACAGCCTCGCACACACTCTCACTCACTCCTCCAGCCTCACACACACTCTCACTCACTCCTCCATCTGCAGACACACTCTCACTCACTCCTCCAGCCGCACACACACTCTCACTCACTCCTCCAGCCTCACCCGACTCACATAAACTTTCAGTCACTTTCTCAGTCTCACATATCACCCCTGTGTCACCTACACTCCCAATTAACTCACCCTTCTCTCCCTCTATCCCACCTGCCCCCTCATCACCTATCTCCTCCACCCTTGTGTCCCCCCCTCCCATTCCACCCTTCTCTCCCCCCTCACCCACTTTTTTTTGTTTAATTTTTTCATTTTTTTCTATTTTCCCTCCACCATCACCTTCTCTCCTCACCTCAGTGTTTTCACCCACATGCATTTCCTCCACCTGTTGCTCACACACCTTAGCGCTTCGCGTTATAGCCGCAGGGGGTGCCTTGCGCCGGGCCGCGGGGACGGGCCGACCTGGGGGTGCGGCAGCCACGACCGCCGGCGATGGACCGCCACCACCGGCCCCGGCCCGCGCCGGGGCGGCCGCGGATGGAATCGGGGCGGGCGCACCAGCTCCGGCCCGCGCCGGAGCCGCAGCGACCGCGGCCCACGCCGGAGCGCCCGCGGCGGAAGCCCCGAGAGCCGCGGACGGAGCCCCAGCCCCGCCCGCGGGAGCCGGAGCCGACGCCCCCCCGGCGGAGCCCCGCGGCCCCGGGGCCGCACGGTTCGGACATGCTTTGGCGAGGTGTCCTTCCTCGCCGCAGCCAAAACATTTGTTTTGAGATGACGTGGCGAACAACATGTAGTCGAAATTATCGACTCTTACCGTGAACCGGCAGTTGAACTCCTCCGTCCTGTTGTTCAGGATCATGAACAGCTGTCTTCGGTGCGACACTACGTGCTTCAGTAGAGGTGACTTGCACCCAGACAGGATTTTCCTGATGGGGGAAATCACCCTACCGTGCTTAGACAGCTGGTCAACCAGGAAATCGTCGCTTACGAAGGGGGGCACGTTCGAAAGAATCACTCGTGTAGCGGGCTGAACGAGAGGGAGTACCTGCTCGTACAGCCCGTTAACGGTGAGCCCCGCCTCCACCAGCTGATTCACCTGGTCGACCCGCTCCAAAAACAGGACCACGGCCCTGTTCATGCGAGCGGCGGATTTTATTGATCCATGACCAATAATGTCCCCCACAGCTAAAGCGACGTCCTCCACGCTGCACGCGGACCCAGCACCAACCCTGATGCCGTGTTTGCGCGACAGCGAAGTGAGGGGACTGGACGCCATGACAGGGTGCGGCGTGTCCACCCCGCAGACCAGGTTTGGTCTGCAAAAGTGTTAAAACCACCACCCGTTTACAAAAATAACACCACTAAATGAACAATAAACACTTTATCCCACCACCACTATCACCATGTAAACAATAAAGAATGAAAAATAGTGAAAAAGCAAACAATCGCACAGTGTCTCTCTCCCTCTCCTCAACACACCCTCCTCCCGGAAGAAGAAGAAGAAGAAGAAGAAGAAGAAGGGATTAGATTTACATAGCATTTGTCTGTGGAATACATACTCAAAGTACACAGTGGATCCATTATTTATTCACTCTCACATTCTCACTCTGACGGTCGTGAACTACATATGTATCCACAGTTGCACTGGGACAGATTGACAGAAGTGTGGCTGCCATTTTGCACCTGCGGCCCCTCTGACCACCACCAAATTTTCATACACATTCATCCACCAATGTGAGCAGTACCATTGGAGGAAAGGAGTGAGATTCAAACCACCAACTCTTTTTTTTACTGGACAACCCACTCTACCAACTGAGCAACTGCCGGACCAATAGTGATGGCAGATTTCCTGGCCAAGCGTACCACAATTACTGGGACTTACTATGCTTCACTACTGCATAAATTGCAAGAATCTACCACATCAAAAGGTACGGCATTTTGACCAAAGGACTTCATCCACTGCAAAACAATGCCCCAAGTGCACAAGTCACATATTGCTCAGAAAGACAGTATACTCTTGTGGCTATGAATTTCTTTGGCACCCCTCTTATTCTCCTGACCTGCCCATCCATCTGACTTTTATCTGTTTCCAACCATGAACTCATTTTTGAAGGGAACCAGTTTCCCAGATGATGAAACACTGATTTCCAAAGTAAAGTCATGGCTTGAGGCTCAACCTACTGACTCCAGAATTGCATAAAATGATGGGAAAAGTGTATCACTCTGGGTCACACTTCTGTAGAGAAAGACTACTAACTGTTCCAAGTCTTGTATGTCTACATCTATTGGAAGTGGGTCAGGGGAAATCTTTAATGAACACCCCTCATGCCTCATTTTCCTCCATTTAATTATTAAGGGTAAATGTAAAAAGCTGTCTGTCACATTTTTTTGGTAATTGAACCCTCCACACTGTCTGAAAAGACATGAATTACAAATCTTCCCTACAGGGTTGTTTTTTTTTCTGTAGACAGGTGTATTCCTTATTTCCTCTCAGACTGCTTGAATTACAATATGCTAAGAGATATTTATGGATTTTTCTGCTCGGTAGTGTCACAAAATTATCGGATACTACAGCTTTAACTTTAAAGGAGTGAGATCATAAGACAGGTTTTTGAAAACTTAGAGTAATGTTACATCAGTCATTTTAAAGGCAGTGACATAAAAAAAGCTATTTTTTCAGGGTGTTAATTTTCATTACATCCTCCACTTTATTCAGGTACTGGGGGTACTGGAAATACAGGCCAGTGGGAACAGGGAATAAATAGATATGACCCACCAATTATTTTTTTACATTAAGAAGAAAATGTTAGTGTTTTATGAAATATCTGTCAGGTGTCATTCCGCTGAAAACCACTTTTGCACGCTCCTTTTGGAATCTGATGAGTTACCCTGAGTTAGCAACACATGCTGCGTTTGTAAATGGTGTGTCACCTCTACCGGCTGTATTTACCATTCATAGAAAACAACAGAGAAACGAGTGACTCAGAAAAAGTCCGTCCAGTACACATCACAGGGACATTGATGTCACCCACATGGGGTTAAGTCTGTCCCCCATTGCAGTGAATCAGAAGTAACATTAGCATTAGCATCTACAAGAGAAGACGGTGCCACAGTAGCTGTTGCACAAACTGGTTCATGTGGGAATAAAGCGTTTTTTTCCCTGCAAGTTTTCAAAACAAACAATGGTACAAAACCTAGCTGGATGCTACTCTGGGATGGTAAACACACACAGAGCCTGAATGGAGGGGGAAGTGTTCTTTCACACATTCTGAACCAATCAGAGACGCCTCATTACTGCATCATGGACATGTATGAGGAAATATCGGTTGTTGTTCGACCTCAAGTCATTTTTCTATCCTCCGAAAGCAGTTTGAAACAAAGAAATCCGGACATTTTTTTTAAATAGAACCAACACACAATACACTCAATAACAATGGAGAACACAGTAATATTAATGAAATAACTGTGGAATGATTCCTTTAAACCTTGGCTAAATACGACTGGTCCAAAGATCAAGAGCCCTGACAAAATAATTTAAAAAAACACTCAATTGAATAAGACTCAAAACCAGCCTAATGACAGGACGGGCTGTGAAGGAGTTGAACCAGGATGAATGGCATCAGAAAGATCAAGGTGGTCATTAGAATCTGAGGCTAGAGCCCAAAAGGGACGATGAAAGGGTGCATGTGTTTACATCAGATCGATCCGAGGATGTGAATGTCTCCAAACACAGACATTACTCTGATTGATTGACCCTGGGAACATTGTGAATGTTGCTTGTGTTTGAGCGTAGATAGGCTCAGTGAGTGTAGGTTTACTTATCTGATCATTTCCTGGTTTTATGGGAGTCAAAATTGGATGTCAAACTATAAAAATTAATTTATATATCTTTCTACGCATCACTGTGGTCCAGAATGGTTAAATCAAGGCTGCAGTTTGATGAATACAGTAATACCAAAGCTATCTTATGCTTGGTGTCCTGCATCAATTTCCATATCGATCCAGCCATGAAAAATACATTTTTAGGGTTTCCCAGACAATTCAAGCAGCATTGAGACACAGTAAATTGTGTTTGGGTGTCCTGGCACTGAGTCAGCTTCTTGATGTACAATAAAAAAAAGCACAATTAGAAAGGCAGAAATAAATAATTAGGTAAGACTTTATAATGCCTACACACAATTCAGTATGTATTAACCATTTATTACCTATTTGTTAATGTTTATTCATTATGTATTAACCATGTGTTACCTATTTGTTATTAGTTTATTCATACACAATTCATCATACCCAAAGGTAAGGTAAAGGTAAAGTACTTTATGTAGAGCCAGGCTAATGGTCAGAATCACGTTGCTGGAGGATTTTACCCTAACAAACATGTTTTTGGGTGATGGGGGAAACCGGAGCACCTGGAGGAAACCCATGGAGACACAGGGAGAGAAACAAACTCCACATAGAAAGGCCTGCACGGTCCGGAATCCAAACCCGGGTCTTCTTACTGTGAGGCAAGAGCGCTAAACCACCATGCTGCCAAAGCATTTGTTCTTCTTTTCTATGAACAAACCATTTGTAGCCGTGTGAACAAATGCTTTATGATAAATTATGTATAAGTAATGCATTAATAAGCATTAACAAATAGGTAACAAATGATTAATACATCATGAATAAACCATTTACACATGGGTAACAAATGGTTCATACATAGTGGAATGTGTGTAGATATTATAAAGTGTTACCAATCATTTAATTAGAACAGAACTGCCGTCTGTTGTGATAGTACTTATCCCTGACGCCTTGACGCCCCCCTACTACAAATTCAACAAAATGACATGACACAAAATGTTGGTACATATATTTTAAAATGTCACAGAGGTTAAGTACCTTCAGACCATGAGGGATTTGCTGCTTTTCCCTGATGGGAAATGCCACTCTCTTCTCTTCTAATGTCAGCTTTCAGCCATTTTAAAAAACACTTCCTCTGCTTTGAGGACCCATCTCTTTTTCATTACCTGCTCATGCTACTGACCCTGAAGATCTGCACCATTTTATGTTCCCTGCATTAATATAAATTATCCCTTCTTTATTTCTGCCTTCTGGGTACTTCATGGCTCAGGGGCATTTACAGAGTTTCAAATAGGATTTTGAAATATACTGGAGAAAGAAATGGAAGAACAAAAAACATGTTCTTGGGAAGATGCTTTCAGAATTCATTCAAGCATTGTCAGACCTGAAACACTTAAATGAGCTCCACAATGAATGTACTGCTCCTTTATTCACATTGCTGCTGTTTCTACATCCAGAGGACAATAAAAGCAGCAAGCATCAATTTGATTTTTTTTAACTTCAATGAAAACAGAACTCTGAGGAAGAGATGGGAGCAAAGATATTAAAACCTCAGTATATTTTCTTTCTGTTTTGCTCCAAGACTGCAACTACTTGTATCTTTCAGTGGAACACCACTTTTTTCTTTTTTTTTAACACCACTAACAGCCACAGTGTACTGATTCCAAGTGAATCTGACTCCCATAGGCTTACACTGATTTCTTTTCTAAAAATGTCAGGTCAATAACTTCTTTTTCCCAGGAGTCATTCTGATGTCATTAACTTTATTTAGTGGCAAAGTTTAAATTACTCCTCTGGTAAAAAAAAAAAAAAAAAAAAAAAGGTTTCAGGGCTGTTAGCAGTTATTTTCGACTGAATGAGCCATTCAAAGTTTCTGTTTATCGAATATTTTTTCCAGACAAACAGCTCTAATGTAGCTCCATAAAAGAAAGTAATCTGACAAAGCAGTCAAGTACTGAATGGATTTAATTTCTATTCATATATTGCAATTAAATTAGCATTTAATATAATCTCATACATATTTTACTTTACCTTTTATTCTGTTGTACAATACATTACGTCTGTGTACTTATTATTACTCTGCTGTTGGATATTAGTATTAAACTCAAGTCAGAATGTCACATGAACATCTATTCAAATGTTCCTTGTCTTTTATTTTATTATTTGATATAAATTACAAACAACACATGAACAACAAAATAAAGGTAGTGACAATGTCCTTGTTCTCATCCGGTCCTCACAGCTGTGATGTCTTGCTATCAACAAAAGGGAAGCATTTAAATCTGAATTTAAATCTGTTGACAATTGAGGGAGGAGAAGCTATTTTAGTGACAGACTGGAAAAATAAACAAAGTTGTAAACAAATTGTTTACACTTTTACATTTTGATGAACAAATTGATAAGTTTTGTGCCTAATGCTTAGATCTATCTAATGAATCAATCAGAATTGAGGGAGGAGAAGTGATTTTAGTGAATTGTGGACGACGGATACTGACGATGGATGGATGAAGCGTGATGGCAGTAGCTCATCGCAACTTCATCTGGATGAGATAAAAACATGGTCAAACCAACCCAAAATAAGTAGATTGTCAAGTCAATTGTTTGGAACCCTTCTACAGGCTATTGTCATCAGTTTTTGTTCATCTGCCTGTATATGTAAAAACATTGTCATGAACCAGTGGTTCTTAACCACGGGGTAGGGGGTGGGGGTGGGGGTGGGTGGTGGGAGCATGGTCATAAGATGAGAACTTACTTTCACTGACACCATCATACAGGGGTTGCAAAACCCTAGTGTGGACTGAAGACTGAGAGGTTTCACATATGAGCATGTTATGTTCTATGTAATAATGCTCATGTAAAATTATTATTAAATTATTGTCTTGACACCATCATTATAAACCACTTCTAGCATTTATTTTGAGTATCAATAATTTCTTATGCAGATGATACAGTCATTTATACGGTAGCATCTACAACCAGTCTGGGTCTCACATAGCTTCAAGCCACTTTTAATGTTTTTTAATTAAGATTTTATGATTTAAGACTAGTTTCAAACTCATCAAAAACAAAACTCATGCTGTTTTCAAAAGCGAAGTCAAAGCTTCAGTCCCTCCCTTTAAAGGTCTCATTATACGCTGAAAAAATTTTTTTTTGGTAATTGAACCCTCCACACTGTCTGAAAAGACATGAATTACAAATCTTCCCTACAGGGTTGTTTTTTTCTGTAGACAGGTTTTCCTTATTTCCTCTCAGACTACTTGAATTACAATATGCTAGGAGATATTCATGGGTTTTTCTGCTTGGTAGTGTTGTTACAGGCCCCGGCGTGGGTACCCACTGACAGTTTAAATATTTTCCTGAAATAAACAGGACACAGGAATGAATGAGAAACAATGTTGTCTCTTTGCAACGCGATCGTATAATTTTATTTATCTCAAAAACTATTTTCTGTCTCTTTCTTTTGTTTTCTTTTTCCATTGTATTTTCAATGTTGTTCTTTTGTCTGGTCAACAACCATAAACAATATCACAATCATTGTCATTGCAATTAATCCACATTACATAACACATCTTATCCATAACCCATATTTTCTCTTTGGCATGTTCCTTTACAGCGTATTATATTCATCATTCTCTTCCCATGTCTTTTTAATTTACAGTTCAATACCGTAGCATCCCTAGTATGTATATTACCATCACAGTATTAATGTTCTTGCAGTAACTACATATACATCGGCAGAGCCGCTGCTAAGGTTTTGGAGGCCCTATGCATAACTGGTCAGGGAGGCCCCCCACCACCACCTCAAAATACAAATCCTTTTGCTTCGTTGGGTTAGGGTTCACAGATTTACAGACTTCTTCTTGTAGACTGACTGATCAGTTGGTGATGGGTTTGTTTCAGTCAGAGGTCACTGCTCTGTCTGTTTTTTTTTAGCCTATCCATCTCCATTTTATTTACTGTACTGGTCCTGCTGTCACAAATTGTTTTCTTGATAGAAACTGCTGCTGTCTCTCTTTATACTTTATTTGTGTTTTACTATATTACATCAACCTGCCAAAGCGACAACAGGCAGAAAATAACAGGAAATGCTATAACCTGGTACAGACATCTCTCCTTCACTACAAGGTTAATGTTTATGTACACTGGCCCTTTTGAAAATAAATAAACTGTAGGAAAAAAAAACAAACCAAAAAAACGGTAAGGCTGAATGGCGCCTGCACCACAGGCCGATAAGAAGCTCAAGTGTAACTCATGCAAAAACTACAGTTAAAAAAAAAAAAGAAAGCTGAAAATATCCATACTAACTACAGTTTAAGACAAGAGCAAACACTTCTTATAAATGGCTCATCTTAACTTCACACTGAATGACACGTCTTCTGTGAAGCTGCTGTTGCTGACCTTACATTGAAAACACTTACCGTAAATACCACATGTTATTATAAATTGTATGGGACATTACAGACATTGCTTTACATTAATGGTGATTCTGAATGTGTGTCTTTACAGCCATGCTACGAGCGAGTGAAGGACTGGCTTAATGAGAACCTGGTGGCACTTTGGATTTTTGCTCTATGCACAGCACTCATGCAGGTAATTACAGCTTTAAACTTGGTTTTTTTTTTTCTTTGTTTGCTTTTATTTTGTGGTTATTAACTGTGTGCTTTCTATATGTTGCCTTGTAATCTGACAGTGTGATAAATAAACCTCCTGTGTCCTTTGCATTTAATACAGTAGGATTTCTGTGGACAACAGGAGCTTATATAAGCCCCTGTTTTTTGTGTCGGCCACATAGGAAGGTTTGACTTTCCATAAACTACTTTTATCTCCTTTCCAGCCAAGTAGTATGTGATGTGCCTTCATAATAAACTGCTCTTAAAAGCATCAATCACCTGCGATGCTGCAGTCTCTTTTTAAGTCACCTGTTGAGGCTAAAAAAAGACAATGTAATCAGTGTTGGACCAGAATATATATCTGCTCAGTCTGTAGAGCCACAGCATTATAAAATACAAAGCAGTCATTTTGACAATTAATGCTTCATATTCAGTACTTTATTGCAGGGTTTTGAGCAGTAATTATTACCTATGCAAAGGTAATGTTTTATCTTGCATTTGTCTGTCTGTTTGTTTGTTTGTTTGTCAGCAAGATAACTCAAAAAGTTATGGATGGATTTAGATGAAACTTTCAGAGATGATTGATAATGTGTAAAGGATGAAATCAAGGTCACAGTGAAGGTCAACAGCTGAAACACATAAGTGGTGATATCTCTGAATCCAGACCAGATAGTATCAGGCGTTTTTTTTGTTTTTTTTTTCATTCACTTCATCTTACCTTCTGACATCAGATGAGATAACACTGATAGACTCCATGATGTCACGTTTTGACATCATATGACATCAAGTGAAATGTATGACCTTTACCTTAAAGCAGGGTTATTGACATATTTTGTTAAATCAGACAATATCTTATGCTTCATATTTAACAATAGATCTAACATGTGAAATGTGGTCTTTGTGTGACGTCTCATAATGTCAGAGTGACGTCATACGTGGTCGAATATTGAAATGGCCATATCTGAAAGAGGATTTCTTTGAATAGTGAACACTAATTTACAAATAAGTTACGAACATCCAGATCCAAACCTTGGCAGACTGGTGCTGCTTCGTGGAGGTCTGCGCTTTCAGAATGATTTAGTTTACTTTGTTAGAGGGCACCTTCACCAGATGCCACTATTTATGGATTATATTTGAAGAGCTTGGTTCCAAAACCTTATATACAGTATCGACTTTTACTTTTTGGAGAAAAAACACTTTTTTCAAAATGCTAAATATTCCTGCATCCTCATTTTCCCCCAAAAAAACATTACATATCCAAACACTTCTCAATGTATATATATATTTTTTTATTGACAGGTGTGTGTGGAGCAGGTTTATGGAGATCCTACAAACTCAAAGTGACTAAAAAGCCTCTAAAAAACTATTATGCCATGTTTCCACTGGGTTACAGTTATCCTCGTGAACTGCTGGTTTACAGAATAAATCAAATCAAATTTTATTTATATAGCACTTTTCATACAAGAAATACAACACAAAGTGCTTTACAGCATTAAAAACATTAAAAACAAGTACCCATCCCTCCCTCCACATATTCACAGAACACATATACACACATCAACACACCTACCCATACATGCACACACACACACACACACGCACGCCCACACACTCTCAGCTTCAACTATAGGAGACATGACCTGGCACTGAGCATCATGGAAACGTCTACCCTGGGGTCCTCCACACTGGGAGGGGCCCCAGGTCATGACTACTAGTGTCATCTACAGATGTAGATGTTGACACTTAATATACCGTTACCTTAATCCACATGATGACAACCCATAATACTACACCACGTCCAGAAGATTTAGTCCTTGGTGGGCGATTGGAAAAAAATATACAAACAAGACAAGACAAAATGAGTGAATTTATAGATGTTTACAGATAGATGGTGGAAAATAACTAAGTAAATGTATTTCATTATTGTTTTTAGGTATCTGTACTTTACTTGAAAATGTATTTTTCTGTCAACTTTTTACTTTTACTCCTTATATTTTTACGTAACTATCTGTACTTTATACTCCTTACATTCTCAGAATATTCTTTTAACATTATAACAATAAAAATAACAATAATAAAGTAAATAAAATAAATTTTTAAAAAGGGGCGTTACTCCTCTGTTACATTCTCTGTTTAACAGAACTCAAGATGTTCAATGTTGTATTATTTGTATTATTATTTTTATATAAGTTAATATTTGTATAGTATTATTATCATGTCTTGGAACCAAGCTCTTCATTTCATACCAAGTTAGAATAGATTTATAAAGTAAAAACAAATACAGTTCATGTTTCTTCTCTTTTTATCCCATGTCTGTTGTGGTCTGATATGAGCAGAAAATTATTATCGTAGATGTTTGTGTTATCAAACTAAACAGTGAAGATCTACATTTATGGACAATAAATGGCCTTGGCTACTGTTACCTGGAAACCATGGAAGTGCAAAAATATGAGGGTTCATTGGATCAATGGTTGCTTGGAGCTGTAAAGGAAATGCTTCAGGGTTTCCATAAATAGAAAATGTGGTTTTACAGGGAAAAAAAACAGTTTCAGATCCTATTAATCAACATTAATTGAAAAACTTTAAACTTGTTCTACACCATGTGAGACATATATGGCTGGGAAATTAATTAAAATCAAGTAAATATTTATGTGCTTTAGGCTCCATAGTAATATTCAAGCCACGTTTGTATTAGTCACGGTTGTATGGATGATTTTTTTGTTTCCTCTACATCATCTAATAGCTATAGATACATGACAGCAACAGATGACAGTTATGAAATAAAGTCATCTACTGAGCAAATGGAAAACAGACAGAGTGAGGACATTTTAATATCCAAATTCCCTTAGTGGTACATCAGTGATCAATCATCCAACAACAAATATAGATAGAATATACAAGAAAAATAGTCAGTAGTGAATATTTACATGATGTGCAAGTGATATATGGATTTAAAGTCATTGTATACAAAAATACTAAAGACAAATAAAACACATTCACACAAAAAGGACCTAATACTGAGTGAATAATCAGCCTACATGGATACATGGGGGGATAGAAAATACAGTTTTAATGTGAATATATTAAAATATATCAAAGAAATGGTTGTCGCAGTGTCTAAAATAAGTAGCATATTGGGTGATCTTGGATAAAGGGGTTCAGTCCATTCCAAACAAATATAAATCCAGGCAACTCAGAGTAAACAAAGAGGAAGTAAATTAAAAAGCCTTTATTAATGCATGGCTAGATGAGGATTTAAAAAAAAACTGACATGTTTTGACCATATGGTTCTTCCCCAGGGCTTAGTCAAGGAGATGCCTGGATTTATCTTTGTTTGGAATGTTAAAATATATATTACATATATTATCCATCCATCCATCGTAAATGTTACTTCTTGGGCATAGCTCCCCAAAGTCAATATTTTTCAATAAATCAATAATTTACTTGATATATAACTAACATTTTTTTTTAAGGGTCATACTTTTGATTCTGGAAAAAACTATGTTTCCTGTGTAAAGTCTTCAGTTAGTGTTCCTCTAACCTTCTATGCTATGACTGCCCCTAACATTACTATGTAGAACCATAGGAGTCTTCACACACAGAAAAGTGTTTTATATCAAAGTCCTTTTTTCAGACCCTTTGGGGTTAGGGTTGTCAGTGTATGGACCCAAAGCACTTCTCTTTGTAGTAGCATATTACTAATATCCCCTTCTTCATACCAAAGAAGAGCAATGCTGCTCAGACTGTCACAGCTGAAATAAAGGATTAGGGTTACACCAGTGTGAGAACTGTCATCCTTTTTTATGTTTTATTCCACTTGGATGTGTATGTCTTGGCATCTTACTCTAGAACTGTCCCAGCAGCACTGTTCAGCAGCCAACAGTGAGTAAAACAGTTGATATTTGCAGCTAAAATAACACTGCCAAAACTGCTAAATACACCTAATGCATCAGAATGAATCAATTATTCATAGTGTAATACACATGGTGTGTTATTTCTGCAGTGACAGGCTTTCTTCTAGTTTTGACACTCCAGTTTTCTATCACCATAATCAGTGCTGTGTTGTATTTTTCATCAGTAAAAGATCTATCTGTTTTTTGTGCATTTGAACCTCTAACATTTTGAAAATAACTTGTTTTCTCATCTTTCAGCCAAACAGGATTGAATCAGGTATTTCTAACTGAAGTAAAGCAAACTTCAAAAAGGAAAACACCACCAAAGTCAGTGATTGTTTTTTCAGCCTCTAATAGAGTAAACATGATTAAAGGCTTTGCTATCTGAGCTTCAGGCCAGGTTTCTTCCATTCCAGTTAGTCACTGTAGTTTCTTATCTACTTAACTCTGAAGGGTGATATGTAAGATTCATATTCAGGTGTAGTCTGTACTGGACTGTATTGTTCTGGCCAGAGGTTGTTTGTTCATGTTAACTAATGGATGTCTCTGTTGCCTCTGGACATACAGTACATATTGATTTCTACACTGAAAAAAGTTCAACATTGAATCAAATTCAACATTCTTCTTCAATAGGTCACACATAAAAACATGTAGTTGAGTGAATCAAATTAAATTAAATTAGAATAAGCCTATTCAATTTGGTTCACTCAAATAGGTTTTTTGCGTGACCATAAAAAGTTAAAATCGTGAGATAAAAAGTCAAAATTATGGAATACAAAGTCAAAATTATGAGATAAAAAGTTTAAATTATGGCATAAAAAGTCAAAATTATGAGATAAAAAGTTAAAATAATAGCATAAAACATCAAAATCATGAGATAAAAAGTCAAAATTATGGCATAAAAAGTCAAAATTATGGCATAAAAAGTCAAAATTATGACATACAAAGTCAAAAATATGACATAAGTAGAAATTGAAGAAGAATGTTTAAGTTGATTCAATATTTTACTTTTTTCAATGTATAGAGATCATGCTATTTTTGTTCAGTAAACATGCTCTCTTCTCCAAAACATACAATAGCAGCTCACATTAGCCTAGCATTAGTGTCTCCTGACCTCAGTGTGTGTCCAGCAGACGTACACTATATCCTTTCAGTTTATGAACTTCTTGGCCCTAATGAGGGTTGGGGGTCTTTCCCAGCTACCACTGGAGAAAGGCACCATGGATGTGTCGCCACACTTGTAAAGCACCTTGAATTGTCCTGTACATGAAATGTGCTATACAAATACATTTGCCTCGCCTTGGACATGTGTCCATGTGTCCCTAACGGTCGGACCTAGTACGATTCAAACCCTTTGGTCATTGTTTTTATTTGGTCATTAATTCAGCCACTGAACCACAGCAACACATTACTTTACATTTAAACTATTTACTTGTTAAATGATTACATCTTTATTCATTTTTATTTTAAAAAAGTTAATAGGATGTTATTTTAACAAAAGGCACCATATTGTTTTTCAACTTTTACGACTTCTACATACAAAACTACAGCTACATTGATTATTCTGAAATAAACAACATTGTATTTTCACTTAGAGTTTTTTTTATGCTGCAGTTTTACAACTTTTTGCTGTTAATTCTATTGTCATTGTTAACAGTGCAGCAAATATATCATTGGATATTAAATCACAGTAGACAAGTTTTAGCAGGGTGCAGACTTTTTCCAGACCTGTTTTTAAAACTGCTTAAAACCATGACTTGAAGTACTTTTATACTTCTGAGCCTACATTTTTTTGATTGAGATTGTACCTGCTGTCTGTAGTAGAAAAGTTTATTTTAGTAAATGTATAAATGAATGAATGCAAAATTTGCAATAAATTCTGTTTTACTAACAGAAACCTTTTCAAAACACATGAAAAATCACACTTTTCACTACAATCATTCCAGTACAGAGTAGTTAGAGAAACCATATCAACCTTATTTATTCTTTCCTTATGTATTTTTCATCTTACAAGAACATGTGCCTTTGAGCGTACTCCAAAATTCGACTATGAGATAAACTTTTTTCCATAATTTATGAAGACTTCCACAAAAACAATCCCAATTTTTGAAGGTCTAGAAAACAGTGTTTCAAACATTCATACTTTTTAAGACCTCCAAGACCTGAACAAGCACCCTGTTAACCCATAAACACCCAGTACTTCTTTTATCTTAGTTCCCAAGTGAGTCATCACTGTTAATGCTAATATTATGCTCATCATTGTGCATTCTTATGTGAAAATCATATATGTTCCTATATTTATTTCATTGACCATGTTGATAGAAGAAAAAAAAAAAACAACTCCAAGGGGCTATATAAAAAGATTTAGCTAATACTGTATGCATTTCCCTGATGTTTCATGGATTTAGGTATAACTGTTAAGTGAAATGATGCATTTACTGTATGTATATGTTATATGTACATCTATTATTATGAATAAAAAGGGGGGACAAACTCAAATTAAAGTTGAGGCTTCTTATAGAAAAACTGAGAAAACAGAAGAAATGTGTTTTTCAGGAAAATATATCATTAATTTAGCAAGGGATCATGCACTGTTCGACCCCGTTGGGGAATATTTATTTGATAGTAACGCTTGGGCAATACATTATCCCGCTTATTCTACTGTTATTACAGCTTATTACTGCTACTACTCTAACAGATTGGATAAAATAGCCTCTACAATGTAGCAACTATTTACTTTCAAAGTGGCTGAACTACCTGCGGAGTGATATGGTACCGTGAATCTGAAGTGACAAAACCCGTTGCCATTGGCAGCGGGCGTTAATGGTGCAGCGGGCGTTAATGGTGCAGCGGGCGTTAATGGTGCAGCGGGTGGTTATCGAAAAAAAATCCACCCGCAGAAGGCTGGGAACGTCAATTCAAAGTGAACGGGAGCTGTCGCAATGTTCTAGAGGGCTGTAGAATAAACAAAAAAAACAAAAAACAACTGTGTCCATCCACTGTCACTGATCCAACTCCATGGGTGAACAAATGTTTCCAAAGTTCACTAGCCTCTGAATCTCCAAATGGGTCACATGTGATGACCATGAAAAGACCACAAACTGTATTTTACACCAACTACTTACATGTATTGATAGGATTAGTGGATCAACAGTTATTGAACTGGATATCTAGGTCTTTATAGGTTAAAGGCGTTTACACACAAGGAGGATGATGGGTAAATGACACTGTCAATGCAAAAATACTCATCTATGAATGTCTTGTTTCAAACCTCTTCAAACTGACTCAGTTTCATTTGGATCCTGTGGGTCTCATCTGACATCTTATTTTCTTTAGACCTTGAATTGAATGTCTTCTGTTCTTTCTGGGTTTGTCTCCTGGGTTCCATCTGTTTACTGCAGTAGTTTTTAAACCCGGTCCTCGTGGCCCACTGTCCTGCATGTTTTAGTTTAGTCCCTCTTCTATCACACCTAGTTCAATTATTGATCAGCTCTTCAGAAGCCTAATCATGGTGTAATGGCTTCCAGGTGTGGTGGAAGAGGGAGATGGTTTTTTTATTTTTTATGTAATGTTTTTCATTTATTTTTTAAATTAAATTAATACTTAATTATTTTAATATTCAAAACTTCTTAAAATGGTTTTATTTATTTTTTTAATTGTTAATTTAAATGTCTTGAATTTAAAAGATTAATTTAAAAAAGAGGGATATATTTTTTTTAATATTTTCATTTAATTTATGTGTTTATTTATTTAAAACTAGTTTTAATTGACTTTTTTTATTAGTTTTATTAAAAAATAAAAAAAAAAATAAAAAAGGAAAGGGAGATATATAAAACATGCAGGACACTGGGCCACGAGGACCCGATTTGGTCTCGTGTAATGTCTTCTATTCCTTCCAGTGTATGTCTGTGACAGTATAGACCCAGCAATGCAAGTTCTGTTGTCTGTAGTGAACAGTGTTGTCAGATGGGAAATGACAAATTATTATACTAGAAGCTTAATTATTGTATTTTGAGGAAAATCATTGTACATTACATACACAATTTGAAATCTATCAGGACCATCTGCTTCAGTAAAACATTGTCACAGACTATGTATAGTATACCTTATAATGCAGTTTTAAGTAAACTAAGCTGCCAATGTATATCATATGGAATGAACACTGCAGAATATGAGTCATATTTCACCATCGTCTTAAATATCATGTATCATCCTGTTTCAAAAAAAAAAAAATTGACACTTAATATGTATATATGAAGAATAAACATCAGTCTACTTAAATTACTAAAGTGCTTGATAATTGAAAAAAACTTTGTGAAGAGCGCTTTCTTGCAGTTTTATTGTGTTTGAAACACACTTTATAAATCAGGAATTAAAACCAGGCCTTTCTTCAAATAACACTTTACAGTAAGTGCTGCTGAAACTTTAAACTTGTTGACTGAAAAATTAAAATCACAATCATGTGTCCCTTTAAATAACACTTGACCTGAGGTAAAAGCTTAATGCAAATTAGGGCCATACAACATTATCCTCTATGACTGACCTGTTCAATGTCCATTATTAGAACTCATATTTTGGGGGACATCTCACCCAGGGGTGGGTTACATCCTGCATCACTGATGTGGGTTCTTGTGTCATTATCCAGTTATCTCACCATCATTCACACTCAAAGTAAATGCCCAGTACGCAGAAAGTAATAATCAAGTACATTAATTCCAGAGGTGTTCAAAGTACTCACATTCTGTACTTAAGTAGAAGTACAGCTACTTCTGTTAAAAAAAAAAAAAAAAAATACTCTGGTAAAAGTAGAAGTACTGATTCAACTCTTCTACTTAAGTAAAAGTAAAAAATACAACTTCTCAATTGTAATAATAATTTTTTGTCATGCAATTAATAAATCTAAAATCTGAAAAATGTCAAAAGTATCTAAAATTAAGCCTTTAAAAGTGAGTTACTGTGTAGATAATGTGTTTGATCGAGTCAGTTACTCATTTTTGTGGATATGGGCAGGAAATTTAGGAAAAATGGGGGAAGAAAAGTCACAATTGAGATAAAAAGTCATGAGATTTCAAAAAGAAAAAAAAAAGTTAGAAATATGAGATAAAAATGCATAATTTTAAGATAAAAAGTCAAAATTCTGATATAAAAAGTCAAAATTGTGAGATAATAGTCAGTTTCTTTCCTCCACTGATTTTCTCTCTGAAGCGACTGATTTTTCGTACTGACAATATAAAGAGTATGAAGTACAGATATTTATACTAATATGTAGGGAGTAAAAGTCAAAAGTTGCCAGAAAAATTAATACTTAAGTAAAGTACAGATACCTAAAAAAAAATCTACTTAAGTACAGTAATGAAGTACTTTTACTTAGTTACTTTACACCTCTGATTAATTCACTGTAGACAAGATACTTAGTTGGCGACGCAAGAATGTAGTTACTGTAGGAATCCAACCTGTGGTCAATTCTCATAGATTCGGGCATTTACTAGGTTGCCAGGAAAATGCTTCCACACACTTATTTAGGTCTGGGAACAGTGGGGGGGAACACTGAATTTGGCCTGGGGGGTGGCGTATCCCTTTAAATCAGACTGAAATCATTACTGTTCACTGGAGCTTTAAGTTAAATTCTGAATTGTCTTTTAAATATTTTTTATGTCTCTTATTTTAATTGTCTTTTAATGCATTTTAATTTTCTTATATGTTTTATGTAAAGCACCTTGAATTGTCCTGTACATGAAATGTGTTCTATAAATATATTTGCCTTGTCATTATCCAATTTCTGGAGTTATCAATTATTCAAGTGATCATGTAAACAGTGTAATCTGATATAATTTGTCAAACAACAATCTGATTATGAAAAATTGGATTAATACTTCTTGATTATACTTGGCTTCCATATTATTTACATGTGAAAACAACCAAAAAAAGAAATATCATTTTGATAAGCTTCTGTTTGGATAAATCAAATTGAGATGGAAATTGTTCAAACCAAATATATTATACAAAATTACTGTTGACTAGATAATGTGGGATAATGAAAAAGAACATTTACACCACAACTGCCTAATGCTTCAACTTCATAGCTAAATGCAATAGAAATATATTGTGAAAGCAATACAATATGTGTAGAAGTATAACAAAAAGTAAGAATTACTTTGGCATTTACTGTCAAGTTGATGGCCATTAACATCCAGAGAATTTGTTTTATTTTTTTTATTTTAATGTGATTGTTTTGAAGGTTGAAAGTTAAGGTTCATTTGTTTTGTGTTTGTGCAGATCCTGGGACTGGTTTTCTCCATGACCATGTTCTGTCAGGCAGTGAAAGTAGAGACCTTCTACGCCTAGTGCTCGACCTCTCCGCCCTTCAGCACATTCGGATTGTTTCTCATCAGAGAGGGACAGATATAGACCCATCCCTCCTCCTCTTCCTCCTCCCTCTCATTTTCTTCCTCTTCCTCCCCACACAAAGACTCTTATTTCCTGTGCTTTGCCCTCTCTGTGACATTCCTTCTTGGATGTCACCAGTTCACAGTTCTCTGCTAATTATCAACAAAGCACAGTGTCAATGTAATACCTGAGTTGGTTCCTATGGTTTGCTCTGTGTCAAAAGCTAATTTCTGTGATACATTATTATGAAACAGTATTATGAACATGTATAAAACTGTGTAACCCTTTTTTTAAACATGTGTTTTGTTTTAAATTATTTTATGGTTTGTATGTGTTTCCAAATGAGAGCTACAGCCTGGAAAGTGCACTGTTGAGGTGCTGCAAATGCATGTCTGCGATGGTGTGTATTAAATGTTTTTGGCTCGACTAAATAACACATGTGACTGTGTCATTCCTCAGCATCAAATGCCCTACACTGTAAAAAGTAAAAGATTCAATTAACTAAAAGATTCTTCTTCAATAGGTCACACATAACAAAATCTAGTTGAGTGAATCAAATTATATTAAAATAACCCTTACCAATTTAAGTTGGTTCACTCAACTTGATATTTTTTTATGCGTGACCATAAAAAGTCAAAATCACGAGATTATAAAGTCAAAATCATGAGATAGAAAGTCAAAATCATGAGATAGAAAGTCAAAATCAAAAGATATAAAGTCAAAATCATGACATATAAAGTCAAAATCACAAGCTATAAAGTCAAAATCACGAGATATAAATTCAAAAATCACAAGCTATAAAGTCAAAATCACGAGATATAAATTCAAAAATCACAAGATATAAATTAAAAAATCACAAGCTATAAAGTCAAAATCACGAGATAAGTCAGAATTATGAGATAAAAAGTCAAAATTGAAGATTTAAGTTAATTCAATGTTTTACTTTTTTCAGTGTAGTCTTTCAAAGTGTAATCCTGTTGTATTTATGCCTTAAAACAGTGCAAACTTCAATAACAAACGAATAAGAACCACAATGGGAAATTGCCAGAAAGTAGTGTAAAGGGGGCGGGCCTCGTAAAGAGAGTAAAAAAAATAAAAATCAAACTAAAAACACAGTGAGAGCTTAACCCAGGTGAAGCAAGCATGAGTGCGGTAGTCATAAAAGGATGATTTATTAAAAAATCCGTTAAAACAATGACATTTTCTAACGAATAAAACCCGGTTTAAAAGTTCATTAAAATCTGGCAAGGGCCAGGCCACGTTTCTCTCACTGTCGCTTGTTGCTCCCGGCTGCTCCCGGCGTCTCCCGGCGTCTCGCCGCACCGCTGCTCCCGGCGTCTCGCCGCACCGTTGCTCCGGCGTCTCGCCGCACCGCTGCTCCGGCGTCTCGCCGCACCGCTGCTCCGGCGTCTCGCCGCACCGCTGCTCCGGCGTCTCGCCGCACCGCTGCTCCCGGCGCCTCTCCGCACCGCTGCTCCCGGTGTCTCTCGGCGTCTCGCCGCACCGCTGCTCCCGGCGCCTCTCCGCACCGCTGCTCCCGGTGTCTCTCGGCGTCTCGCCGCACCGCTGCTCCCGGCGTCTCGCCGCACCGCTGCTCTCGGCGTCTCGCTGCACCGCTGCTCTCGGCGTCTCGCCGCACCGTTGCTCCGGCGTCTCGTCGCACCGCTGCTCCCGGCGTCTCGCCGCACCGCTGCTCTCAGCGTCTCGCCGCACCGCTGCTCTCAGCGTCTCGCCGCACCGCGGGGAACCTGTCCACAGGACACCCAGCCGGCCAGCGCCCAACCCACACCCACCGAGTCACCCCTGCCGGGCCCCAAAGGCACCGCTGCTAGGGAACCTGTGAACATGTCCACCCTAGTGACTCGATGGGTCGGCCGGGCTGGCTGGGTAAGTCTGTCCCCCCGCGGCGCGGTCCGCCTGCCGGCTCAGCCAGCCGGCTCTGCAGCCGGCTCTGCACCCGGATCTGCTCCCGGATCTCCTCGTGGATCTGCCTGCTCTGGCTCACCTGTGAGGCGCTTAAAAATCCCCTCCCCCCAGCACAGGTGTTGCTCATCACAATCAACCTCAGCTGCTCTCTCGTAGCTGACAGAGCCGTAGGGGCGTGCACACATTGGTAATAATAAAAAAACACTACACACCAAAGCAAAACATAAAAACAGTACCTCTGTCACAGTAGTCGCCTATGTAAACTTGGAAAAGTTGTCCCTCTGCTGAGACATGAATCTTTAAACATTTTGTACAATCTTAATAGTGAGCATTAATTACACATATCTAAAGAAAGTAACTGATGGGACACTGATGCAACATTAAAAAAATTTGTCAGAGGAATTTGAATGAAGAAGAAGAGGGATCCTCCAGACCGGCCCGAGGCGTTCTCCCTCAGCACCAATCATCAGTCCAATGGCAAAGATTTATGTGCAGTCTTTGAAGCCTCCTTTAGCCGTTTTGCAACTCTTTAAATTTCCCTTTTCTCCCTTTCTACTTTGGGCTGTCGAGTCTAATCCTGGCCATAAGAGACACTCTGTGATTAAACATCCCCATTGGGAAAATGTTTAAAAAAGGTGTTTCAGCTACAGTTTGGGCTCCAAGAATCGCAGGTGCATGGGTGCCTTTTTCCTGCATTTGTTAGGATTTTTCTTCTACTGCTTCTTTTTCTGCCTTCAAATAATCTGGACCTCAGAGAGCAAAAGTCCCAAAGCAATCAGATCTGTGGAAATGTTTCATATCTTTCCCTCAAGTCAACCAATAAATTACAGAGGGGACCCAGTTGGTGGAGCTGCAACAGGTGATATTTGGGAAGTTTATGTGTACTCTATGGTCCTGACTCAGGATTTCTACCATTTTCAGGAATGGAAATAATTATTTGGTTCAGATGCAGTATCTGTAACTGTAATTTATTAACCTGCACCTTATTATTACTGCATGAAATGATTCCCAAAGAGACACAGGTGCATTTAAAACAATACACCTCATACACTGATGCAGAAACAAAGCATAAATAAATAATGAAAGCTTTGCTCCATCAAAAAGTGTGTACTAACAGGAGAAAAGAAAAGCATAAAAAATACAGTGCGTTTCCCCAGACTTGTGACCCAAAGCACTGCTGTCAGCTCAGCTGTGATTTATTATTTGTTAAAACAGGCCTTGGTTAAAAGTCAAGTCAGGACTTGACTTACTGTCGTCCAGTATCACAAATCACAAATTTGCCTTGAGGAAATTTACAGTCTGTACACATCTGATGTCATCAGGTCATCTATCTTCACACCCTTTATGTAACTAAAACATGTAACAAGAAAAAGTAGAACATTCAGAAAGATGAACTGGATTCTTCCACAAAACAGACATGGTATATATTGCAATTAGACTGTACTTTATTCTAACTATGTATTATGCAGCTGTGGTGTTAATGTGATGCAGTTAATGTCAAACCACAAGTGAGAGAATATTCTTTATAGCTGAATAATCCTCATGATCCTGTGTTACAATTTGTACTGGGTTATCGGCAGGACACATCCATATAAGGAGCATATTGGTCTCTATCAGCAACCTGTCCAACACAAAGAGCTATTTTTGACCACAAGAGAAATAAAAATGTTATTTGTTAATATGAAAAACACAAAGCTGACTCCTCGTGTAATGAAAAAAGGCTAATTATAAACTAATGCAAATTAACTTTGTGCTGTTGTGGCAGTAAAAGGCACCATGCCCAGTTTTACTATATGACACATAAATTAGTAGATTAAATGTTAAATAAATCTTTTCCATTTCCATATGTTCATGGTTTTGAGAGCCACTAGAGAGAACCCACATCTGGCCCAGGCGCTGTGGTGCAGACCTATGTTCTCTTGAGATCATTAACTTTGGATTTATAACATTCATTTCTATATTATGGTAATATTGGCATGATTTGCAGCTTTTTCATGACGATGAAATAATATAACATGTTTATACAGTTTATGACTCAAGTCAATGTCAAAGACATCTCTGAGAAACTAAGTTCAGCCCTTTTGCTGCCAGAGCTAATGACAATGGTAGAGGTTATGGTAAAGTAATAAGGAGGAGGTTTGCAGTGCACAACAAACATCACAATGAATGAGATATCAGGTGTAGAAAAATAGAAATACACAGGTACAAGACTGTTGGGCATGTGGTTTTTTTCCTCATCTCTATTCGACAGGGCCATGGGAGGGACTTGATGTCCAACAATCTAGTTGTTTTCATGGTCTGATACTCCAGACCAGTAGCTGCTGGTCCACTGGAGACACAGGGTGGTCCACAGTGTCCTCAACATAATACCTGTAGAAGCTCCAGACAGAATAGAGTCTCTCTTTTGTGAGTTTGCACAATACAATCTGCTAATGCTAACACTAGGCGCTGTACAGTATGTACTAGGACAAGCAAAATTCTGTTCAAATTTTTTCACAAAAATATCCATGAAATAATAATAATAATAAAAAAAAAAAAAGTTCAAACTACCGTGTAGTAATAATGTAGTAATAATCAACCAGTAGTTAAAAACATTTAAACCACATTTCCACTTCATGGTATCAGCTCTCCTCGATTCTATTCAGGAACCATGTACTATTCCTTGAGAGTGTTTACATAACAGATACCGTCGTACCTAGATGTCATTGCGATGTGCCATTAAGCTTGCGTTGCTTTTTTCGTCAGCCACCAAAGATAAAAATGTCTTAACCTCCATACCCGGCTACAGTGTAGTTTTGTGGACTGCATCTGAATTTAACAAACAGGTATGTTAACTATAACTACAAATCTAGTTCTTTTCATGGTGGGTTGTATGTTGATAACGTAATGACACAGTGACAGCTCCACCATCAGTGACTATGCTGACGATACATGCAAAAATATTAATAAATAAATCTAATTACTGAGTGAGGTATGTTCGACTCCCAGACACTAGGTGGTGCTACACAATCTTTTGCATTGGCATTCTACTGGTTGGCACCATACATAAAGAACAATTAGTAAACAATGTGATTTCAAGCAGACATAGAAGTAGGATAACTGCGAGTGAGGATATGGATGATAATGCAGCAGCTCAAGTTACGTACGGTTAAATCTGATTTATTATACATAATGTGTACGTTATCATACTGTGTCTCTGGTCACTTAAGGAAGGGGGAGAGTCCAGGCCAGTTATATTTGAGCTAAGCTTGGCGTGTGTATATATGGGTGGAGAAGCTCAATTAGAACCAGATTATCCAGCTTGAATAGTCTGACTTCTAAAAGTTCAGTTTGGTTCAATTACAGTCCAACTAACATGGTTTTAAAATATTATGTGGACTAAAGCAATAAACTGAATTTCTCTAAGTGCATGTAAACATACTGAGTGTTGCAGGAATGGTAACATGAGCTATGATTTCATTAGAGAATTCAAATATAATTTTAGGGTACAATTTTTGTGTCCTCTTGAATCAGAATTGTTGGTGTGTTTTTCCTCCTTGGTGAGTGGATGATTTTCATTGAGTTACAGAGTGAGGTCCAAATATAATCAGGGCTCCACATGGAACACAAATGAAAAGATGAACCTATTCCAAATGTCAGCAGTAACATCTGCTACACCTGTGTTTAGTCACCCACACTAATGTGTTACACAAGCACATGACGGCAGAATGAGGCCTGCATGGAATAGATTTCCATTTTCTTCTCTTCTTATGTTTGTAAAGGAGTAGCAGAAGTATAAACATATACATACGGTCCCATTACACACAACTCTAATTACTTTATTTGACTAAAGAACAGAAAAGCACAAAATAATACAGCTGTATTTTCTTTAAACACTGCCATAACTGACCTGGATTAAACTGCTTTTCCTTTAAATATTCATTTATAAACTACATTTTATATTCCTATACTGGTTTATATTTTTTTATTTTGCTTTGATTTATCTCTTTGATTGATTCACTATTTAACCCCTAGCATTGATACACTTCTGCTACAGCCACACCAAATGTGAATTTACACGTGTACTCCTGTGACGCGCCGTGTAAACACCCAAGTTTGGACACTGTACAATTTGCAGCCGCTCTGGTCCGCCATGTCAGTCTGTCCTCAACTATGGCTCAGATCATTTGGATTGGTGCTCTGTACCTGCTCTGGAGGTCCCAAATATGTCAGAGGGTCAGACGCTGTCACTTTTGGTTTCACCTGATCCTGCAGAAGCACCTACAGCAGGAGAATTCCACCACCTCCTCCAGAAACTCCGCCTGGATGAAGTCCGCTTTCACCGGGATTTCAGGCTCAGTCCGAGCATCATACATCATTCCATCATGACGTTTGCAGCATCTCAACGCTGATTGGCTTTCATGGCACGGCGTCACACGAATTTGCCTAAAACATTCAATATTTTCAACTCTAGTGTTTATGCGTATTTGCGGCAAAACCCAAGGCCCAAAATCCAACGCACCGCCTGGGGCGAATCTGCATCAAAACGCGTCTCTCAGTTGACTTTGTATGTAATCTCGATGTGTGAATGTGAAAATTTGTGTTCGGTGTGGCTGTAAAGACACACAAGTATTCAGTATTTTATTTGGAAACAATGTCTTACTGAGAATATTACTTTGAAATAGTTTTAAATGGAATCTGGAAACTTTAGACATATATATATATATATATATATATATATTCCATAACCAGGTAGCGGGCATACTGTACAGGAACATCTGTAAAGAGTATGGACTGGAGGTCCCAGGGTCAAGATGGGAGAACCCCCCAAAGGTGACAGAGAACAAACAGGCCAAGATCCTGTGGGACTTCCAGATTCAGACTGACAAGATGGTGATGGCCAATCAGCCTGACATAGTGGTGGTGGATAAACATGAGAAGACAGTGGTGGTGATAGATGTAGCAGTCCCCAGTGATAGCAACATCAGAAAGAAAGAACATGAGAAGCTTGAGAAATACCAAGGGCTGAAAGAGGAGTTAGAGAAAATGTGGAGTGTGAAGGCAACAGTGGTACCAGTAGTGATCGGAGCACTAGGGGCAGTGACCCCCAAGCTGGGAGAATGGCTCCAGCAGGTACCAGGAACAACATCAGAGATCTCTGTACAAAAGAGTGCATTGCTAGGAACAGCTAAGATCCTGCGCAGAACCCTCAGGCTCCCAGGCCTCTGGTAGAGGACCCGAGCCTGAAGGAGACACCGCCCACGTGGGGCGAGAGGAACATTTTTTTTTTTTTATATATATATATATATACACACACACACACACACACACACATACACACTGTATATGTTTTTCTGTTGTTTTTTTTTTCTTTTTTTTTTTTTTTACAAAGATGTCATTTCTATCCAGGGGTGTATCTATTGGTGGACCTGAGTGGGCGGGGCCCACCCTGATTGACAGTTGTGCCCACCCAATCACAAGCTCAGAAACAGAATTCTAGACCGATTTTCATTGCCTCAAACTGAAATGTTGATCAATAACCTTAATATAGTTATTTATTTGTAAATGTCAATGGAAATAAACTATGTATATTTAATTATTATTAAATTGGCTATTTAATAAACTAAAAGGAACATTGTGTCAGTGACATGTCAATGGAGTGTACATCACAATCAATAAATAAGCTTTTTTTTCCCAACTGAGCTTGTCTGTGCAGCATGTTATTTTTATTGTAGTTATTATTATAATCATCGTTATTATTGTTGTTGTATTATTGGTACTAGCAGTAGAATGGTACGTGCGCGGGGTGGCGTGGGGGTATGGGTGTTGCCCACCCTGACTTCACTTGGGACCGTCTAAAATTAGCCGTCTAGATCCGCCACTGTTTCTATCATTTCTACATTATGCATTGTTTATATTCACTGTACATTTACTTTGTGTATTGTTTGTATATGCGTTTCCCACCACCTCAACACACTAACTCAAATACGGTAAAAAAAAAAAAAAAATATATCTATTTTTTATTAATTAAAATAATAAGAATAATAACGTACAATATAAGATATGAAATCCTAAGAGGAGGAGGCAGAGTCCTAAGACGCACGTAGGACGTAGCTGCAGGTTTGTGTTCCAACCAACAAGAGTTCACAGTTTGACCAATCAACTCTCTGAAGACTGAGATCAGTTGAGATAATCAAGTCAGGTGTGCTGCTGCTTGGTTTGAACAGAAACCTGCAGTCACACCGGCCTTTTGGGAATGGTTTGCCCATGCATGATACCTATCATCAAAATGTGATGATAGGTTTATGTTAAAACCATATACAGTACATAAATGCATACAGTGGAAGTGCAGTAATAGTTGTTTGATACTGTGGTTCAGGAACTGGATTAGTCTTAGAGATGCGGTTGGACAGGATGTGAGTGTTGAAGGCTCAGTGACCTGCATTCTGAACAGGACTGGGACTGTGCTCAAGGGACAGGACTCAGTCTGGAACCTGTACTTATTCAACAAAAATGGACCACATGATCAAAGCTTACTGACAGATATCAAATGCAAAAGAAAACATGTTTCAGGAAATTTGACCCCTTTAATATTGAAAATTAGCTTTTTGTTAAATATTTTAATTTGAAAAAACACTGCAACAATAAACTCATTTGAAAAGCAGGTAAAGGCAGCATTTCAAGGGCAGGTCATTTCAGTACTGGCAGACACTAATACTGAAATTATGGCAAATTTAAATCCATTAAAAAAAAAAAAAGACCCTTAAACCTATTCAATTCATATAGTATAGTAGTATATAATATAAACCTGTTCATACAGTATCTGTACATTCTGTACTTATATCATAGGATCCATGAAAAATATAATAAAACAAGACACCACATTGTCATTGCCATTACCTTCAAACAGTGGAAAATAAACTCATCACAATTAACCATATTTCCTTAATCATTACAGATAAATTCATACAGTTTGGTAAATTTCAGTCCATAGATTACATGAAAGTGTCACCATGAATTATTTATTACCACAGAAAAACAACAGTACGTTAGAGAAGAGCAGACAAATTATAGTTTAAAGGGATAGTTCACTATTTTTCACATGAATTTGTATAGAATCAGTGTCTTTACTCTAGTGCACCCACAGTGACTTACCCCCAACAGTGTCCTGTGAGTTGAGTTCCTAGTTCCTGGGGTCACCAAAATATGTGCTACTTCTCAAAACACAATGTGATTGAATGAGTGATTTATTTGCATAACAAAACCTCACACCTCATAATTGCTTGGAGCTACTTTCTCTCAATAGCGATCAATGTGCGCTGTGCACCTTCGCAAATTACTTTCATCAGTTGTTAGGTAGTTTGTGGCTGCTATGTGCAGGAGCACAGCTGTCAGCAGTGACAACATGCAACTACTTTCGCTTTGACCAAAACCTGACTCACAGGACACTGTCGGGGGTACGTCACTGTGGGTGCACCAGAGTAAAGACGCTGATCCCATATAAGTTCATGTGATAAATAGGTCAACTTTTCCAGACACAGAAAATTACAGCGCAAATAATGTCCTTGGCAAGATGACAGATGAAACCAACAGTCATGTGCTATGATGTACCTTTAATGGGGCTCTCCTTTCATTTGTCTACTAAACTGGACATTAACTATTAATAATAATCAGGCAAAAGACTGACGTTGAGTTTAAATAGAAGTAGGAATTAATTTAGCTCACTTTGACTCCCAAATGATTCTTTATTTACCATCACAGCTGCTTTTAGAATTCAGCCAACTTCATTAAAGTTTTGGCCTTTGATATATGTGTTAACATACCAATTAAAATATTGTCATAATAAAGCTTGTTTGCCCAATACCATTATTGTTCCATTGTGTTTAGTGTAAAACCATGAAGGAATACTACACCATTTAAAATACTATTTAAAGGTGTATATATTACTGAATGCTGTAAATTTACATTTTACTACAAACGCTACACTACTACAAACATGTGGTCCTTGTGCATAAATACTGCATATATTACAATTTCAATGCCACTGATATCCATATCAAATAGAATACAATAAATCACAAACATTTCCAAAGAGGTCATACTCAAAATACAGGGACACATGTATAACAAATAAAAAATTAAGTGCACAAAATGGCAGCATCAAAGGTTTTGATAGTGAACTGTTGTCAGAGAAACCTTAGGGCAGAAAAAAGAAAAAGAAAAAAAAACAAAAACAATGGAGTCTGGGAACTATAGTGAATTCAGGTCAACTCTCTCTGAACAGAATGTTTCTACAGCCATTTGAAGGCATCCATTTCTCCTTTTTCTGCATCTTTAACATCATGCTCCATGCCTAAATTTAGGTAGTTATTGATGTATGATTGATGCACAAAAGCACTATTCATCACTATTTCACTTTAATAAATATACCAGCATGATGCTTTTGACATCAGCATCGACGCATAGGGGCATGAAATCATACATTTCATTCCTTTCAAATCAAAGATAGGAAAATACATTATAAAAATGAAAATAATGATTAAAAAACCCAAGTACCATAAATGCACCACATCTGTTCACTTGATTTTCATTCCACACATAAAAATTAATTGTCCTGCTCAGACACAGTAAACATTTTAAAGACATTCATTTTGTCTCTTGTCTTTGTAAAACCTAAAGTATTTTTTACCAAACTTATCATTATCCCAGTATGCTACTATTATTCCTGAAAGAGTGTCTTCGTCCATGTCCCAAAGTGCTCACAGATAAACAGTTAATTTCCATCTGTTTCTTTATTCTTCTCAGAAGGCGTTGTCTCATGTGTGAACCACATAATGTGTTTGTGAGGTGAAAATTAAGCACACTAAGTTGTGTTCGTGCTGAAAGACAATTAAGTGACAAGTCAAGTCTTTCAGACCATTATTTGAATGTGCTACAAACAAAGAAATGTGAAAATGACATGTCTGAAAATGACTTGTCATTCTACAACCAGCTGAAACAACAACCACAAACAGCATCAAAGTAAAAACATATATTAAAACAAGGCAGTCAGAGACAGCAGACCTCTGCCAAGGATTAATATGGCGTCATATGACGTCAAAACGTGACGTGATTAAGCTGTAGGTGTTGACCCATCTGATGTCCAAAGGTGAGATGATGTGATGAAAAAACAAACAAACAGATTCTATCTTGTCTGAATCCTGAGATATTACCACTGATGTGTTTTAGCTGTTGACCTTTAGTGTGACCTTGACCTTCATTACTCAAAATCTAATGGGTTCTTCCTTGACCCATTGACACAACCTCAAATTTAATACCTCCATGGTGGTAAAAAAAAAAAAATCTATATAGGAAAAACAACAGTATAATAATATGTATAAAAATATCTATACATTAAAAAAATTTATCAAATGACATCTACGAACAATATGTAAAACAAAGTTTCAATTCCAGAAAATTGCCATCTCTTGAATTATAGTTTAAGGTTCTTGACAACTCATGTGTGCACCAGCCATTATACATCAACATAAAACATTCAATAATAAATTAATCCTGTCAGCTTTACTGTGTACATTTACCATTTACCTAACTAAAGAATTTTGAAAGCTTTTGATTAAGTTTTTTAAACCTTTTAAGTGTCTTAGAGCTGCAAACAGTGGTGGGCTGTGTATTTCAGTGACCCCCATACATTAACTTAACCTCAGTATAGACTAGTCAAACAGCACTTTATTTCAGGAGCATTTAAAACCATCAAGTATGTATTCACAACTAAGATTAGGAAAGTCATTTAAGTCATTCTCCACCAAATGTTGCTCCCATCATAGTCTATCATCTTTCAACAATATGTCATTAAAGTGGCCGACAAAGGCATATTGAACTGGCTGAAGCAACATCACTTTTACAAATCTTCTATTTAAGTGACATGTGCAGACCATGTCAAACTGTGTCAGTTCACAGTTGGTTATATATTTTAATGTAGGGCCAGTTTTAAATGTCACTGTGACTCATGGACTTGGGCCCTTGGACTTGAAAGCAAATATTTAAGGATGCATTTTGATTTTATCCCACTTAACAGCAGCAGTAGATTTCTCATGCTGAGATGTCATCAAAAATGTCAAAAAAATAAAAAATAAAAGTTGTACAGTTTTTTGCTTGCAGACTTCAGGCCAAATATCACCCACTTCTCTCAAATTGATTTAGGAAATTTGGTCAAACATACCCTGTGGACTTCTGCACAAACATCTTTATGAAGTAATAAGTCTTGGTTATTTGTACAGCACTTCAGTTTTGAATGCTTTCACTGTATCTGATATAATGAAACAGTCAATGAAAAAATAAAACGTGAAAAAAAGTCACAAACACAGAGAAAACCCTCAAGACCAGTTTTTATTTTGGTCATTACTCTACATTTATTTTGGGAACAGCTGCATAGGTATAACTTAACTACCTGAAAATGGATTTATTCAACATCAGCACTGTGAAAAAAGTGGTTTAAATGTTTTTTTTAGGTTTAATACAATTGATTCAGCTATTCACCGGAAACAAAACACAGCGGTGGAGAATCCCAGCTCCAGAAAGTACAAATCTGTTCCTACTATTCACTGAACTGGCCCATTTTGATGAGCACAACTCCTCTGCCAAGTAGATGAGATGATTTGTGGAGCTGCTTCTGTTAAGAGAACAGGTGGAACCAATACCAGGTAGAACTTTTATTTTATGGAGGTGGGATGATATGATACAGTATTAATTATATATATGGGCACTAGTCTGGATGAAAGGATGTTCTGTGCTTAAATAAAAGTGATTATCATTCTCTTTTCTTCCATTTATTAATGTACCACCAACACAACTTGTCTTCTAACATTATTTTGCAAGAACACTTCTTCTGTGTCCTAATAACTATGATGAACCATCAACCCATATTCTCTTTCTACCCATTTTCCAGAACAGCAGTGGATGATGTCATCATAAATGGGCAGAATTTAGAATTGAACTATTTTAATCATACTTTTGTTCTTACCCAAGAGCCAAGAACCAAAGTGACTGGAACATGATGGTGTCTTAAAGTTGCAATATCATTACATGACATGACATTGCATTTGGCAAACACCTTTATCCAAAGTGACTTACAATAGAGACATAATTATAGCCTATAGCGCTAGTGTTATATCCTCACTCTATCATCTTTCACCACATTCATTTCACCTGGTTCCTTGCACACCTGTCCTCATCACTTCACCTTATTTAACTTCTATCCAGTTTGCCCCCGTACCTTACCTCAACAGAACCTGAGCTCTGAGTCACCTGGACCAGCGGGATCTTGTTCCAGTTGTGGTTTAGGACTATTGAATGAGTTTTTGGAACAGCATTGGCTGTTAGTTATGTTTTCTGTTCCTCTTGTGTCCGTGCTCACAATAAAGAGCCTATTGTGAAGCTTTAGAGTCTGCATTTGGGTCCTTCACACTACACAACTCCTGACAACTAGCAGTTACAAGGTAGAAAGGAAATATACAGAACAATAGGTGCAAATGCTCTCTGGGGTTAGTAAGGTTTAGTTTTTTTTTAAATAATTTGATCAAGGACATCACAGCCATTTAAAATGTGGGAGTGTTCTAGGTTGTGTCACATGAGTCTATCATCGGAAAATTAACAAACAATTATCCATCAGTGATTTCATTTTTTATATTAAAAAAGTAATATATGGCTGAAAAAAACAAAAATGTGTTTTTCCTCAAACATTTATTCAATTCATAAGTCAAACTTACAAACAAAAATGTTTTGCCTATGTCAGGGGAGACGACTAACAATATGTTTCTCAGGGGGAACATCACTGAAAAGTTTGAGAAGCACTAGCTTAGGGTATAGGTCACAGAACACGACATAGTTTAGTTAACTTAATTTAACAACAGCAACATTTCTCATTACTTACTGGTTGATGACTGTTTGCTAACACTGTGAAGAAGAGCTGTTTACATTTTGCCTGGTGAACTGAGGTGCGCTTCAATTATATATGCTGTTGTGCCGCCCGGGCAGGTAAACAGTTTAAACAATATTATTGTTTAAACTGTTGTTATTATAACAGCTCCGCAATGTTATTGCTGTTTGTTTAGCATGATTGTGACTGACAGTAACAGTTTATCCTGAAATAAAAAGTAGGTGAGACTAACTCCGTCCGTTTCCTGGATCCAGTGGAACGATAACAATATATAAACTCAGGAAAAAGTGGGGGGTATGAAATCATCTGGTTGGAGAAGTGGGGGTGTCGCAACACCCCGATCCCCCTCGGGGGCGACGCCCATGAATTTGAGTAGTGGAGTAGACATAGAGTCAGAAACAGACTGGGTCTGGGCCAGCAGAGGCATCAGTGCAGTAGATACTCATGACCAGTGTTGGGAAAGTTCACCTTAATTAGGAACTAGTTCAAAGTTCAGTTCAAGTTACTGAATATGAATTAGTTCAGTTCATCATTCATTCTTCCAAATTATGAACTAGAAGTTCAGTTACCCTAAAATTAACTTTTTCGTTCTTTTTTTCGTTCTTTTTGTGTTATTATTGTAAACGTATTATTAACTGTTTCTGACGTTATCCTGTAGGCAAAAATCAGGGGAAATCCCCGCCCCTCCAGGGGGGAAGTAAGTACCTTACCCCGGGGTTAACTTCCCTCTGCAGGTTCTTAGAACACAAGGAGCTGTTTCAATGAGCTTCGTTTTCAATGTTTATTTCCAAGAATGTGACAACACCTGCTCCGGTTGCCGGCCACCCTCTGTACATTTAACTCTTTTTCTCCGCTCCCAAAAACTCTCTGCACCCCTCATCTATGATAATGCTGTGTTTTGATCCCATTTTATTCCTTATAGGACTCAATAATTACAACGTGATAAGAACGAAATGTGAACTGCATAAGAACGCAGTTCAATAAATGCCAGAATAACTGCGTTCACAACTTCCCGTTCATTTGGCAAAAGTGAACGAAGCGTTCACGTTCGTTAAAAATATGATGTAGTTCATGAACGATCGTTCAATGAACGCGTTCAGGTGCAACACTGCTCACGACTGAGGAGAGTCTTCACATGTTTCTTGAAGGTTGAGGGAGATGATGCTAGTCTTGTCACTTCTGGGAGTGTGTTCCACTGCTGAGGGACTAATACAGAGAACAGTTTTGTCTGGTATCACTTAGAGCGAGCAGGGGGCACTGCTAGTTGGTTTGTGTTGGCGGAGCGTAGGTCTCTGGCAGGAGCATACAGCTTTAGTGTGTCCTTCAGATAAGCAGATAAGCAGGGGCTGTTCCTGAGATGGTTTTCTAGGCTAGGGTCAAGGTCTTATGCAGCCACTGGTAACCAGTGCAACTGGATGGAAACAGGGGTAACATGGGCCCTTTTGGGTTGAGCGAATGCCAGAGGTGCTGCAGCGTTCTGCACCATCTGTAGAGGTTTTATAGCACAGGCAGGTAGACCAACCAGGAGGGAGTTGTAGTAATCCAGACGTGAGATGACCATGGCCTCAATCAGTAGTTGCACTGAAGGTTGGGTGAGGTAGGGTCTGATTTTCGTCATTATCGATCATGACACCAAGGTTTTTGACGACTTTGTTTGGGGTATCTAGTGGCTGTTACCAGTAACAGCCACTAGATACTGATCCAGAAAGCATTGGCTTCCATAGACTTAGAGTGAATATTTCTGTTAATATTTTTTCTCAGGGCTCATTTCAGTGTCATTTACTTTATTTAAATAGAATAGAAGTACTTTATTGATCCCACAATTGGGAAATTATTTGGTGACAACAGCAGCGTTCAACATATACTCTAATATGCTCCCTCTGGTGGTGGTAAACTACATATGTAGTCACAGTTGCCCTGGGGCAGACTGACAGAAGCGTGGCAGCCATTTTGCACCTACAGCCCCTCTGACCACCACCAAACATTCATACACCAGTGGAGGCAATGAGGGTGAAGTGTCTTTGCCCAAGGACACAAACTGACTAGGACACCAACCCTTTGGTTATTGGACAACCCGCTCTACCATGGTTGCCTCATACTTTTGTCCAAATATGGTCACCTCAGATGCCTCAAAAAAGAACATGACAGTTTTCAAAGTTGGCCAAGCACTGATTTCATAACACCAGTTCAGCAGAACTGTATGGTTGACATTCTTCTGTTCACTGATCCTGAATTATTTTCATTATTTTCTTATTTCTACATTTATAATTAATGGAAAGTGCAACAACAGTGTTTGTGCATGTGGCTGGTGAAGTGTGGAACTAAAGAGGTCTATGTTAGACTCCACAGTGATGCTAGTGAGTCACAGTAACTTCACCTTCGTTGCTTTTGAGTAAAAAACACTCCGGGCACTTTAACTGAAGTGACAGAATATGACAAGGTGGGCTGGGAATTCGTAGGAAACAAGATGGAATGTCAAAGAAAATAAGTGATTACAAGTACAACACAACAGTTTACTCACTGATACCCTGCCATTCCAGGATACATTTTGAGTTTTAACTGTCAGTCTTTTGAAAAAACTTTTAAAAACGTAGTAAATAAATAAATAACATAAATTTAAAAAAAAAATTTAAACCAAGAGAAAGGCATATGTAAATAATATATGTCAAATTTGAAAAAAGTATATAGTGCCCCAGAAAACAATTGGATCAAGTTTCTATATTTCTATATTAAAATTTAAGGAGGAAAAAAAAACATTTAGATTCAGCCATCAATCTGTGCACTGCATCTTACCTCTTTGAACATCGAGAGAAAAGCATGTTTAAAGAATGTGTGTCAAATATGTAAATAATCTAGTAAATAGTCTTAAAGAAATTAGTTAAATCAAAAATCTTGGATGACTATAAGTGTGGGCAGAATTTATGGTAGTGTGGTTAAAAAAAAAAAAAAGAAGCTTTACCATATGTTCACCCCTAATTGACCATAAACACACACAAATTCTTGTCATTGTTTTTTTTCTTTGTATTGTCCCTTTCAACTGTCCTTTAAATTATCTTTCAAGACCTCAAAGAGGAAAATAGAATAAAGAAAAAAGTATAGAAAACTAGAAAATCCCTCAGAGCTCTGAATTAAAATAAAATAAAATAAATAAAACCAATGTCCATCTACCCAGGTAGTATGTTTTTATGTGTCCCACGTGCGGGTGTGTGCATTAAATCATCTTATCTGGAGCCTTTCATTGGAAACAGGAATCAGTCGAGTGGGAAGCATTGATGTATTAATAGAACTGGATGCCAGATTCAAAAATGGCCACCGCTCAATTCAATTAAAGTTACTCACCTGGCGCATACGCCAAAAACCTTTCTGGCTTCTGGGTTTACAGAAAAACAAGGCTTTATTTCCACAGAGAGCACATGAACCAGTTTGCTCCACCATTTTTTTCAAGTTTGTGCAGCAGCTACTGTGGCACCATCTTCTCTTTTAGATGTTCGTGCTAATGCTACTTCAGATTCACTGCAATGGGGGATGGGCTTAACCCCATGTGGGTGACCCATGAAATTCCAAAAAGAGGCGTGGAAAAGTGGTTTTCAGCAGAATGACACCTTTAATAAACTATAGGATTTTTTTTTTAAGATGCAAGGTCTGCCATAAACGTACTGATGCGTTTATGACCATGACGGCCATGTGCGGTGCAAATTAAGTAGCCACTGGGCTGTTTCTCCAGGTTGAAGAGGCTGCTCTATCTAGATATTTTGACCAAAGCATGTCACCGACAGGTCATTGAGACACTACAGAACTGTGTTCACTTGTGGAAAATGGGCATATGTCCGTTTTAAGACACTATTATTTTTGATTGCATTTGAAGGAGAAAACCTGATGACACAGTGAGCTTCACACTTTACTCAGTGAGTTATACTGTACTGTTTATAGTTCCATTTTTCATGTGCCCATCCTTATGATCCTGTAATTCAGAAAATGTCTCTAACTTGTGAGCTCATCTGAAACCTGTAAGATGGAGGCCTCACCAGTATGGGACTATTTCACTGTCAGTAACCTGTGGCATTGAAAAAACAACTTGTCATTGTAGAAAACATTGTATTGGCATTGTAACAGGTATTGGCATTGTAAAATGTTGAATAGAAAGATAAAGATGGTTGGCAGAGCGGGTCGTCCAATGATCGAAGGGTTGGCAATTCGCGTCCTGCCTCTGGCTGTCCACATGTCGATGTGTCCTTGGGGAATACACTGAACCATAAGTTGTACCCAGTAGGGTCCGGCAGCACCAGTGTATCAGCAGTAGCCATCTACTGGTCTATGAGTGTGTGTGAATGGGTGAATGTGAGGAATAGTAAAGCAGTTTGGGCACCAAGTGGTGTACAAAATGTAATATAAGTACAGTCCATTTACCATTTAAAATACAGACATACAAACATGTATTATAATGTATTTTACAATGACAATTTTTTTATTTTTTTTTTTACAATGTTTTTTTTTCTTTCACACTACTCAGGTTTTCAGTTTCAACTTACTGGCACTGTTTTAACTTGAGGGGGGGGGGCTTATAGCATGAGAACAGACTTCTACATTCTGAGGAGAGGAGAGAGAAGCTCCCCCTTGTGGCTACAGCCATTACCCTCAGGCAAACTATGGATTCGACTTCGCCCAAGACTACCAAACCACCAGTAAGTATGTTTCTTTATATTAGTTTTATTATTAGTATATAGTGTTTTTCAACATATAAACGTTATAATCACTTTATTCTTGTTGCAGTCTGTCACTGCAGTCTATCTGTAAATTCTAATTCCAGCAATAATTTCTTGAACATCAGTATACTGTGCAGGTTTATCAAGTGGTGGTAGAATAATGTTAGGTGATGAAGAATCCCTCCTGTAAGTGTTAATGTTTCTGTAATAAACTCCTCAGAGCACTTTCATATAAGCTAGCTTAGACATCATTAGCACATTTGATAAATTAGCATGATATGAAGACACTGAATAAATTTTAACTGAAACTGAAAACCCGAGAAGAGTGAAAGAAAAAAAAAACATTGTAAAAAAAATACAAGGATTGTCATTGTAAAATACATTATGAATCAAAAATACCCTCCCAAAATACTGTTTTTTCAATGTCTGTATTTTATCTTTCCATTCAACATTTATCAATGCCAATACCTGTTCCAATGCCAATGTAATGTTGTTGCCAAGTTGTTTTTTCAATGCCACAGGTCAATGGCAGCAAAATGTCCCCATACACCAGTCTCTTCTACCTCCCCAACTTGGTGCTGTGACATTTCCCTTGGCACAAAAATTGCTAAAGGGTGACATTTTTGTGGGAGTTATGGACTGAAACTCAATTCACAAATGTTTATTGCTTATCCTCATATAAATGTTTACTCCTCCTGAATACCAACCAACAGATGAATGAAACCAGGAATAGCCTACCTCACAAGACAGCACAACATTGTTAATTAAAACAAGTTGGCATTGTTTTCCACATTGGAGAGGATGGCAACATTGGCTAACAGCAAGTTTTAATTTTAAAGCAGCATAGCTTGTGAGCAGTTAGATTATTGATGCCTTAGCCAATTGATGCCTTTGGTGTTTTGACAAAGTGTAAAGTGTACTAACAGCAACAAACTGTGAGGCACTTGCAACAGGGGGAAAGAAGCTTACGCTGTACAAAAGAGCCAGGAGCCAAGAGTTTACACCAAATTTGAATATTTTAAAGGTGGAACTATGGAAGACTGATTAGTGGTGAATTAGGTTTTGTTTGATATATATGAGCAGAGATGTATAGAAATGAAGTATAAGTAACAAAGTACTGTACTTAAATACTAAAATGCAGTATCTGTACTTTGTTTGGTATTTCCTTTTTTTCTGCTATTTCCAACTTTACTGCTTTACATATTTGTATTAATTTAATACCCGACACATTTTTCATCTGCTGAATGATTACTCTTTACTAGTGATGCACCGATCAGCATTTTTTAGCCCAATCACCAATACCGATCACCAAAAAACTTGGTCTGCTGATTGCCAATCATGGAAAGAATTTTAAATGTCCATACCTTTCATCTAGGTACGGATAGCTGCAGCCCTAAATGCAACTATTTGATATTTAGGGCCGCAACAATCAAATATCTTTGTAATTGAGTATTCTGTAGATTGTTTTCATCAATTAATCAAATCCGTGCACAGATTCACACGCCTCAATATGTGAAAGCAGACGTATCCTAATAATTACACTACCTTGGAACATTTGCGAAAAAATAATTACAACATGTGAAGCTACATTCTAGGACTCACCAGTGAGGCTACATGCTAACAGATGCTAGTATTCACCAGTGAGGCTACATGCTAACAGATTCTAGTACTCACCAGTGAGGCTACATGCTAACAGATGCTAGTACTCACCAGTGAGGCTACATGCTAACAGATGCTAGTACTCACCAGTGAGGCTACATGCTAAACGATGATAGTACTCACCAGCTAGCAAAACATAGAAGCTCTGAGTCAGCATTGACAAAGTGCCATTGAAGTGTGGGTGCATTCAGTTCAGGTCTTGTAGCAAATACGGTAGTGCTTGGCTAATGCTAATGCTATTTTGCCATGTGCACACTGTTGTCTGCCTTACGCAGTGTTAAATGATTCCAAACTTCTATGAACTAACTATATTTTAAAAAGTACAGAAACAGTCCAGACCAGATTCACCTGTTCTGTAGTGTGTTTGGAAGTTTAAAAATGGTCACCGGTAATTACGTGACATTACTGGCTTTTTGATCAGCATGTTTTTCCGATCGCTGATCAGGCTATTTTTAGGCAATATTGATCAGTGCAACACTATTCGATACTTAGAAAAATCTTACAAATGGTATCAATGTGGTATGGCTCTATTACCAGATTTGATGAAGCTGACCCGTCATTGGGTGACCAGGTAGGCTTATATAATGCAGCATTCCAACTACAGGGTTATCGACTCGACTCCGGGATATATATATATATATATATATATATATATATATATATATATATATATATATATGCCTACTTAGATGATTATTTTACTGAATTTAAGAGAATAATTCAGATTATTGATTACAAACTTTACAAAATGTCCTTTAACTGGAAATGTTCTGGGCTGTAGAAGCTTTAACCCTTTATCTTCAGTCTGTCTCTTACTTTCTGAACTTGATCCTCAGAGTGTTTGTGAAATAGCATCGAGTTCCAACTCCTGTTCCTCACTAAGCTGTAAGCATCCCAGCATTTTTTGTGTAAACCCTCATGATGAGCCCAGTCCTGCTGATTTGAGCCAACTGTATCTTCCTCTTTGCTGTGTTGATGGAAGAACCAAACATTCATGGTTTTTCTCAGATTTTGGGAGCATTCCCAAAACAAACCATGATGGAGACTCAAATGGAGAAATGGACACAAACTGCTTGGCTAGTCTTCAGTTGAAGTATATTAGAGAGTTTATTTAAGTGCATGAGTATGGAGCATATTATTATACTAGTATTTAATGAAGTTATTGCAAAAAGTAAGTGTGGACTATTGAAATCACAGTTATTCTTAGTCTTTTACACACAAATGCTACTGGTTAATCTTAATTTGTCATCTAATCTCCAGCCCCTTTTACACTACATTTTCAATACAGGAATATTTCACCTTCATTCAAAGTCTATGTAAAGGAAATGGTGGGATCATTTGGTCTCACCTTTATTGCAGCTTTGTAACACCTCTAAAGGTAGTAACAGACCCGTGATGAAGGTGGAGTTATGATTCTGGAATGCTACTGTATGTAGAAGGAACACCTCTCATTCCACAACCAAGGTGTGATGGTTTAATGACATACATGTGTGACCCCCGCACTAGCTGGAAGGAAAAAATGAGCCTGGTAGAGTAAATAAACACATCAACACAACCAGAAAGATGTCAGACAGAATGTTGAACTGACGAAATGTGACACTACTCTGCAAATAACTTAATTTTGAAAAACAAACACTGAAGTCATAACTTCCTGTCTGGCTCTTCTACAGATCACTCGAGTGGTGGCAAAGAGGAGACAGAGTGGATTAAAGGAAGAGAGAAAAAGGTGAGAAAAATGTACCTAAGAGACAATACGTTTAGTTAACATTTAACTGAAACGTGTGAAAATAACCCTATTGTTAACGTTAATGTTCATAATGCAATCTTAATGACACTGTTTAACATTAATTAATACTTTATAGGACATTAATTGAAATACTCTCAAATTCAAAATGTCACCCTTTGTTGAAACCTGAGTTTTTTTTATAAGATAAGATAAGATATTCCTTTATTAGTCCCACTAGAGGAAATTCCAGGATTTACAGCAGCACAGAATAGAGCAGCACACAAGAGCAGCACAGCAACAAAATAAAATAAATTCTATGCACACCATATACACTATTTAGACTATAGTCATCCATCTACTTGGATCTTTTATGCTTGGATACCATAAAACATCCAAGCATCACTTGCTAAAAAGTAAACACATGCAATGAAACCAATCATAAACTGACTCATATTCACTATTTACAGCTTCAAAATGTCTATAAAATATCTTTGAAAGACTATAGTATTATAAAAACCAACATGCTCCTTGACCTCGCTGAGGCAGGGGATTGACCCTATTTTTATATTGGCAGGTTTAAGAGGTTTCAGGGCTCTAAACAGCAAAAGTCTTATAAATATGGTACATATTTCAGATTCAGATTTTTTTGTTGTCATTAAACATTTCATCTTAAATGCACTGCAAAAAAGACAAAACAAATATTGAGTAAAAAAAAAAGTGGTAGTTTTTACTTTGGGGAGAGCTGACTTTTGGGCAAAGATGTTAGTCTATATTTAATTAGCACAGTGGTACCTCTACTTACGAAAGACACAGTAAATGAATAATCCAAGTAATGAAAAGCCTTTACCTCAATTTTTCATCTCTGAATACATTTTTTTTTTATGAAACAAATATTGCATGAGATAATATTGATGATATTTCAGGTTTATCCCATAATAAAACTAGCACCAAAACTCAAATGAACCATTTCAGTCCATTGACCATTTAAATCCCCTGAATATTATGTTATTTTATCAAAAAAACATTTTGTTATGAGTTATTATCTTTAACGTATACATCTGAGTACAATGATTCCTCCGTGTCTGTCTGCACTCAAGTGTTATAGTTGAGTTTGTGCAACATGTTCTGCTACTGTTGGTGATGCAGATGATGATGAAGGACTAACCTAACTGTGTTGCAGGTCCAGCTGCTAAACTCCACTACGTATGTGCCTAATTGAATAATATGAATCTGGTTTATACAAATGTGTAAGACTAAGGCTTGTGTTAAACATAACATTTCGGATTTATTTTAAATCTCTCAAGCCTCTCGATGCAACACAGACATATGAAAATATGGAATAAATTTACTTAATTGGAATATTGCTACACTATATGCTAAAATGTGACAACAGTTTAGTGTTCCTGATTAGATAACAGCAACAAAAGCTGGCATACACAGCCTAAACCTCCAGAAACTAGTAGTTTAGTTGTAACTCACCTATATTATATAAGGCAGGAGAAAATTAGAAGTCAGATCATGGATCTACCTCAATAGATCATCATGTGATCTTTCGGCCAGATCACACAGCCCTCACTCGAGTTCATCTATATTCACGCCATTCATACATATTTCATGAAAGGATATTCAACATATATACATTTGCATGTGGGTCTAAGAGTTTTTACTTGTTCTTATGGTCTTATGGAAATCTACATTTATGCTTCACTCGAACCTTAAAGATTAGTTTCAGGAACACTGATAATATAGTGGTGCTATTAAAGAAGCTTGAAGATGAGCCTTGAATACGACTGGATGATGTGACATTAAAGGGATACTTCACTATTTTTCACATGAATTTGTATAGAATCAGCGTCTTTATTCTGGTGCACCCACAGTGATTTACCCTCGACAGTATCCTGTGAGTCGAGTTTGGTCAAAGCGAAAGTAGTCCCAGCAGGTTTCCTGGGGTCACGATATTAAAATGTGTTTCTTCTCAAAACAATATGTGATCGAATGAGTGATTTATTTGGATAACAAAACCTTCACAGAACAAAAACTCACACCTCATAATTGCTTGGAGCTACTTTCTCTCAATAGCAATCAATGGGCCTTGTCAGTGCTAACAGCTGTGCGCCTTAGCAAACTACTTTCAGCAGTTGTTGGGTAGAGTTTGCGGATGCTACGTGCAGGCGCACAGCTGTTAGCAGTGACAAGGCACATTGATCACTATTGAGAGAAAGTAGCTCCAAGCAATTATGAGGTGTGAGTTTTGGTTCCGTGAAGGTTTAGTTGTGCAAATAAATCACTCATTCGAACACATATTGTTTTGAGAAGAAATATGTTTTATTACTCTGCCAAGGAGGTTATGTTTTTGCCGGCGTTATCTGTTTGTCTGTGTTCAAGATAACTCGAAAACTTATGGACGGATTTTGATGAAATTTTCAGGATATGTTGGAAATGTGAACAGAAAGAACTGATTTCATTTTGGGGGTGATTGGGGTGTGTGGGGGGTCTACCTTGGCGGAGGGCTGCGCTGTCAGAGTGCTTTTCTAGTTTTGGACTACTTTGGCTTTGACCAAAACCGGAACAGAACTCGACTCACAGGACACTGTCGGGGGTAAGTCACTGTGGGTGCACCAGAGTAAATACGCTGATCCCATACAAACTCATGTGAAAAATAGTGAACTTTCCCTTTAATATATACATTTCCAGGATAAACTGATACATAGAAAGCCGCAGTGCAAATAATGTCCTTGGCAAGATGACAGATGAAACCTACAGCCATGTGCTATGATGTACTTTAATGGGGCTCTCCTTTCATTGGTCTGCTAAACTGGACATTAGGCACATGCAGGTAAGGGGTGCTACAGGGGCTCTGGCACCTGCCCCTTTGCTGATTGACATCCAAAGTGTCCTTTTGACAGGGACTGTTTTTTGGCTTTTTTGTATTTTTAAAAATAAGAGTTCTCCACAATGTGTCCTTGATCATATGTGAAATTACATTTGGAAAATAACATTTTACATGTAAATACCTTATGGTCAATGTACAAAAGGCTGGGACTTTTATTTGTTTACATCTGTTCTACTTTCGGTCACATGTTAGTTTCCTGTTCTGAGTGTTTCCAGGTCACTTGCCGGTTGGGAAAGTGGAGATATCTGCGTCTGACATGCTCAGTGTTAGAAAGCCTGCCCCACTAAAGATCTCTGTACGGCCCTGCTGGACATTAACTATTAAACAGGCAAAAGACTGAAGTTGACTTTAAACACTCGTAGGAATTCCTGCTCTTTTCACAAAGCCAGATCATTTAGCTCACATTGACTCCCAAATGATTCCTCATTTAGCATCACAGCTGCTAAGGTAAGGTAAGGTACTTTAGTAGTCATTATACAATGAGATTTGTCCTCTGCATTTAACCCATCCTTCATGCCGATGGGGCACCTGTAAGGAGCAGTGGGCAGCCATGGGCGGCGGTGGCGCCCGGGGACCCATCTTCCCATCTCCAGCTGGAGAGGCAGGCTCATGGTCAGAATGACCTGGCTGGAGGATTTTGCCATAACAAACATATTTTTGGGTGATGGGGGAAACCGAAGCACCCAGAGGAAACCCATCCAGACACGGTTAGAGAAACACGCAAACTGCACACAGAAAGGCCCGCACGGTCCAGGAATCGAACCCAAAGAAGACCACTAACTGCTCAACCACCATGCCACCATAACGCTGCTGCTTTTAGAATTCAGACAAATTCACCAAAATTTTGGCCTTTGATACGTGTGTTAGCGTACCAATTAAAATACTGAGTACAGACCTGCAACGCCAACAAACTAGTTCGATCTAGAGCAAGAAGTTCATCAGCTTCTACAAGAATATAAGCTTATTCGTAAAAGTGGTGCGCACTTGCGAGTATCCAGGCTGTAGCAACAAAGATGTGAGTGAGTCTCTGCACACATTCCACTGCTTCTCCCTGACAGATGTAGCTCTGTGGCTCCACCTTCAACTTCCGCCCCTCTGCCCACCCTCTCTCTCTCTTTACCTGTTCTACTTCCATCTGATGAATTTCTGCATCCATATATTTGGGTTGATAAAGAGTTGTTCCTATGATGCTCGTTCAGTGTTTGGGCTCTGGGAAAACAACACCAAAGATTTCTCTAATATGTGTTCAGTCAGTATTTTATGAACGTTGTTTTATGTTTTTAAAATAGTTGTTTTTGTTGTGCTTTCCTTTCATGTAAATACTTTTTAATGTCTTATTGTTGCTTTGATGTGTTGTTTTAAACAAGTGCAGAACTTTGAGATGCATTCATGCATGAAAAGTGCTATATAAATAAATTGATTGAATGATTGATTGATTGATTGATTGATTGAGCTAGCGTTAGCCGGCAAGATAACTTACCTTATTAGACTGCACTAGCGGGCGTTAGCTTCAATTTGCATTCACAAAGCTAATGCTAGTAGGATAGCTAGCAGCTTTGAGACACTTGATGATTTATGCTCGCTATGTCGTCATTGTTTCTCAAGTTTAAAGTTCACAAAGAAACACTATATGTTAACTCACATTGGAAATGTATCAAACAGAACATAAATTCACCACTATTTATTTATAAAGGTTGTGTGCTGAAATCAATGCTTTCATCATCGTTGTAGTCAGACATGGTAAGTAAAGTAAGTGGATGAAACAGGTAGCCTAGATGCTAACTCACTTCGCGGCTGCTACATGCACAGCTGTTAGCAGTGTGAAAAATAATAAACCATCCCTTTAAAAACAGACTTGAAATAATTTACAAAGTATATGGTAAGGTTGAAAATAAAAAGCACATGTTGGCCTAGATAGGTTTTGAGATGCAAAAGCTTTAACAGGAAAAAAAAAAAAGAGAGAGAGAGAGGGAGAGAGAGAGAGGGAGAGAGAGAGAGGGAGAGAGAGAGAGAGGGGGGGGGGTCAAACTACAACAGTCAGGGTGGAAAAAGCTGGGATTTGCTGAGAGAGAGAAACTATCAAGCAGCGATCGTCTCATCAACATGCAAATGACTTGAGCCCTCTCCTAAGTGTTCCCGCTGTTCAAGTGGACACCACCTTCACTCCATTAGTTAAGTGTGGTTGCTTACAACATGACAATCCTGTTCTAAACACCGCCATCTCCTTGTGTCCTTTGTGTAACCTTTCAGATTCACCTCACTGCCTGAGCAGCTCTCTGTTTCCTCCCCACCCAGCCCTGCCTCGTGCATTATTCATTGTCATGTTGGGGAGCTTTCTGCCGTCTTGTGCTTGATCAATAAAACATACCTGTGTGCCTGCTCCCTCACCTCTCCATCCTCTCGTCTTGTACCCGAAGCCAAGCCATGAGTCCATGCAGAGCTGATAAAACAGCATAGATGGATGGGCTTTTTAGACCAAGGGAAAATGACTACAATTCAGGCCTTCTCTCAGAAGCCTGACATGGATGTTTAATTTGTGGAAGCAAGTCGCTGTCAGTTTTTACACCGAAACCTGAACAAGGTGCCAACTCGTACAGAGCCTATGAAAATCTGTCTGTCTTTGATCCCAATGTAACTACAAAACTGCATTAAAGTGTATTTATGAACGTAACACTTATACCCTGTCATAATGTTTGTGTATTTCATCAAAGAGGCAGAGTGTGTTAGCATTAATTCAGTGTCATAAGCTCCACCATGTCTTTCACATGTGTTTATAGATTTATAATCACAGTCACCTTCCAGAGGATGAAATGAAAGCAAAAAGATAAAACATGTTAATAAATGGTGAAACATACATAAACACAAAAAGGGTGATATATTAAAGTGCAGCTAAAATATAAACAGGTGCTAATCAGATAAAGGTTTATGTTCATTGTACTTTAACTGTATTTTATCTATGTTTTAATTTGATTTTAAACTGTATTTTAATAGTTTTTCACTGTAAAGCACTTTGTGACTCTTTGTAAAAAGTGCTCAATAAATCATAAAACATACATAATTTACCACTTTTCCACGCTCCTTTTGGAATCTGATAGGTCACCCTGAGTTACCTCTGTGTAGTAATTACACCCCACTGTAACATATTATATCTCCAAAAATATTGGAATACATCACAGGTAGAGGTTGTAGAATATCCCATTACTGTTAATGTAAAATATTATGCTGATAAAAAAAGAGTTTACACTAGGTATTGATAATAATTATCACAAAAAAAATGTCTCAATCACTATTTCTTTAGAGTTAAAATGATGTTTTTTCTTCCTGAGAGAGAGTTGAAGAAAGCAAATGTTTTCTTGTTGGTAAAAATGGTTCCTGATGGTGACAACATAACCAGAATTTTAAAAAATCAAGGGGTTTATCTTTAAAACAAATATATTTACTGTAAAGACAAAAAGGTTAGTGTTGATTTAGATTGAATAAAGATAAACTCTGAAGCCAAACACACACACACACACACACTTAAGACTATATTGTAATATTCCCACTCTTCTGTTAGCTATGACATGTCCCAGTAGTTTGAATGTAGTTGTAATCACTGTTTTTGTAGCATTTCATGACAAGTTCCAAGATGTCTTTGTAGCTAATGTTTATTCGGATTAGGGCATTAACAACTTCAGTTTTTTTCAACTTGACTTATCCGTCAATAAAGTCGGAGTCGGGTCGACGTGTCGTGATGATGTCATCACATTGTCAGCTGAGGAACAACACGGACATGCAGCAAACACCCCCCTCCCCAATAAAACACACAGACACACGTCTGTCCAGCAATGAGCAACTTGTATTAAAGTTCACCGCAACATAACAGTGTCCACTGACAAGACACAAGCATCAACATTTAAACCCCAACAAAACAAAGGCTAACGTTAGCAAAGAGTTTTCTGTTAAATTTAACTACACAATATCAGTAGGTGAACATATGTCCACATTTTGTCCGGACCCACGGCTCTAAAATATAATTAAAATAATATAATATAATATAATATAATATAATATAAAAATGTTTTTATATTAAGTGCAAAAAGAGAGAGAGAGAGAGAGAGAGAGAGAGAGGAACAGAACGAATAACATGCGAGTTGTCGACTCCTCCAAATTTAAGTGGACTCATGCTATGTGAGTCGTCGTGTCTGTTATTGCCCTAATTCTGATGATGAACATGACTCCTGAAAACATTTGCCCTTAACTTAAATTTGAACTTCATGTACTTATAGGCCAGTATTATATTTACTTTTCCTGGTTATGATATGCAAAGGACAAAAGTGTATCTTCAATCCAGCCAAGATGTTTAGTAGGCCTACATGTCTTTATCTTTGTCTATCATTCCCTGCTGCTTCAAAACAGATAAGGCACAAACTGCCTTTTCTTCTGGTTTATTTTAGAGCAGGGTGACAAATTTCACTTCAGAAACTGAAAGCAAACAAAATATCCTGCTTTGGAACTGGAACTTTATCTTTGTTTACTGGTTTTAACTCCAACCACTTTGGAAAATAGAAGGTCAAAGAAAGACAATGTTTTCATCCTTACTACAGATAAAACCTGCTGTTATGTGAAAGAATCGTGTAAAATACATGGCTTACTTTGAACAATCTACCAAAATACGTGCATATTTATGCAGTAAAGACAACTTCAAAATATGTAAGGACAAAGAATCACTTGAATAATATTGTTAAAATGTGAACAAAATGGAATTTAAGTATTACAGTTCTATAAGTGATTTGGATCATATATCACAGACTTTCATTGTGAAGATCATAGTCCTGTTTATCTATATAAAGAATATCATTTTCATTCCTTCACAGACTTTTCCTGTATCAAACTAAACTGTGATTTTTTTCCTCTGAACTTTAACCAAGTGCTGCCACCGTATCTGAGCTTGAATAAATAAAACACATGCACTGCTCTGCTATTCCAGCAACATTATATTCACTTACAGATTATGTTTACACCAGTGTTGTACCTGAACGAGTTCATTGAACGATCGTTCACGAACGATATCATAAATTTGATGAACGTGAACAACTCGTTCACTTTTGCCAAATGAACGGGAAGTTGTGAACGCGGTTATTCTGGCATTTATTGAACTGCGCTCTTATGTAGTTCACATTTTGTTCTAATCACGTTGTAATTATTGAGTCCTATTAGGTATAAAATGGGATCAAAACACAGCATTATCATAGTTGTCATTTTTGTATTATTCTGAACAAATTTTGGCAACATAATGTTGTGGAATAGCCAAATGAGAAGTGTTTTGGGCGGGGCAGAGAGAGAGAGAGAGAGAGAGAGAGAGAGAGAGAGAGGGGTGCAGAGAGTTTTTGGGAGCGGAGAATAAGAGTTAAATGTACAGAGTGTGACTGGCGACCGGAGCAGGTGTTGTCCTGTTCTTGGAAATAAACATTGAAAATGAAGCTCATTGAAACCGCTCCTTGTGTTCTAAGAACCCCGGGGTAAGGTACTTACTTCCGTCCGAGAGGAGGACGACATTTCCCCCTGATTTCCTGACTACAGTAAGGATAACGTCAGGAACTGTTAATAATAAGTTTATAATAATAACACAAAAAAGAACGAAAAAGTTCATTTTGGGATCCATGAACTTCTAGTTGATAATTTGGAAGAATGAACGATGAACTGAACTAATTCATATTGAGTAACTTGAACTGAACTTTGAACTAGTTCCTAATCAAGGTGAACTTTCCCAACACTGGTTTACACAAAGCATAAAGTTGCAGCATTTATTATAAATACTGTTTAAGCTACTGTAGGTGAATGTATCAAGACCCACTCTGCTGCCTCCTCTTGTTTCATCATCACTCCCACCTAGTACCTGCACTGCACAGCTGTGAGACACTAATTAGTCGTACAGTATGTAAGGTTCTGGGGCCACAGTCGCACATGCAGAATCATTGTCTGCTGTTGCCACCACCCGGACACTTCTGGACTCATATTGACCCACCTTAAAATTTTGTTTCATTTGTCTTTTGGTTTTGTTCATTAAATCCATTCTCCCTGGTTTTAAAAATTTCGACATTCTCTTCAGTTCTCCGGTTCTGTGGCATACTGTTCCCTTGGTGAGGAGCATAATGCTGAAAAGCTGCCACACTGTGAGTCTTTGTATTCACCTTAGGAACAGTTAAACAGCTGGTGCCAGTGGACCTGAGAGTCTGCAAGGGTTCATAGAGTCAAAGCATGTCACAAAGGATAAGGCGCAAGACCATTAAGACACAGGTCTGCAAACTGGTCTGGGATGGAAAACGTGTATATAAAGTATATAACAACCAGTGACATCTTGGATTCAATACAACACAAAATAACTGTCCATATCTTTATTGGTTGATGTCCTTGTGGCAGAGGACACACCTGTTCAGCCCCTGCCTATTGATTTACTTGAACATTTCCCCGATGTGAAAGGACACCTCTTGCCCCTTCACACATACCTTTCCCTCCAGCTTAAGCCAGGTCCACTTCCAGCTGCATTTAATGCCTGAATCCAGCTGTTTTAATAGCTGCAGCATCCTAATCCCCTAGCACCCTCATTCTGCAAGAATAATGTTTGTATTAATGTAAATGTGTAACTGTAAATAGGGCTCTAAATTAACTTTTTCTTCACCAGCCAAAATGGCTAGTATATGTTTATATTTCTTGCCAAACACACATTCACTGATGGATCAAAATGGTTAGTAAGTTTTCTTGTCTACCAGCCATACTTATTTTTTGCATTTGGCAGATATCACTGAATATCTGGTTTCTGTAATGTGGTCACCCAGATGCCAGAATCAACAGTAATTGGTGGTAAGTAAATGTGACTCTTAATTTAATTAGTTTTTTGTGTTTCTTACATCTGGGTAACAACTTGTTATTGTGGGCACCAAATATAATTTCACACCGGTGTTAATTTAAATGCCTAAATCTTCAGTAAACCACTCTCTTTGTTCACGTCAGAAGCAACTAAAGATGTAAAACAGCAAGAAATAATTGACATTGAATGATGACGAACGACAAAGGCGACAGCAGTGACTTGAAAATAGCAACAACACACAGTAAAGACGAGTTTAGTTTTGAAACTGTGTCCAAAAGATACTACGTAAAAATGGAACCGATTCAGTAAAAAAACCTGCGTCAGCATGGGGGCGAAACGCTGCTGAAAATGATGCAATTCACAAGTCAAGCCCCTACGAGCGCTGTAAGCCAGTCCTACCGGATACAAGAGAACAATAGAAGAAGTAGTGAGCATGCACACACATCCTTTTTTTACCAACACCACACACACCAGACACTAACAACAACAATAAGTCAAGATGGATACGTAAATGGCACCGTGTCCAGATCTTCCCACTCTGGGACCTATTTTCCAAAGATATCATTTTGGGGTATCTGTGAGAGGTCCCATTTTGACGAAAGGCCAATCTGTTGAGAGAGTACGTCAGTTTTACGTGAATTTATTTCTGTGCAGATGGGGTCTAAGACTTTTCTTGAGGCTTTCCATCCCTGTCATCTCCTCTCAGGGTAAAAAATAAACTTGGACCTTGTCAGTCGATGGATGAAGGTAGAATAATGTACAAGTATTTGCTATTTGTAGATGGATCAAAATCATTACATTTCAATTAATCAATAAATACAGTAGGATTCATGATGAGCAAGTGTTTCTGTTACTTCGTGTTAACTAGTGTTAATGTGTTCGTTTTCATATGTCATCTGGAGGAAGAAGGCTAGCCGCTAGTATTAGCATCTAAGATTTGGCATTTATTGTGTTTTGGAACCGAGCTTGGGAGTTAATAAGCTTGTCTTCTTCGCACTCCTTTTCGAGGTACATTTAATAATGTAAATATGAAATAATATAACTTGTAATTGTAACCTGTTGTTGTAAATACTTTAAATGTAACTGTATAGATTTGTTTTCTTTTACCGAATTGGAGTATATTGAATGGAAATTGTACAGCACATTCTACTTTTTTTATTTTTGTTTTATTGTTTTTGTTTTTTATTATTTCATGTGTCTCGAAATAAATGAACTAAAACAAAAAAAAGAAAAAAAAAGTTCTTCATAAATAAAAAATATCTATAGAAAAATGACAGTATAAATATGTATGGATACAAACAACAATAAATAAGTCATACACCATCTACAAACAATACCTGTACTGCAGTCTTCAATGGATTTGGATCCAATTTACTAACAAGTACAGATTGAAGTAACATACAACTGAAAAAAAACAAACATATTTTTAATGTTTGTGTAAAACCATAAACGTTGAAAGTCTCCTTGTCTCTATACTGCATGTTATTTGTGTTGATCCTGAAAATGAAGGAAATGAAGCTTATAGATTTAAGAAAATTGTCATTTAATTTTTTTTTTTTTATATATAGATTCAAATTAATTATGTAATTAATCATTTCAGCTCTACTGCTGACTACTCCTTGTTAAAAAATTCTAAGGGAGGATGCACTGCTTTACAAACTCATCTTAATGTTCCAGTTACATGAGTTAACCTTTCACCAAACTACAGTGATATGATAGATGAGTCTACATCAGGAGAAACGGGTAAGACTGACACAATGTACACACCATAACATCATATTGAACAGTTTTATGATGAGCTAAAGCTGAGAGTTCACAGGTTTAACAGAGGATTAGACTGATAAGAGGATGTCATCACATTAGATGAATATAAGTGGCAGGTTGTTCTAGACATTTGCATCATATTACTTTTCATTTAATTCCTAACAACAGGACAGTCAGAGACTCCAGACCCCCCCACCCGCAGTGATCATATCCACCATATTGCACAAACCCTACTATGTTGAAGACACATTATGAATCAATTCCTTGACCTTTACAACATACCTTCAGGATGTTTCTATCATCACCTGCAAGGATACTTGAAGGGTATTGCTTTACTGTCAACACTGTCACTTCTATTACCAGACTGAGAATGAACATAAATATGGCAGATGTATAAAGGAAAATATGCTCTCATATCTGAGTCCTCAAATGCAGTTGGTTCATACTGATATATACTATTATGTAGTATGTATGTATGTATGTGCTTTTTCCCTTAAGAGTCATTCTTGCCTTCATTTCTAAGAAAACAAGTATTCAGAGAATGCCTTATCTTGACCCTATGTTATGCCAATCTCAAGTTTCTATGACAACCCGTTCTTGAATTAGAGCCAATAATGTGATTTTGACCTTTTGGCTAAATACGACCTTGACCTTTGACCTTTACTCAAATGGATTATTGCATATGATGTGCATTAGCTATATGTATATGCCCATGTAAATTCATGGTGATATCTCAAGTATTCATTGGGCTATAACATGATAATCACTGCTTGGAAAATAAAAACAAAGAAATGAAAGATTCACATCCCTGGAGTAGAAATGAAATGTTTAATAGCAGTTTTTCTCAACCCTGGTCCTTGAGGAACATTGTCCTGCATGTTTCAAAATGTGTCTCTCTTTGAACACCTGATGGTTATTATCAGTCTTCTGCAGAGCTTAGTGATAGATTGATTATTTGAATCAGTTGTGTTTGGCTGTGAGGCATACGTCTAAAACATGCAGACCTCCAGAAAGCGCAGACCCCACCCCACCCCACCCCACCTGGATCACCACCAAAATCTAATAATTCCCAGATCTCCCCATGACCAACCTACCCTCAAAAAAACGTTACATCCTTGGCAGATGTAATAATGTTCCTCGAGAACCAGAGTTGAAAAACACTGTAGGATCATGTGAGCAAAACTGATGGTTTTTACATATCAGAACAAATGACAGGTTAAGGCATCAGACCAAACAGAACAAAGGCAACTGATTGTAAGGATAAGATAATAGTGATAAGAAAAACAGACAATCAAGAATAATGGGAGTTATTTCTGTAGAGATGGAGTTGAAACTAACCCTCCAAAATCAGCTACTTTAATGTCTAACATTAAAACGCTTTGGTTATTTACAACCATTGATGCTAGTATTATCATAATCATTCCAAATTCTACAGTTTAAATAGCAGATGTAAATGTTGTTAAAAACAGCTCTGTCTCCCAATGGTCTGGTCTGTTGTGACAGAAATATTTTATGTATTTAAATAAATAAGGGAAGAATCCACTAAATTGCCAAGTTTTGGGGAATTAGATAAGACTATCATCATTATGTCAGATTCATGACTCCACACGCATGGGATGTTTGTGCTGGAGTCTATTCTGCTATGAGCCATTCATTTTTGATGTTAACTCCATTTGTAATCTTTTCTAAAAAAAAAAAAAATTAAGATAAATAATAATATTAATTTTTTAAAGGCCATTCTAATTGCTTGTTTTTTCATTACAAAGGCAACACAAACCATAATCTACTCTACTCTACCCCAGAATGATATTATCTTCTATTGAACTTTTACATTATGTCAATTACAAATACCTTTATTCTGTCCCCAATCTCATTTATTGTCTTTTGTATAGTATGCTGTTCCCTCTTCCACCATTGCGTCTGTGACAAAGAGTTTTTCTGATCTCACACAGTTGGTAAATCATTACTTAATCACATATTTGCAGACTTTTGTGTATTAAATGAGACTTGGTATGTTGTTGATTAAATACTGTAGCTGCCTACACCAAGGATCACTGATGTTTACCATCTAGATCCATTTTTAAATTCCTAGAGAAAAAAAAACATGAAGAAATACTTCAGATTTGACTCAAGATAAGATAAGATAAGATAAGATAAGATAAGATAAGATAAGATAAGATAAGATAAGATAAGATAAGATAAGATAAGATAAGATAAGATAAGATACGATAAGATACGATAAGATACGATAAGATACGATAAGATAAGATACGATACGATAAGATAAGATAAGATAAGATAAGATAAGATAAGATAAGATAAGATAAGATAAGATAAGATAAGATAAGATAAGATAAGATAAGATAAGATAAGATAAGATACGATAAGATACGATAAGATACGATAAGATAAGATAAGATAAGATAAGATAAGATAAGATAAGATAAGATAAGATAAGATAAGATAAGATAAGATAAGATAAGATAAGATAAGATATGATAAGATACGATAAGATACGATAAGATAAGATAAGATAAGATAAGATAAGATAAGATAAGATAAGATAAGATACGATAAGATACGATAAGATACGATAAGATCAGATAAGATAAGATACGATAAGATAAGATAAGATAAGATAAGATAAGATAAGATAAGATAAGATAAGATAAGATAAGATAAGATAAGATAAGATAAGATACGATAAGATAAGATAAGATAAGATAAGATAAGATAAGATAAGATAAGATAAGATAAGATAAGATAAGATAAGATAAGATAAGATAAGATAAGATAAGATAAGATAAGATAAGATAAGATAAGATAAGATAAGATAAGATAAGATCGACTTTATTGATGCTATGTAGAGCAATACCGGAACAGCAAAGAGAGAAAACATATAGATACATAATAATGTATGTACACAAACACAGATATTGAGAAAAAGAAAAAGACTTCATGCTATGTACACTATACAAAATATACGGGATTGAAAAAATATATACAGAAGAAATAAAACTATGTGGAGATGAGATAAATAAGAATAACAAAATAAATATTTTTTTTTTTTTTATTAAAAAAACCCAACAACTCAAAAGTAAAAACTCAACTGCAGTTGGACGTTGTTTCAGTTACATAAACTGAACAGTTGGATGTTTGTCCTCCTTTCAGCTCTCTTTCAGTGTTCATTATCTCCTGTGGGAACTCCTTGGCTCTTTAGTAGCTAAAGCTCCACTTTGTCACTAATTAAGTTTGTGCTGTTTACTTGGCAGGTATAGAGTATAGTGTGTTTATTAGATTTCTGGGGGGTATAAAAGCAGTCTGAGCAGTGAGGAGGGGGGACAAAACAGTGAAATCGTGGGCTGTATAGTTTAAACAAGATGAAAACTGAGTTACAGAAGCAATGTTTGAGTCTGACTCAGGTTAAAGGTCTCAGGCGACTTCATTAGTATGAAGGCGGTTTGCTCATTATGTATTTTCTACATATAGGGATTGGACAGGCACTTCACGTCACTTCAAAGAAGTTGCTAATTAGATATATAAATTACTTTATTGCCATTTCAAAGATACATCACAGATGCACTGTTGAAGGCAAGGCAAGGCAAATTTATTTGTATAGCATATTTCATGTACAGGACAACTCAAGGTGCTTTACACAAAAACAGAAACAGAAGAAAATTAAAATGATAAAGATGCATTAAAAGACAATTAAAATCAAGACATAAAAACATTTTAAAGCAAATAATAATCTAAGTAAAAGCTCCAGTGAACAATAATGTTTTCAGGCCTGATTTAAATGAAGTGACAGTTTTTCTCAGACCTCAGGTATCCTGGTAGTTTGTTCCACAGTTGAGGAGCAGAGTAACAGAATGATGTCTCACTTTGTTTCGTTCTTATCTTTGGAACACACAGTAAACCTGTTCCTGATGACCTATGACCTCAAGGCTCTGGATGCTTCATAGGGAACCAGTAGGTCTTGGATGTATTTGGGTCCAAGGCCGTTTAGTGCTTTATAGACCAGGAGTAAGATTTTGAATTCTATCCTTTGACCCACAGGAAGCCAATGTAAGGATTTGAGGACGAGTGTGATGTGGTCCAGTTTCCTGGTACTGGTCAGGACTCTGGCAGCAGTGTTTTGGATCAGCTGTAGCTGCCTGATTGATTTTTTGTTTAGACCTGTGAAGACACCATTGCAATAATCTAACTTACTGAAAATGAATGAATGAATTAGTTTTTCTGTGTCTGGTTTGGACAGAAGACCCTTGATTTTAGCAATGTTCTTTAGGTGGTAATAGGCAGATTTGGTAATGGCTTTTAAATGTTTGTTAAATTTCAGGTGAGAGTCAATAATTACACCCGGATTTAATGAAATGAAATGAAACTAAATAATAATGAAACTAAATTCCATTGCATTTTTTTGCCATGAGAGAAACAATCTACATAAAAACACTCTAAAATAAGATATTTTTAAAAAATTATTTCAAAATCACTTTAATAAAATGTACTGAAAAAAAAAAGCCTGACAGCAAGGATCATTTATGAATATATATAAATACATAATATATTAATAAAATGCAAAAGTGCTTTGTGCAAGAATAAAAACTAGCAGTGATGGTGACTGTTTAAAAGTCTGATGGCAGTTGGATAAAACTAACTAAAGCGTTGGATAAACAATATGGTCTTGTTTTGTTTGACATTGTACCAGTCATGTAAAGATACATCCATCAAACGCTGACTGCTTTACTTTAGGTTCAGTCCCCTGACAAAACAAATTACAGCAGAAAATCACTTTGACTGAAGTCATTGGGCTCATATTTATACAGATCAAAGAAAATAGAAATATCTGAATGACGATCCTTTTAATGGGTAAAATGGGTAATATGGAGGCTTTGATTTTCCATGTCGACCCATTATAATTCAGTGTTTGTGCAGTGGTTTGATGTGCATATTGATCAGGCTGTTTGTAGGGAGGCCAGGGTTTGGAATCACAGTCATGTCCTGACAAATAATGTAAAAATGATAATGGAAGTATCTCTGCTGCATCTCCTGATTATTGTATTATTTTATAAAGTTGAATAGTAGCAGATCAATGTGAATTTATGTTGGAATGTGTTTAGCACCTGGGGTTTGGCTCTGTATATGGAACCACCTGAACTCAAAAGAATGGAATGTTCTACTGATCTACTGTCAGCATCACCATCCATATCAATTCATCCATCTTTCCTTAAACAAGTGGTTCTCAGCTGGTCTGGGTTCAGACCCCACTATCAAAATGAGGATCAAGTTTTTTTTTTTTTGGTGGATTATAAGAGTTCACCAAAAGCTACATAAAAAACAGTAAATAAGATTTTAAAAAAAGGCAATTAAAAATTATGTAAAAACAATTTTAAAAATTACAATAATAACAGTAATTTAACAAAATAAGTGCCCTCAAGGATCATCCAACACTCACTTGTATAAAGTGCATGAATACAAAGTGCTTTTATACACAAGTACAAAAAATAAAATAAACACATATATTGTTAAGTATGTGAAATTGATTTGTTAAGGCTATGCACAGCCCTGGGAAAGAAACTGTTGGCAGACTGAGAGGTAGAAGGCTACTGTCTGCTAGCTTAGTCACACTAGACACCCCTAGTTTAGTTACGGTCAATGTAACTTTTGGCTAGATTTCTCTGAAACTGGACGACCAATCACGGTGAAGTATAGAGTAAGAGGGCGGGAGTAACAAAGTGACGACGTGATGATTGGGAGAGAAACAACCGGAAACAACCATAGAAGAAGAACAACAACAGGTGGATGATTTGCTTTTATCAAAGATGAGTGAAGAATGTGAGAAAACCTCCGCAATATTTAAATTCTTTTTACAGAAGCGACAACAGTTGCTCCATAATCCACCATTTTGTTTAGTCATTCCTAACTTTCTCCGGACTCTTCCATGAACTTTCCAGTGTCTAACTACGTCATCCTAAAGATTACGCTGATTGGTTGTAGTACCGTCCTATTGCATACAGAGGGATTGAAAAGACAAGCCTTAAGCCCCGCCTCCCCTGACTATGAAGCACCACTAGACCCATACAGTACATGTAAGGAATATGGATAGTGCTGCTAGGCTAATTGTCTGCTAGGTGGAAGAAAAACAATGACGAGCCATGACCTAAATTAATAAATATTAAACTTCTCAAATGTATTAAATAAAAAAATATGGTGTAAAAATAAGAAAATAAGGTGAATATAAAACACACTGACCCATGGGTAGTTTTACTAAATATGAAAATGAAGAGCTTGGATCCAAAACGCTATCCAAACCAATATTTTGTTTTGATTAAAATCCCTTCTTTTTTTTTCTTTCGAGGAATGTAATGGATGCAATTCATTGGGGTTGTGTTTCAAACTTTATTAATTAACTTGTTAAACATAAAAAGCATGAGGTTTCAAATCTCAATTTCAAATGTGGAACAGGTTTCTATAGATCCTGCAATCTCAAATGAACTAACAGGTCCATTAGTACCACTTTACAACATATAGATGTGCAGGTTGACAGTAAATATAACAGTACATGAATCCAAATAACCCTAAATTCCCTGAGCAGATGACACCCGTTGCATCACCATGACTATTACGTATCGCATCACCATGACAACCAGGTAGTCAGTACTGTCCTGTAATGGAAAAATTACTGAGTCAAGTCAAGCCGTGTCTCCATTATTATTCATAATGGAAAAAAGTGCATGTACAGTACAATAAATCTATGATACATAAGATGTTTTAGAACACATCCTCTCTCTCTCTCTCTCTCTCTCTCTCTCTCTCTCTCTCTAGTACATAAATGAACTGATGGTGAAGTGGTATTTTCTCACTTATTCAACAATTAAACATACAGAGTTTTTTGTGCTCAATTGTTGTCAAGTATTACTGACACCAGGACATGAATAGAAACTTTTGGGTCTTTTTTTAATGAAATGATTGGAAATTGATTAACATTACTGCAACGTACTGATGAGGAATATGAATGGGTGACTTATTCTAAGGCCCATGACCCCCTGAAAATGGGAAAAGGTTTGTGCCCTACTTTTGTTAGTTTTTTTTTTTTTTTTTTTAAACTTTGCCATGAGAAAAATTGTTTGGGGATGCCCGGGACATTAATCTGTTTCTTTCATCTGCTGTTTATGTGTCTGTTGTTTGTTTACATCCAAGTGACTGTGTAAAGCCCTGTGAGACAATCTTGTTGTGATATAGAGCTCTCCAAATAAAATTGAATTGAATTGAATTATGACCCAGCAGTTGAGAACCGCTGCCTCAAAACACCCCCCCCCCACACCCCCACCCCCCAGTCTAGGAATATTGGTTGGGGTAGATATAGGAAGTATTTCTTTTTGGCAGTGTTATCCTCATGTAATTTCCCATGATTTTCCAGAAAGTTCCAACTTTCCAAAAACTTTTCACACTCCATATAATCAAACCTTATTTATTTATTTATTTATTTATTTATTATTGCAGCTTATTTTGGCATGGGTCCAGCTGATGGCATGTCTATGTGGTTGCCAATGTCAGTACAGATATACAGTAGATAGCATAGGCAGTCATTCATTTATTCATTAATTATTGTAATCAGTGTGTGTGTGTGTGTGTGTGTCCGCAGACATATCATACTATATTTCAATGAATACTTGAGATATCACCATGAAATTACATGGTCATATACATATAGCTAATGTGGATCAGATGCAATGATCTATTTGAGTAAAGGTTAAAGGTCACAATTAACTAAAAGGTCAAAATCACATTATCGGTTATAACTCAAGAACGGAGGGTCACAGAACTTTTAGATTGGTACCAAACAGTGTGGAATGAAAATTTCTACAATTCTCATACTTAGTGTTATCACCTACAACCAATAGTTTTTGAGATCTCTGGAGGTCAAAGGTGACATGTGGCAAAATTAACTTGTGTAACACTGTCTGTGTGTAAATCATAGACATGTCACGCTATAACTTAATCAATACAGGATATATTATCATAATATTACACACACTGATGCATATATACATATAATGAAATTAGCAATTTTGCAAAAGGTCAAAGGTTAAGGTTGCATTTAGCAGAAAGGTCAAATTCACATTATTGGCTCTAATTCAAGAACGGGTTGTCATAGAAACTTGAGATTGGCACAAACTAAGGTAAAGATTAGGCATTCTCTGAATACTTGTTCACCTGCTTTATCCTCACTAAGTTCACTTGGAGCCTATCCCAGCTACATACTGTATGTACAAAGGTGGGGTAAATGGGGGGGTTATTCAATTACAAAAATAATCAATAGCTGAAACTCTACTACAGTTCTTCTTGTTGCTTTCTATAGGTCAAATAATTTTGAACACATTGAACACAAACAGGTTTAAACCTTCACTTGACTTTTATTATCACTGAACCTTGTATAAATTGGCCAAAGCACATTCATTCTTCTGACATAATACCACTGGCCTTGTGCTGTAAAGTCAGTTTATATCTCAGTCTCTGAATAAAAGTCATCTGAACGAGTCACAATTGCTGACTTCTTCAACAGTTACAAGAGTCAAAATTCAAAAATGCAAATCTATATTCTGAGCTCAAGAGAAGATGACATTTTAGAAATATAGCCTCCTCACAGCACACTGATACTATGATGATCTTAAAGAATATGATGCTAAGACTTAAACAATCAACAGTTTATAAGGTTATTAACATTGACAATGTAAACCATAGAAGTAATGAAAAAAAATTTACCTATGATGGTAACTGCACAATGAACGCTCACTATTCATAATTGAGTGCATTTCTTTAATAATACCTACACAATGGTACTTGGTAAAGGTTTTAAATGGAATAATTTTACTGCATTTTTATTCTTACATCTATATATAGGCTTTGAAATTTTTCTTCAGCCACTGGATGAAAAACAGAATGATTCATATATAAACCTAAATAGTTTGCTCAGTATCTAGTTTGAAGATTATTATTTAAAAGAATGGATTATTACCCCCCAACCCCATCACACCATCAGAATGGAAAAGGATCTGTACCTTCAGATCAGTTCACAGATGAATGTCACTTCATTATTTAACATTAATATTTAAACACATTTACTCACCTTTAGTGACAGCTGAAGGTATTCCTGAAAATAAAAGAGTGCTATTACCAACATTACTGATATTATACAGTTAAGTCATCCTTTAAATATTTAAAGATGCAGCTGATTACAAAGCCAACAGCACAGACAGATGGGGCTGTCCCCAAAAAGACATGCTATGCAGTTTGTGCATTCTCTTCAAGTGGATTTTTTTTTTTTGTAACTAAACAACAGGAAACGTCTGAGCTCTCCCTCTGCGCTGTAATTATTTGCTGGAGATTAGCATCTGAACATGGCGATCAGAGAAAGTCTGTTTTATTAGACGTTCGCCTGCAGTGTGCTATAAAAAAAGAAGAAGAAAAAAAAATCAGCACCAATGTAGGACACCTCCATGTGAATATTTCATGCAGTATGCCCAAGCATCAAAACCAATCCCATCCCATCTAAGCTAACCTGATTAGAGGCGCAACATCATTAACACAATTGGATGGAAATGATTCCAGAGAGTGCGTACTCAACAACAGTTTTCCATCACATTTTTATCTCAGCAGTAAAGTGTAATTTCATGGAAGGAACTGGTCATTTCTGCCTCTAATTTTAAAAAGAGATGCTTCTCCTCTTATCACTAATGTACAGAGACATGAACTCAGCTCAGACCATAGTGTTTTTCATGTATTTATAGTAACTAAAATGAATGTGTCAGTTCTTACAGACATCTTCTTCCCCCTATGTTATTATTGGTAATCAGGGGATTGGAGAAAGTAGAAGAGAGAATCAGTAAGAAAAGCCAAAACAGTCATCTGGTAATTCAATCCCACAATAGTTTCCAGGGTGAAATAAATTGCTGCAGATGTTTTTTTTTCTTGCAGGGTGAGAAATTATTCCAATACTTTAGAACTTTTATTCTAGAATATTTCAACAGCTCCCATTCACTTTGAATGGACGTTCCCAGCGTTCTACGGGCGGATGTTTTTCGATAACAGCCCACTGCGCCATTAACACCTGCTGCCAATGGCAACGAGTTTTGTCACTTCAGATTCACGTTACCATATCACTCTGCAGATAGATCGGCCACTTTGAAAGTAAATATTCTGCAGTTTAACATCAACAAATAGGGCTAGCAGATCAGAGGCAGCAGCATAACAAAGTAGTCTATACACTGCCAATGGAGTGTTGCTTAGGAACAACAATAACGTTCAAACTGGACTACTTTTTCAACAATACTGCTGTTAGGCCCTGTTTGGAAATATTTTTCTGATAGTCATGAGTGGGCAATACATTATTCCTTACAAAATCTCTCGAAGTGAGGATGAATCCATTCTGTAATAAGGGCTTGGTGCACATAAACTCCAGTGAACAAAAAAAAAATGACCAAAAATCCAAGGGGAATGTAGTTCAGTCTAGGTATGACAAGAAAAAGTAGAACAAAACCAGCATGAAAAATAGAAAATACCACCACCCAGAACTGGATTTACCCTGGCTGGATAGTATACTTTCAGAGGGGGAACACCAACCAGGACACCCCACCCTCCCACCCTCAGCTGCAGCAGGACGGCACTGGCAGTAACAAATTATGCACCAGAAAAGCAGGGGCTCATTGCCAAGGCCAAATGCATTAACCATGCTGTTCAGACTCCATAAAGTAGTCCACTTCTGTCCTCAAGCAAAACACCACGCTCATCTGGGGACAATGTGGAGTTTCTCTCATGACAAACAGCCCAGGTCTGGTGATTCCAGTCCAACCCTCACCTCAGATAAACAGTAACTGTTCCAGTACTGAGGAACAGAAAACTAGTGGGAAACATGAGCTGAATATATGGACATACAGTTTGTGTAATGCATTAGTACATTCAGCAGTGGAGAGATAAAGACGAAGGGTGGTGAGATGACACTGTACAACAAAATATTGTGAAAATGTTTTTACAGATAGATTTTGGTGCAGTTTTAGTCAGTTTTGGTTTGTAGAATTCAAATTTGATATATGTTTTCAAGATTCAACATGAGGATTTTTTTTTTGTAAAAATCACTTTAGTTTTCACAATTATATAAAACAATACAAATCAACTAAAACACAGTCTAGCAAACAATAGCAAGTAATAAGTGGAAACAAACAGAATGGAATACAATATTATCTGATAATAAATATTTCAGTTTGATGGATCTCCTATGGCTGGAAGTTTGTGAATCAGGCACAAGGCTCCAGCAGTAGATCAGCAGTAACACTGGTGTAGGTTTTCCTTTGAAACAAAGTGCCTCCATCTCACTTATATTCTGGTGGAAACTGAAACCATGTTCAACGACACATCAGACATATATTCAGTAAAAAAAAAAAAAAAAAAATAGAAATGTGAGTAAAGCAAATTAACTTTAAGGACATATTGCAGTCAACTTTTTCAAACAGTTTCCAAATTATTTCAAAATCTACTTGTGAAAGATTAAAAATAACTACATGTTTTAAGCCAAAAAAATTGACTTACGAAAGAGAACTAGTATCTGAAATTTGGTCCCAGCAGTTTTAATTTAGCCTTTTTCTAAATCAGCTTCCCTGTGACATGTGTTTCATGAACAAAATTCAATTTTATTAAGTTTGCTCAAAATAAAGTTGGGGTGGCCATGGCTCAGTTGGTTGAGTGGGTCGTCCAGTAACTGTTTGTGGTTCAAATCCCACTCTGTCCTAGTTGGTTTGTTGTGTCCTTGGGCAAGACACTTCACCGTCCTTGCCTCCAGTGTGTGAATGAGTATGAATGTTTGGTGGTGGTCAGAGGGGCCGTAGGTGCAAAATGGCTGCCACGCTTCTGTCAGTCTGTGGCTACATATGTAGTTTACCACCACCAGAGGGAGCATGTGAGAGTGAATGAACAATGGATCACTTATGTAAAGTACTTTGGGGGCCTTGAAAAGTGCTTTAGAAATCTAATCTACTATTATTAAAAACACTAAGAAAGAAAGAAAGAATTTTTCTAAATATTTCCACTAAACCTTTCATCCAGAAGGCATCAGAGTTAATAATCAGCTCCTCATAATCATCTCTGCAGCAGACAGTGGAATGATGGAATGGTTTCCAGGGTGATTGAAGAGGGAAACATCTAAAACATGCAGTGAAACCAGCCCTCCAGGACCTCAGTGTGACACCCCTGTCCTAAACTGTGGAACCCGCAGACATCACCAAACACTGAGTTTCATCGTCGGAGGTGCTTGGACCGACCTTTACTCCAGCTGCCTTCAGTTGGTTTGGTGTGTTTACAGGTAACATGATGTTTTACCTGACACTGTTCTGAAGGTGGACCATAAAATGAGCATCATACACACTTCATCCTGAGTGTACTCATGCTAGTGCAGGTCATAACCAATGACAAACAACAAGGATTTGTTGCACATAAACAGGCTACTAGTGTGTCAGCCTCTGCCTCCAGCAAAGTGTGAATTCTGAATTAGTGTGACTGTAGAAAATAGCCCATATCTACACATGATGTTAAAAAAAACAATGAACTATGGTTTATATATTGAATTAAAACATTTATTCCCTCAATTTATAGCCCATACATACACTCTCTCAGTGGAATTTAGCCTAATTTGAATTCCAGTTGATAATTCAGTTCGTAATTAACTTTTTACAGTTTTATTAAGGCATCTGCATTTGAATAATGAAATAAAAATTAAGCACAGGATGTGGTTTTTATGAAGTTAACATGTCACAGTAGTCAAGTTGAATCATAAGATGAACATGTGAGTCCTCTTTGTCATGATAATCATTTATTTTTAGTTGGTTGATGTTGCAGTGAATGCTCTACTCTCTGTTCCTTTTGTCCTTCCAGGTCAGTTCACTCAGTTATGACCCTTCATGATCAAAAACTATTCTATGAGCTCTATAACACTTTCAGAGCTAGAGAAGGTCAATAAGATTTTAAAAGGGATATATGGAGCCATTTTCATGAATAAAATTAAACCACTTGTTCTGATAATGTGATGCTTATTTTCAGTCAGTCTTTTGTAGCACTGCAAAGTTAATTATATGATTACTGATGCGTTCAGTAATCACACTATGTTGTTCAATCCCTTTATTTTCATTATTATTATTTTTCCACTTCAGTAAGTTTTCTGCTCACTACGCTTCCTGCATACATGTAGGATTTACACCAGTCAACCACCTAAGCTGAAGCTCTTTTAGGATATTATCACTGTCACTTTTCACATTTTTACCTTTTTCGAATTTTTTAACTATGAACTTTTTTCCTTTTTTTTAATTAAAATGAATGGTAAACTTGTTCAAACTCCTTTAAAATCCCTATGGTAGTATTATTCAGCTATTTGATATATTGTACAGTTTTTAAAATAGTTCACAGTTGAAGTTTTATTCTCTTTTTAAGAATTTTGGCAGTTTATCATGATGTCTATGGGACTAGAGTTATCATCACTGGTTTAAATTCTTCACATTTTAACAACGATATGTTATCACTTTAAAGTGCTTTTATTGGTTTTTAAAAGTCTTAATAAACTGTTCATTTATTGGATCTGCTTTTAACATATGAGGCCTCTCAGACCCTCAGGTCCTCATGTAGTAAGCTTTTAATTGTCCCTAGAGTTCACACTAGAACACATGGTGAGGCCTCATTCAGTTTTTATTTTCCCAACCTATGGAACAGTCGACCTGAGCATCTGAGGTCCGCTTACAGTGTTCATATTTTTAAGGGTAAACTGACAACCTACCTTTTTAACTTAGCTTTTAATGACATTTTACTCTTAACATTATTTTACTCTGCTATTTTATGTATTTACTTTCATTATTATTTATTTGTTCTATTCTTTTTTAATTCGGTAAATCTTTTTATTAATTGTTAATTCATTGTTTTTATTTTTTCTACTTCACCCTTTTCAACTTCTTCAGTTTTCATTTAGTTTTAACTGAATTTGGATATGTTTCAACAACAGTTCATGTGTATTCCAGCAGAGCTTCAGCCATCAGTACAGTCACATGGAGTCTCTGCAGAGAAAGTTCTCAGATGAAGATTGTGTCACCAGGGATGAATGTTGGATTTATCCATTTGACCAGCAGGCAATATTCTATCACAAATATGGCATCCAAGAGGAGAGGCTGGGCTTGTGAAATCCAAGACACAGTGGTCTGTTACATAAATAAACTTGTTTGGATGGTGGGAGGAAACCAGAGTACCTGGAGAAAACCCACACAGACACATGGAGAACATGCAAACTCCACACAGAAAGGTCTGGTGTGGGAATAGAACCATGGTCCATGAGTGCTAACCACTGCACCGCCGTTCAGCCCCAATGAGTCAGCTTTAAATACATTTTTAATTACTACTAGGTTTGTTATTGTACTGAGCCCAACAGAAACACCACCAGCCATTCACCTGATTTGTCTTTTCTCTTATCACAAATACACATTTCTGGTGACTGTCAATTTGACCTTTGACCTACACTAACAAAATTTAATGGGATCTATTCTGGACAGAGGTGTAAAGTAACTAAGTAAAAGTATTTCATTACTTTACTTAAATAGATTTTTTAAGTATCTGTACTTTACTTGACTATTTTTGTAGTAACCTTTTACTTTTACTCCTTATATTTTTACATAAAATATCTGTACTTTATTCTCCTTACATTTATATAAATATCTGTACTTTATTCTCCTTACATTTATATAAATGTCTGTACTTTATACTCCTTACATTTATATAAATATCTGTATTTTATACCAATAGCCACCATTGGTGGTTATTTGAAGTTATTTGAAGGTTATTTGTATTTCAGCATCTACTACATCAGTTAAGTTTATTTTTTTCAATCATCCTTATTTGAAACAATAGAAATAACAGTACAATATCATTCTCAGCATTTAATGACTTAATTCCACTCAGTTGTACCTCATCTATGTTTTTAAGTTATGTTCACTTATATCCACAATAGTTCCCCTTCATTAAAAAATATTAGTTGGAAGTACTTAAAAAGAAGAACATGTTACAGCAACTTAATACATTTGAGTTAGTAGTACTATTAGTGAAACTTTGAGTATTCACAACTGAATATATTGAATTATTCTGAACGTTCAGCTTTACAGTGTACGCCAAATGCAATAAAGCACAGCCCTGACAGCAAAGCTGCAGGAACTGAAAAAACATCCAGAATAGGTAATCAGGTGAAGAAGGCAAAGGCTCTTATCCTGGAATTTACAGAAAATATGACAGTGGTTGCTGAGGCTCCAGGGGCCGGTGGTTTAAAGCCTTTGGGGCCCCGACATCAAAGGGTCTGTGGTTTGTGGTGTTTGGAATGGGTAGGAGGGCCCTCTGGCGCTAAATCAGTGGGATTAAAAGATGTGAGACGCTGTTGGGAGCCTGCAGCAGACGGACATGCAACATAGGTTACATGAAAAAAACACAGAGCAAACAAAAAAAAACAGAACGTGGAACATAAACAACAAGAGCAGGATGGTACGTACAGCATCTGCTCAGACTGTACAGAGGGCGCACCGGCTTCCAGCTGCTCAGGTGAGACGGCTTCATTTAATCAGAGAAACACTGGACATTTCCCAGAGGGGCTTCCACATGGCTGACCGACCACTTTGCCTTTAAAGTAAAAAAATAAAAAAAATGAAAGAAATGAATCTCCAGAGGGTATAAATATCATCCATCTGTGATGTTTGGCGACTACATTTCTGAATTAACTCTGCTTGTTATAATCCACTTCTACTTCACGTAATGACTTGTTGTGATTTAGGAGCAGCCAAAAGAAGAGGAGGAGGAGGTGGAGGAAAGTTGAACTTGCTGCATCTATCTATGGGTTCTATACTATCCAATTATATAGAGGTGGAAACTGACAATAGGTCATAAAGTTTGCACTTCAGGCTTATTTGTGTGTTTGTTTTGTATCTTGGTTATATCTGCATCTATGTAATTAAGAGCTGACTTCACAAATGGAAGCACTCTTAAAAGTACTGTCCACGGTGCAGAAGGCAGCGTCTGAATGTTTTAATGGTGTTTGTGCCGTTGAACTTATTGACTAAACGTACAAGGTCAGGGAAGATTCCAGATGTACTTGTAGTGTGAAGGGCAGAACAGAGCACCACGTTTAATTATAAAGCTGCAACTCCGAAGTTTTCTGTGGAAACAACACACTCCTCAGTTTTAATGAAAAGCAGTCCACATTTTACCTCTTAAAGGTGTCCTTCTGCTGAAAAACACTTTTCCACACTCCTTTTGGAATCTGATGGGTCACCCTGTTGAGCCGCATTTTGTAATAATGGTGCATTTTGTCATAAACGTCCAAAATGTAATAACTTTTTCATTTCATTTTGTAATAAACTGCCACATTTTGTAATATATTGTGGGGAATTACATAATAATTTATTCCATTTTGCAGCAGCAGGTGCTTTGTTGGTGTGGTATTAAAAGTCAACGAGCTGTTTGGGAAACATTCCAAGTGGTTTATGTCTTGGCTGGTAATTAGACATATTAGACATTAGGACAATTTGAAATTACAAATATATTTTGGAAGGAGAAATTTTGTTGCTTGTTTAGCCTTTTGAGGGAATTTCATATTAGTTAAAATGAATCTAAGTGGATAAATTATCTGGTCACAGCACCTCTGTAAACAAACACAAAACACTGACGTTGTTTAACCTCTTAAGCTCCAAGGGAGTTTTCTGACAAATTCAGTCTAATATGGGTGCCCAAATTAAAGTAAAATACAATTAAAAAAACTAACTCTGCTTTAGAATTGTTATTACGTAATGCTCCATGTTATTACATTTTCTAGAGAGTAAAAAAGTTGAGAGTGCATTTTGTGATAATCTTCTCAAAATGTAATAACTTATTACATAATGCGGCAACATTTATTACAAAATTAAATGAAAAAGTTATTAGATTTTGGATGTTTATTAAAAAATGCACTGTTATTACAAAATGCAGCTCAACAAACCCTGACTTACCAACACATGCTCCTTTGAAAGTCACCTCCACTGGCTGCATTCTGCATTCACAGAAAACAACGACAGGAACGAGGGACCTAGAAATGAATTCGGAGCTGTCCCTGAGCGCATTGTGAGAGTTGCAGCAGCAGAGACGACACGGCGTCGCATCCAGTGAGCGTATTGTTTCCTCTTTAACGCCGCTAGCCTAGCTTCCCTTAGCATGGCTAGTTCTTCTTCCCATATTTTCTGCTCAGTGTGTTGTATGTACAGTGAGTCCCCTGCCTCCTTTACTGAAGATAGAAGTAGCTGTTGGAAGTGTAGCTTAGTGTCAGGGTTGGAAGACAGGGTATCTGAGTTAGAAGCACGGCTCTGCAGCTTGGAGGCTAATGCTAGGCCTAGCTATAGTGAAGTAGCTGCAGGGACCGCAGGCTGTGCTAATAGCCGTAGGAGTGCTAGCGTGGCCAGTCCCCCAGCCAGTCCCTTGCAGCAGGGACAGTCCAGGGATCAGTTTGTGACCCCCGCCCTTGCCTGTCTGGTGTCTGGACCAGCCCCCCCCCTCCTTCATTTATAAATGGACGTTCATCTATAGCCTGTCCGTCCATGGGAGTGGATCTCTCCTTTCAATTTCTTCTTTTTCCCACTGGGTTTTGAAGTTTTTTTTCTTGCAGAGAAGGAGGGTCTAAGGACAGGGGATGCTTGGGACTTTTCATACATGTCTGTAGTTGATTGTGTTTTTGTAAAGGCCTGTGAGACGACTTTGTTGTGATTTAGGGCTTTATAAATAAAATTGAATTGAATTAAATAGAAAAAGCTGCTCCATCTGACGTCAGATGGACTTGAGCGTCAACCACGTGGGGTTAAGCCTGTCCTCCATTGCAGCTAATCTGAAGTAGCATTAGCATCTACAAGAGAAGACGGTGCCACAGTAACTGCTGCTCAAACTGGAAAAAAATGGCGGATCAAACTGGTTCATGTGCTCTGTGGAAATAAAGCCAGGGTTTTTTTTCCCTGCACATTTTCAGAACAAGCGACAGCCCCCCCCCCATACCTCTCTTTGTGCATGACTCACAGATTCTCAGAGGCTTCGAGCACCAGTTTAGGAAAGGAAGGCCCCCAGTACTACCCCTCAAACTCTTTAAAAGTCATAAATTTTTTTTACCAATTTTGTACGAAATGTGTGTTAAAAGAAAAAGAAAATGTCGATTTAGATTTTAGATTCAGTGGGTAAATGTGTCTTAAACATTAAACCATTCAAATGAACCAGACGTGCAGGTCATTTTCATACCATTGTGGTTGTTTCACTTTCACTTTCACCAGTGTTTGTTGACAGATGTTTGGTGGGGTGTAGATCCAGGGTCGATTGCCTTTGAAAGCTTTTCGTGATCTTCCTGGGGTGCATGGGACATGTGCGTCGTTGGGGTGGGTGATGGCATGGCTCATGGTCATTTCTTCTGCATGTTTTTTTTCGTGGGGTTTCGCTGGCATGTCTTTTATTTGTAATGGTGGAGTGATGGCTGCCTCCTTTTTTTGTCGTCTCCTGTTTCACTTCTGTTGGTGGACGTACGTCACTTCCTTAGGGTTCGTGGCGGGTGCGTGCTGTGGTGGGGTTTCGGTGGACGTGCTCAGGGGGCAGCGGTGGCTCTGTCCTTTACATGTGTATGGATGAATGATGCGACGTACATGATGTATTTATGTACATACGTTACATACAGTACATACAGAAATGTACATAGTATTTACTAAGGCATTAACTAAAATGTCGACTCGTCGACACGTCGACTTTCGTAGCACAAATTGACTTAAATTTAGAGGAGTCGACAAGTCGCATGTTATTCTTTCTCGCCCTGCCTCCTCTCTCTCTTGCTCGCTCGCTCGCGCATAAACACAGACCAGATGTAAACAAGACACCTGCAGGTAAAACAGTTGTGGTGGGCTAACAAAACACACATCACATGTGTGGAAATACTTCATTTTAGATGAAAAAAAAAACGCACGGCCATCTGAAGAAGTATCTGTTAACCTGAGTGATACGCGCAGCATTTGCTAGCTAACCTGTGTGATAAGTAGCGCTGCATTAAGACAACACGCTCTTTTTTCCTCCAAACACATGATATGGACAGTGTTGTGTTCATCTTGTTGGCCTTAAACTTATTACACGTAATATATAAAGTGAGGACGTGTGACAGATGTGTGGACAGTCCAGTTTTAGAGCCGTGGGTCCAGACCAAATGCAGACATATGTTCACCTACTGATGTTCAGTTACATTTAACAGAAAACTCTTTGCTAACGTTAGCCTTTGTGTTGTTGTAGTTAAGTGCTGTTTGTGTCAGTGGACACTGTTACGTTGCAGTGAAATTTAATACAAGTTACTCATTACTGGACAGACATGTGTCCGTGTTTTTTGTTTTGTTTTTTTAGCATGTGTCTGTAGTGTGTGTCTCTGCTGACACTATGATGATGTCCTCACGACCCAGTCGACGCAACTCGACTTTATTGATGGATAAGTCGAGTTGAAAAATTAATGCCCTAGTATTTATGTCTCGGGGGTTTCGGTTTCCTTTCGTAATTTGGATTTTCTTTCGTATTCAGAGACGAAAAACTGAGGTAAAAGGTTTTTTTTAATTGGATTATTCGTTAGCTGGGTCTTTTGTAAGTAGAGGTACCAATGTATTACAAGTACAAATAACAGTTGAAACATTCTAAAAAAAAATCATGATGGTCACCAAAAAAACATAGTGATGTCCTTTAAGGGTTAATATAAAGGGTTAAACAGGCAGTTTTAAGTATATTTTTCATCATTTTCAACAATATATCACAAAGGCATGTGAACTGCCACAGCCTCTTCCTTGTGATTAATACTATGCACCTCAGACATCTTGAAATGTCCTTGAAAAAACCCACACTCAGGTGTAATTAATAGCACTAATTAATAATGTGAGATGGCAGAGCTAAGCCGCCATTATTAACATTATTATTAGTTTCACCTCCTTGAGATTCAGCAAATCAAACTTAAAAGGGGAATTATTTCATCAAAAGGAGGCTGACAGAAACAGCAAGAAGTGCAGGTCAGGGTCTCACTGTAGGATATTTTTATCATTAAACACAGCAGATATTTACATATAGATTAGAGCGGTCTGAAATGAGGAATGAAAACTGTTTGTAATCTGATCCTAAATGGAAATACAGTCTATTTTTGGCCTGATTTGTCTCGTTAAACCTCCTTTGAACTGATAGGTTATAACAGTATGATCTGTAGGTTTGACACCAATCATTCTGTGCTGGAAACTGGGGACTTTACACCCAAACATATGGTCTGTGGGTCAAAAGGAGCCCACCAAAGGGTATCTGGTATCTAAATGAATTTGTGAAATCCAAAAATTACACTTAAGATATTAATCAAGAAGGTTAAAATTATTTTAGTTCAGGTTCCACATTAAGACCAATATGATGTCAAGTGAGTCAGAACAATACAATACAATCATAATAACTGATAAATAACACACTTTTCCTTTTTGTTTTAGTGCAAACACCCAAGAGACACCCTAGAGCAGGGGTCTCAAACTCACATTCAGCCTGATTTGATGTCAAATGGGCCAGACTGGGAAAAAAAACACATAATAACCTGTAAATATTGACAACTACACATTTTTGTCATTGTTGTAGTGCAAAAAAAAAACACCAATTACATTAAAAAAAATTAAAAAATACATTTTATAAATTATCCAACTATTAAAAAAAGGAAAACAATATTCTGTCTCAACTTATCATTAGTCCATGTGTTTTATTATGGATCAGTTCTACAAAGATACTAAACTTTTAGTAAGAGAAGCAGAAAATGGTTCAAATAGTGTCTAATTTTCTTTAGATATTTCAGATTATTCATACTTTATTGTTACGGGATATTTGTAAATGTAAATGTTTTCGTAATTTTATATTTTTCTGCAGCCAAAACAATGAGGCAAATTGGAACTTGTCATCATTTATAGGCAAAGAAAAAGATGAGAAGAAAACATGAAATCATTTAATAGGTTATTATGCACTTTATCCCTCAGGCCGCATGCTTGAGACCCCTGCCCTAGAGTCTTTAAATTTAGCCCCAAAGGTTCTGATGTTAATGCACATCAACAGACAGAGCAAAAAGAAAAGGCAAAACAAACCCTAACCTTTTCCATAGGGAAGTTCAAAGAATATCCACTGGCTGTTGTCAATGTTGTCTTTTATCCTCAGATTTTTCCTGCACATACGACAATGGTCATTTACAGACAATGCAGCGGTGCGTTTAGGTGCAGCCATACTGTGGTGTTTGTTTTGATGATGGTCTGCTGCAGTATGGCTCTTCTTCCTGCTGTCGCTCTGAGTCACAGCTTGAGTTCAACGTGAGTGGCTGAAGCGGCGTGTCAGTCAAGATGACGGACAGATTCTTCATCTAATCACATGCAAGGATTTTAGATCAGGCCCCTCCTTTGAAAACGTACTGGTTGTGTAAGGGTCCCAGATGGTATCGTGTTACCAAATGGCAACAGTCAGTTTAAATAAGCCCTGCCCTCCTGATTTACCCTATCACTTATAAATGCGTAAACACATTTTTGCTAACTGTGACCTTTGACCTTAATTCACCAAAATCTAATGAGATCTACTCTGGACTACCTTGCATCATGGAAACTGGTCCAGTAGTTTTTGTGTAAAGATGCTGCAGGCCTTTCTGTGTGGAGGTTTGCATGTTTCTCTCCTCGTGTCTTGATGGGTTTCCTCTGGGTGCTCTGGTTTCCCCCATCACCCAAAAACATGTTTGTTAGGGTAAACATCCTCCATCCAGGTGGTTCTGACTATGAGCCTGGCTCCACGTCTGGAAATGGGCCCCCGGGTGCCGCCCATAGCTGCCCACTGGTCCTCAGAAGGATGGGTTAGATGCAGAGGACACATTTCACTGTATAATTGTATAATGACAATAAAGTACTATATTACCTTATGTTCATCATTGTAGTATTTTGATGGTTTCTAGTTTCTTATTTATGAGCTATAGAGCATACACACACACATACACACACACACACACACACGGTCCGGCACAACTTGCACATTGCATATTACTGCACTTTGCACTTTTAACATTTTTAAAAATACTTTTAAAAGGTGTTTTAATTGTCTTTTATCTTTATCCTACTGTTATTTATTAATTGTTTCTGAATTTGTTATTTTATTTCTACAGTATGTGGTGCAGAGTGGCCCCATTACATTATAATTTCATTGTAACTACTGTGCAATGACAATAAAGGCTATTCTATTCTATTCTATTCTATTCTATTCTATTCTATTCTATTCTATTCTATTCCTCACCATGAACACCTTCACCTTTAACCTTAAATTCATGAAAACACTGTTGAACCTGAGGAAGGAGGAGGTTCATTCCATCCAGAGGGAACTGGGAAAAGCATCAGAGCAAAACAACGGTCTGAATGCCTGCGGACAGTGACAGGCAGGACAGAAATAGCTCAGGAAAACTGGCGTAGGAATTTCTGCAGCGGTTTGTGACCAGTCATTTACTAATCCTCTGTTAAAAAAGAAGAAACAGTGAAGACGCAGACCTTTGATATCTGCAACTAAAGAAGCTGCTGCTGTATAATTTCCTGCAGATGAAAAGATGTATTCACACAAAAGAAATTAATGAGGCACATTGGAAAAAAACTGCATTCAGCATTTTCGGCAGTTTTGACAAGAAACATGAAGGGAAGCCTGTGTCTGTGTTTAATATGCACACACTGATTTACTGACACAGTCAACACAGACATAGAGTGCTTTCCTCCACCTATTTACCCCACATTCATTAAAGCTCTGTGGGCATGAGCAGGCATATTTAGTCATATTTACATCTGACTGAGTCAACACAGGTGATGGAACAAGATGCATTGTTTAAGAAGGAAATGATTCATATCTGTTATTGAAATAGAAGGAAGCACAAAATCTTCTGCTGCTCACATTTAAAACCTGTCATTTATCTTCACAAATGCTTTATTCCTTCCCATAATGAGTAGCGGAACATAAGGACCCAGTGTTGACAGTGCAAAATTAATTTTCCTTCACATTTAACTGCTTTTAACTTCCATTTATTGTAATATTATGTTCTGTATTTTGTGTTTCTTTCAGTGAAAATAAGTCATTTTCTGATATTTAATTTACTGATCATGTGAATTTTGATAAAAGCTCACGATAAAATTGAAGGTTATTATATCAGTAATAGAGAAAAGTGAAGAAAAAGAAGCTTTTTCACTAAAATCTATCATTAATTGAACATGTGTGTCCATTCACTGTCACTAATCAAACTCCATGGGTGAATTTACTGGTGAATCAATGTTATAGAAGATTTTTTTTTTTTTTATTGCAATAAAACAGAGACAACTAGATCACAAAACCTCTACCAAGGCAGACCCCCCCCCACCACCACCACTACCAAGGAGGTTATTTTTTTGCCAGAGTTTGTTATTTTGCAAGATAACTCAAAACGTTATGCATAGATCTTTATGAAAATTCCATGATGTGTTGGGAGTGTCACCAGGGACAAATGATTACATTTTGGTGGTGATCCGGAAGAGATTCTGTATCACTTTGAAATTTTACATTGCTGTAAATGGAGAATACATTTCAAAGTGATCGAGAATCCAGGATCTCTTCTGGATCACCACCAAAATGTAATCCAGCAGAAAAACTCAATGAGTGTTTTTCTGCTGCTTAAATAATATAAATAAATCGTAGCACTGTAAAGCACTTTGTGATCGTCTGTGAAAAGTGCTCTATAAATAAAATGCACTTCTATTGTTTCACTTATTCATTGGTTGCAGGTTCAAACAAATGTCCTGAACAAAAGTAGAAACTCCAGGTAGAGGATGGGTTCTCTGCAGGTAAATACACACACACACCAATGTGTGTTTGGGGGAAAAAAAAAACAATGTGTTTTTTTAATTATTTATTTGTTATTTAACATGTCATTCTATTTACTAATCTTTTTTACTTTTATATTTGCACTTACATCGCACTGCTGCCTCTTACACTGTTCCTAAATTGCCCTTCGGGACAAATAACGTCTGTTAAATTGAATTGAAAAAAAAGGGATGATTGACAGGGGTATTATTTTACAATAATATCACTGTCAATCATCACTTTGGTTTGTGAGTTGAATTTCAAATCAAATGAAATTCTCATTTCAAACAATAAGAATTAGAACATCTTGTTATTAAACTACAGATATAGGAAGGAAACAGTCACGTATGAACTTATAAATAAAGGTGTCCTCGTGTCCCAGCCTCTGAGTGGACAGGGCAGACTATCCATTCTGTGACAAATCATAACTTTAGGATTAGTAATAAGTGATCCTAGACACAATAAACCCCGCCCCCTTTGCACACATTTACTTCTAATCATTATTGTTGTTATTATTAGATATATGTACATATATATTCTACCCTACAAAGTAAGAAGGCAGTAACTGCGCAGAAAATTGACCTTAAAGTTCTCTTGTTGTCCAGCCCCAGTAGTTATAGGTAGACTATTGGACATGACACAGTATTGTTACTGCATATTATCCAGTTCTTTGCAGATATCAATAATTGTAATAAATTTTTTATTTTACCATCTTTTTACAGTTACTGTATTTTTGCTTTGTATTACTTTCTTAAGTAAGAAAGCAGTAACTGAATATTCTTCAAAAAACTTTTTTGTTGTTGTCATAACTAGGGTTTGTTTGTATTTGAGTTGGGCTAACTGGAACCATTAGTTTTCTGTCAGACAGGGATGCTAAAGCTAATGTCATTTAACCCTTTCAGGTGCTTATATTTCATTCAGAAATTGTTCTGGTGTTGATCACCTTTCTGAGCTGCATCAAGGTCCAAATGGGCAGTGTTTATTTTTGATATGACCAAATTATAGGTGTATTTATTAATGTTAAATGCATCTGCATTACCTGCAATACATATACAGTACAATAGTACGGTACATATACAGTAGTACAGTACATATACAGTACAATAGTACGGTACATATACAGTAGTACAGTACATATACAGTACAATAGTACAGTACATATACAGTACAATAGTACGGTACATATACAGTAGTACAGTACATATACAGTACAATAGTACAGTACATATACAGTACAATAGGACAGTACATATACAGTACAATAGGACAGTACATATACAGTAGTATTAACCCGGATGCCCTGAAAAACCTAATCTTCAAAATAGTTTCAGTTGATTTTCAGTTTTTTATGAAACTAAAATGAACATGATTTCACATAATTACACCATCTGTTTCAGTCTAATACAGCGATTGACTGTGAACAGGATCCTAATGGAGATTGGTAAGAACACAGTAATGGTCTTTACTGCTGTTTTTTGCTTTACTAGTACTTTTTGCAGTTACTGTACAAACACTCCAATTTTCTCCAAAACGACAGACATTTGAGATGAGATATTTTATTACATGACAAGGGATGATTTAAATGTTACAAAAAACAATAAGTCATTTATACAAATAAATGCAGTTACTGCCTTTTTGCTTTGTAGGACAGTATATGAGTGTATATATATTTTCCTTTGTTTCTTGGTTTCTATAAAGGTGTATAGTGTATATACTGTATGTATGTATATACAGTATATGTACATCTGTTAACTGAATGCACAGAATTAAATTATGGTGCTGTACATTTGTAACTGAAAATAAACTCACTAATTTACATTTTGAAAGTGAGTCATCAATCAAAACACCAAAATACTTTTATACATGAACTCCTCTTTGACATTTCCCTCAAAACTAGACACTACTGGGATAATTTCAGGCAGTTTCTTTGAGTTTGAAAATAATGAAAATACAATTTAAAAATACAATAAAAGAATTTCAAATGTCATAAATACATAAAGTGCAACAGGTTAGGGTTAAGCCCTAGGTCAGTCAGGAGTTAATTGCCTGTTTAAATGAACAGAACAAAGCAGCTCTACTTCCATTTCCCCTTTTTCTGTTCTTCTCAGTGTTCACAGTGGTTAATGTGAAAACTGCAACAGATTCTTTAACTGATGCAGTATTTTCTCATTTATTAAACAACCATCAGTTTGTTAATACCAGGGATCATCGGGGGACTCTAGCGGGTGTTGATTTTTTGGAAAAGAAAAGTCACACTGTTTCTCTTCCACCACCAGTGAAGCCTGATTAAAGGGAAAAAACAAAACAGAAAAACAACACACAATTAACAGTACTAAAGCAAAGTTTATTAGAATAAACAAAGAAAACATCACAAAGACAAAATAGCTATAAATCTATCATTTTCCTCATTTCACATCCCACACAGCGTTTGTTTTTTTTTTTACTCCAGACTTTGAATGATAAATTTGAAAAGTGTAAATCAGTCAGATTTCAACTGTGAAGAACCATCAAACTTTGAACCTGCTTAAAACAGTCACAGATATCCCCGAGTATGTTCTGGAGAGGAAAGTCTGCTTCTTATTTAGTCACACGTTATTCCACACAGACGCACGCACGCACGCGCACACACACACCCAGACCAATGTCTTTACTTTGGTCTTTTTGTCCAAACAGGATGCTACGCACTTCGCCTACAGACTCTTGTCTAAATACAGAGCTACACAACGGATGTAGCAGCTTCAGGTCTCAACGCTTGACAAACCATTGAAGTCTGAAGGACGAACATGCACACACTGTTTATTTAGAATTATTTACAATTCTGCTGCCCGTCCCTTCCTTGTTCCTCATGGAGACCCCCGTCAGGTGTGGGTGGAGGTTGAAGCTAGTGGATCCTCGTCAGCTCCTCCACAATCTTGATGACCTCATCCACCGTGGCTTCGCGCTTCATACCGCTGCCGTCGTCGATCTGGAATCGAATGACAGATGCACAGGTTAACATAGGAAGAAAAAGCCACATTTAATCCCGTCCGTTTGTCGTGACTAGTAATAAACACTTGACAACTTGTTTAATATTTTTGCCCCGACACTTTACAACTTAGTTACAACTTGACATATAACTGAGGTTAAAGTGTAGAAAATGTTGTCATTGATAAAATGCCATTGATGCCAAATGTTTTTAAAGTTACCGTTTCCACACCTGTCTAGAGACTATAAAAAAAAAAAAAAACAAGTGACAGATGTATCACCTTCTTCTGCAGATATTGGAGAGACTGTTGTGAAAGCACCTATTGTTCTTTGTCTAAAACATATCAGTCCACTGGCACCGACAGTCATCTCTCTTGATTATTTTTCATCCGTTAGTGTTAATGTAGATTTGTACCGCCATGTGAACCCACTTTATCCTCACTAGGGTCACTGGGGGCCTAATCCAGCTACAATGGGTGAAGGTGGGGTACACCCTGTATGAGTCTACAGTTCATCTCAGGGTTGAACATATATAGACAAACAATCACTCTCACATTCACACCTATGGACAATTTAGATTAACCAATTAACCTATGAGTGCATGTGTTTGGATGGTGGGAGGAAACTGGAGTACCTGGAGAAAACCCACACAGACACGGGGAGAACATGCAAACTCCACACAGAAAGGTCTGGTGTGGGAATCGAACCAGGGACCTTCTGTCTGTGAGGCACGAGTGTTAACCACTACACCACTGTTGTTAATGTAGACTGAAAATTTCAAACGTTCAGATTTTACTGGGACTTGTTGCAGGGTTCTCTAAGAGGACCATGAGATTAAAAACCAAACCAAACTGAAGGAAATTAAGACAAACTAAACAAACACATAACTATCTAAGCTAAGAAACCCCTCCAGAATATCTGTTTTGGGTTACGTCATAAGAGGAGGATGGTTGGAATTGGGTAAAAAAAAACAAACAAAAAAAAAACAAGAATTGTATTTATAGCTGTAAACACATTTAAGGTGTTTTTATACACATCTTATCTCTCCCACAGTTATTCCTCTGTCCTATATCATTGATTGCACATTTACAATTATGCAAATTAAAATAGGGTTTTGTTTACAATAACAATGAAAACATGTATAACTGACATGTTATGTATTGTCTCTTTATTAGACAGTATTTACAACTGTATCTTGATATAATGTGGTAGGTTAATAAGCCACATAAGCTGGTTCAGTGATGTTTAAAAATATACATCTACATATAAAACTAACAGTATATGACAGTATATGTTTGGCTAGATGACGCCCCTGTGTGAGGATATCCATGTGAGTGAACATCACCAATAAAAATACTGAACAGGTTAGATGTTATTTGAACATCAAGAGGAGATAAAAACGGATGGAGAAAAACATGGACAGACTTTTATGATCATTTATGATGAGAGTGAAACTCAACTCTTAATTCCTGACAGTTAGTATGCGACTGTGAAAGTCAAGTTTCGTCCAAACATAACTGGACAAGGATCCAAGTGCCCGGGTCATTTGACACTTCTCCAAAAACACATCTGTAACTATTTGTATTAAATGTATTAACATTAACCGTGTGTAAAGGAGGTGGGGTTTATTGTGCCTAGAACCACTTGTTATTACTAATTCTAAAGCCATGATCCATCACAGAATGGGATAGTCTGCACTGTCCACACTGGGACACTAGTACACCTTGATTTACCAGGTCATACATGACTGTTGCCTTCCTATATCTGGAGTTTAATAACATGTTTTCATTCTTATTGTTTGAAATCAAATGAGCATTTGTGTATTTAAATCCTTTAGTAAACATTTTGGACACAAACACAGTACAGCCAACCCTGGAGCTGTTCAAACTTTTAATCACACACACATTTTCCTGCCATTTGTGCCTTAATCATTTTGAAAACACTGAAAGACTGGCATGACCCTAATGATTCAGAAAATCTAGCATTTACAAATATTAGCTGATTTGGGGAGGGTGATTTTCAGTCTTACATCAGACATGGTGTTTAAATGAAAGCTCAATCTCCCTTTTAAAATGATACCAAACATAATAGAATCAAATATTTGAATATGTCCAATATATGTTCAACTATGTCAGCGTTCTGCTTGATTTATACACTTTATTTTCCCAACCATAGTTTACATCATGCGTAATAACTCATGACAGCTACTCTTGTCAGATGTCCATTATATATCATTGAAAAGATGCGATTCCAGGCTTTCAGAAAAGGTATGGTAATCTTTCAGTTTCCATATTTTGGGGTCCTGGCTCACGGTTTATCAGACCCTGAAACTCCATTTGGGGATGTAATTATAGAGGATGTCACACTTACAGTATCTGTGATGAACAATCAAGTGTAAAGTGAAAATGTGCATCTTGTATAAATACTGATGCAGCAAAATAAGAACAAAAATAGAAAAAAAAAATATTTTTAAACTCTTAGTTCCTTTTTTTTATTATTACATACAGATAGTTTTATTGTACTGTTAAAACAAGAGTTTTTAACTGTGTTTTTAGAACTAACTGGCTCATCCTTAGACGGAAACATACTTTAGCTGGCATTTATGTGTTGAAACTCAAGAGGCAAAGCAGCATATGCTTCTGCTATTTGTTTTTCCACCTGTGCACCTGTTGTGCCAAGAAATAAATTGAGAACCACAGAGACCAAATAAATGCATGTCTTCTCGTCAGGAATAAATAATGATTTGGAGAAAAAAAAAAAAAAAACAGGCCTTGGAGTCGATTCAAAGTTTAACATGGTGCCAAGCTGAAACATAAGTGACAATACAGTATTTATTTGTTTCTTTAGCAGATGTTCAAATTGAAAATCAACAAAAAGTAAGTGTCCTTAAACAGACCAACACAGCATTTTCTCCAATTCTTCAAAATGATTGAGGCACTAATCGCTAAAATAAATGTTACAATCATAAATAAAAAAGGAAATCATTCACTTTGCTGTTGTTCTCCATTTCACCCATAACTCAGTATGGTTCCTTACAAAACATTTTAGAAGTAGACATGTATAAGTTACATAAGAAACCTATGTTGAACAACAACAACAACAACAACAACAACAACAATAATAATAATAATAATAATAATGCTTTAGATGCACACAAAACGCTTTACATTATTGATCCATCATTCATTCGCTCTCACATGCTCCCTCTGGTGGTGGTAAACTACATATGTTCCACAGTTGCCCTGGGGCAGACCGACAGAAGCGTGGCAGCCATTTTATGCCTAGGGTCCCTCTAACCACCATCAAACATTCATACTCATTCACACACATGTGTGAGTGGCACTGCAGGCAGAAGGGTGAAGTGCCTTGCCAAAGGACACAACAAACTGACTAGGACAATGTGGGAATCGAAGATCTATTAACCTTGGGTTAATAGATGACCCTTTCTACCAACTGAGCCATGGCCGCCCCATTACCGATGATGAACGTTCAGAATACATTCATATGCATCATTTAACAGTTTAACATTAAAAATACATGTCACTACATTTTAATATGTTTATTAAGCTTTTGTTGTTGCTTTGTTATTATTCATTAATGTATTCAGATGAAGTATTTTTTATTAAATGTGCATTTATACGTTTTACTTTTTGCCATTACTGGTCTTGAACTAGATTCTTTTCAATTATCAGCGACAAAGAGTGCGTTTGTACCTTCTATTACCATCCAACTCTTACCACATAAAGCAGTGTTTCACATTTTTCAATTTACCCCCCCCAAAAACATTGATTTTATGTCTCAGCAGCACTTGTACCAAAGACTCTGTTTGAAACTTTCTTCGCATTACTTTCATCTTCTGCCTTTTATGTCTTTTTGTCTGACAGCAGTTATGTTGCTTTTGCTTGTTCCACCTTTTACACTTGGTTTTTTAGTGAACATTTCATAACTTTTCAAGAGAACACGTAACTTCTATTTCAAATAGAAAAGACAATTTGTATTTTATATTATCGTACTGTATGCATTTTTTGACATATGACATATTTCCTTGTGTATTATGCATGTTTTCTAAACTTCACTATGCTTTTTGCAACTTATTTAAGATTTGTACATGTTTTACAGTGCATTTATTAGCAGCTAATTTTCACACATCTACATATGTCAGGCTTTGTAATCGGGGATCTATTAAAGATCATTAGCCACAGAAACTGTGCAGTGGGCCTTATGTGTCAATTATTCAATTAGTTGTGAAGATTTGAACATTTTCTCAAACTGGGCTTTTTGAACAGCGAGAACAGGCATGGGCAAACTGTTCCACAAAGGGCCGGTATGGCTGCAGGTTTTTGTTCCAACCAATCTGAATCACAACCTTCTCACCCATTTTTCAACACAACACTAAGTTCACTCTTGTAATTTTCTTTATTGAAATTTTATAATGTTGTATTTTTGTAATTTTATAATTTTTGTGCAATCGCATTTTAATGTACTCTTTGTATTTCAGCCTGTCTTAAAATTGTATCTTACTTTTTAATCAATGTGAAGCACTTTGGGCTACAGTTTTTTATGAAAGGTGCTATACAAATAAAGATTATTATTATTATATTATTATTATTATTATTATTATTATTATTATCCTCTTGTTTTCCCTAAACTCCTGTAGGTTTAGGCTGTGTGATGTTTTTTTCCCCATGTTATCTGATAACACATTGCCACATGACCGTATATTACTGGACAGGCATTATTACAATATATTGAAACCATCTAGATAAAAATAAATAGCAGTAAATGCTAATAGTCAGCTGCGGTGTTTCCATAGTTACTCAGACTGTAGTGGCCTGTATTTGAGTTTAATAATGAAACCATACAGTTTTCACATTTCAGAGTAAAGTTACTGCACCTACATTTGAAGAAATGTAATATTTTAAAATCATCTTTCTTAAACCATTAATCAATCATCATTTTGAAATCATCTTCTCTGTCAAAGGCGAACTACCGTAAATTCCGGACTATAAGCCGCTACTTTTTTCCCAAACTTTCAACCTTGCGGCTTTTTCAGTGATGCGGCCAATTTATGTAATTTTCCTAACGGCCGCCAGAGGCGCTCGAGTAGAAAAGGTAAGATTTAGACCGGTGGAATATATGCGTCGAGGAAGACTGAATGAAAAAGGAGGGGCGGAACAAACGCGGGGTGACGGGTTTAAGTGGGAGCGGTAAAGTTGACGGACAGGTGTACAGGGGGTAAAAAGTTGCTTAAAGAAAAACCCGCGGCGGTGTGTGAGAGAAGACAGAGGCTCGACCAGACCCTGTGGAATATTTTTGCACGTTGGCACGGAGGAGTTTGACTTGAACTCTCGGCGAAAGATTAAAGTTATCGCTGACTCTGCGATAGATGAGGCGACGCGGCGGACAATAGTGGATATATATTTTTCCCTCCCTTACCTTTGGAAATATACACTTTTTTTCCCTTGGATTACTTTCAACGGGACCCGGACTCTGCAGGTCTGCATCAAACCTTAAGTATCATTTTCCGTTCATTTTGCCGGCTGTGATTTTTGGACTGTGGACTTTAACCCTTGTGCGGTCCTTCGGGTCAAAGAGACCCGGTGGTTCACAAATGTACCTTTTTATACGTACTGTAGGATGCCATTGCTTACTACTGAAAACAGTAATATATCCTTGGGGGGTGGGGTGATGAGTCTATGGAACTGAACTTTGGAATCTGGGTTTTTAAGACCCGATTGTAGGACACAGCCAGTGTGCCTTTTACGAAGGACCGCACAAGGATTAATGAAGGACATTTAGTTTCATTCGCGGGACTCGAAGTCGGGTTTGGGTTAATTTTGTGTTTGTGTTACATGCTTTAATGTGGGCACATGCGGCATATATACAGGTGCGGCTTGTGTATGTACAAAATCGGTTTTCCTCTTAGAATGAGGTGGGTGCGGCTAATAATCAGGTGCGCTCTATAGTCCGGAAATTACGGTACATCAAAAAATGTGTGTGAACAGATGCTGGAGTATCACTAAACCCATATGTTAGTGCAATACTCTGTGTAAAATACACAACACACTGAAGAAGAAGACCTTTAAAATAAACGTTAGCTTAGGTGGACACTTTTGACAGACTTATTTATTATTATTGTTTGTACTATATATATTATATACACACGCACACACACAGAATTCCTGTGAAAATTTGCTCATACAATAAATTAAGCTTTTACGTCCCCCCTTAATTAAGGTACATGAATCCAGGTTTTAAACATTAAATAAAAGTAAACTCCAACCCTTATTACTCAACAGAGATGGAGGGACTCACAGATGTTTAACAGATGATCATATATCTAATATGGGTCCTTTTAGTGCTCGATAGATAGTAGAAGGCTTTGAACGTTAGTAAAAGCTAAAAAAAAAAGTTTTGAAAAAAAAAATCACTCATGTAACTTTATTTGTGATTAGTTTGCTGTTAGTTCCACATTTTCAGATTAATAACACTCAAAGTTGATGCTCTGTGATTCTAATTTGTACATATACATGTTTATTATATGTTTATTATTGACATACATGCTATGTTCAGTTTTTTGCTTTCTTATAGAGTTCATTACAGCTGTGTATAATGCCTTTTCAGTGTCAAAATATAATATAATAATAATATAATACAAAATATCATCACTTTTATAGGCATGTCCAATCTCTATTAACCAGTCACTGTTTCAAGGTCTGGGATATAAAGTGCTATTACAGGCTATGCTGGTCATAAGAAAGAAAACAAATGCCTTTCATGTCCCTTGGATGGTGTTCATAATGCTGAAAAATAACCCAAAGGGTCCTCCAACGTGAACCTTATGCAGTGTTCCCATTATGTGAGACCAACTCACCTTGACTTAAGTACCAGGTATTATTCCATTACAGAATACTACTGACTGAGTACATGGACATCATAGCAACGCTGTGTGTAACTTCTGTGACATCTGCTCAGTGAGTTGCTAATAAACCCGCTTGTTGTGTTCTGTCCTGTTAAACTCCGACTGAACATTTTCATCGACCAAGGACAGAAATGTCTGAAGCTCCTCGACTGACATTTTGTGGGTTGTCATCATGGATTAACCTACTGGTATATTTACTGTTAACGTCCTAATCTTTTGGTTTTTTTTTCCAATGGCATGTCGTGCATTGATGATGAGAATGATGGTCACTTTTTGACCAATCCGTGGTCTACAGTGTTTACATGTCACATTTTAGAATCTAATATTATTATTATTATTATTATTATTACTATTGTTGTATTGATTATTGTTGTATTCTGCACATGTTCAAAATAAAGCATTTAAATCAAATCTCTTCACCCATTTTGGAACCTCAGCTGAGCAAATACAGCAGAATGTAGTAGGAGTAGTAGATTCCAGGTTCTATTACGTAATGAAAATGCAAAAAAGCTGAGTCGCAGCAGTACAATATAATGGAAACGTGGTGAGAAATTTTGATTCAGGTGTGGTTTTGTGAGCTGGTACCTGTAGAGTGCTGACCACCTCCTGCATCTTGGCCCGGCCCAGGTCCAGAAAACTTTCGATGAGATCCCCGTCGATGAATCCTGTGGCCTGCTCCGTCTTCCGTTCCGTGTGGAAAGACCTCCAAGTGCAGCAGAGTCAAGGAAAATCAATAGAATGCTGCTGCTAATCAGACCGAGGATCAAAATTCTGGTGCAGCATACAGTGCATAATTTACCTCAGGAAAGTCAACACTTATTTAGTATGATGGGGAGTTGGCCCATAGCTGAACACTGGATCGAGTACTGTGGAGAGCAAACTAAACAATATCTGGGAGCCCAAATCTAAAGATCAGCATACTTTTGTGTCACATGATTGAAAATATGTAATATTAAATGACTGCTGGCCTTTAAATTCAGTCAGTTTTGTCAGTTTTTGTGAAATATTTCAGCCAAACAACAACCTCAGCTCAACATTATGGATGTCATGTCTACATACACACTGAGGTGGAGTCACTCTACAAAATGAAAACTACTGTATACGAGCAGAGGGACCACAATAACAAAAGGTAGTTTCCAAAATAATTGCGTGATTATTCCTAGTTTATTTTTGGAGAAAAACAGAAAAAGTCATTGAAGTGCTTGGCACTGCCTTTTAATGCTACGCAAATCATACATCAGTTGGACAAATTATTGTGTGTTAGTGCCACCAGGGGCTGGGCTATGAAACAACTACAACACATTGCATAATATAATTTTATACTACAATAAATATTATGGCAACAATTTATTTTGTCTTTAGGGTACAAATGTCGATATTATGTTATGCTTACACAGCAATTTGGTTTCCGTTATCACTATTTTAAATGTTCAATGTGTGCATTTCTGAAATAATTGTCACGTTCTGATCATAAATTATAATTTTAAACCACATATTCATCTCCCATTCAGAAAAAAAAAAATCAGTGTTCAGACTTAAAGTGGATATAACAATGAAATACGACCATACGTTATTAAATTTGACATATTTTCGAGCTGTGCACAGTTCTACTGTTACTTTTAAAGGGTGAATGGGCCGCCGCTGAAAGCCACAGGCCGGGATGCTGCATGCAACAATCTGGAAGCGACGTACTCCCGGAATTGCCTGTCTGAGCCTGTGGCTGGAAATAAATCAGCCTTTTGTGGATGTCATTGCAGTAATCTCTTACTGGACAATTTTGCTGCACTGTAAATGAAATTATATTTAAATACATTAACCAGGCTCAGCTGGTTGGGGGCAGCGCTTGCAGCTCTTCTGCTGCCGCCAGGTATCGCTACAGAATATTTTGGTTCAGTGGGGGATGGAGGGCACAGCGAGCCAGAGCCTGGGTTGGAGTCCATGCTGGGTTAGACTTGTACTCTGCTGACACTCTGGCTTTGTCTCCCTCATGCTGGTTCTGGGCTCAGTGTGTTTTTTTGTCCCTTGATGATTTGAGGTGTTTTGCGGCGGCAGGAAAGTAGCAGCTAACACTGTCAGTTAACACCGCACCTGAGCTTTAACCTGTCTAACTTCGTTAGCTCCAGGTTAGCTTTTAGCTACAGGCAACACATAGTTGTCAATCAATCTCCCCCACAGTCTCAGCTTCAACTCCGGATCCATTTTTGAAATTTCCGTGAGTGATGAAAACGCACAGCCGTGGGTGACGCTACCAAAATGGCGACCGTGAGAACTTCCCACTTTCTGCTCTTCAGAAATGTAGATGCTAGATTGGAACGGCTAGACGGACAGGGGAGGGGCTTAGGATGTTCGACGTGATTTCAACACCCTGAGATAGTTCAAAGAGGATCGTAACATTGTAAATTGTTAAATTTCACACTTTGATAGATGACAGCACTGTTGAAAGAAGATGCTCTGGCCACAGATATACAGACCACCGAGGACGACTAGGTCTCAGTTTATTTTTTTCAGTTGACTGTATGACAAAGGTAAAGACTAATGTAATGTACAAAAACAGTGTGTGCAGTGCTCATGGCATCAAAAGAATTTACCATTCATTTATTAGTGTCTGTATGATATAATTCAACAGAGGTTTTTAAATATAACTGACTGAAAATTGTCAATCATATCTGACTAAGTTAAAAATAAACCTGCTGCAAGTCATTGAAGCCTTATTTCACTGTTATTTTAATGCCACTCTACACTGCTGTGGCCTTCCTCTCTGTAGTTTCGGTGGTGTACATGAAACTGAGTAAAAAAAAAAAAACAGTATTGAATGAGTCAGTACTCTACTCAGGTTCAGACAAATATAAATAAAAAACTATGTTCGATCCTTGTGGTGCTTAGATTTGCCAAAACACTCGACATGAAAGACAAAAATAAACATGCCACGAAGTAGTATGTTCAATGAAATGCACCCGATTCAGCTTTTTGATTGCTCTACATCAGTGTCATATTTCAGGCCATAGCAACAGTGCCGTCATTTACCATTTACAATGTTACGATCCTCTTTGAACTATCTCAGTGTTGAAATTGTGTTGAACGTCCTGAGCACTGCCCCCGTCCCGTCCGTTCCGTTCTAGCATCTACCCTTCATAAACCAATGGGTCACATGAACGGGAGCTTCATCCATATTATATTTTATATACAGTGTATGGTGTAAATGTTCTTCTTTCATTGGGAGGGTTCAGTGATCTGGTGCCAGCTGTGTCAACTTTTACAGTTTCATTCATTCATTCATCTCTCTCTCTCTCTCTCTCTCTCTCTCTCTCGCTCTCTCTCTCTCTACTGTATTTCAGTAGATATGTATTGTATTATATAATTCAGAAAAATAAACAGATTTTTTTTTTTGTACAAAAAATCCAACGTGTTGAATCTTAAAACCTATTTCAAATTTAAATTATACACACCAGAATTGACTAAAATCACACCAAAATCTATTTGTACAAAATATTTCCTAAAATTTGGTTGCAGTGTAAACTAACAATGTCTTACTGCTCCATCACTTTTGACTGTAGATCTTCTGTCCACAGTAAAAGTGAATATACATACTCTTACCATTAAAAAGGATATAAGCTGTGCTCAATCTTGCCCACACTCTTAATAACCTTGTTGAGGCGGTTCTGCAGATCCAGCAGGAGGCTGTACCAGCCCTCAGACAGCGACGTCACCAGACCTAACATACAAACACACACATTAAAAACACTCTCGCTACTGTTTTTTTCATGAATCAGAACATTTAAACCTGGCAGCAGAAGCTACTTTTAGCTCCTGACCACGAAGAAAGCAGAAAGAGGTTTTAGCGAGTGGATGCTGAAAAAACATTTCATAATAAATAAGTTAACAGATCATTAGCATTGCTGCTTTCCACCTGATGCAACTTTCATGCTTGCGTATGAAGACTATGTTGGGAGAAAAGTAGCGTGATTTCAATACTTCCATAATTTAAGAGCTTTCCAAAAATGTTTGGAGTTATTTCCCGTGAAATCTCACAGTCGTGGTGCTGTGAGGGATTTTCGCTTCAGATTAAACTCTTGTCTGTGGAAGTGAGGAAGCACATTTTTCTGATTCTTGAGATAAACAGTCTGCTCTAAAAAAAAACAAACAAACAAAAAAAAAACAGCCTGGTGAAAGTGTGGATACTCTGATTTATATATAAGAGTTTGTTTTTTAGGCCATAAAACTGGGAAAATGTCGGAAACTGAAAACTCGCTCAGTGACTGGATACCTCATCCTTCATTTTTACTGAACTACCACGAGTAATAGACTAATCCTCTGTGTAAATATGCAGCTGTTTAAATATTTACTACCATCTCTATCAAGATATGCTTTTAATATAAATGGAAACAACTGTACACCATGATCACATCCTTCCTCACAACAGCCAAGGAAACATCTTTTAAAGCAAACTTCCAACTACTTCACAGTGGAAAAGCAAATCTACCCTACGGAGAACTGGGATTAAAGCTCCTTAGAAAAAGTAGTTCAGAGTAAAGATAGAATGATTAATCAGCACTGATAGGATTACATCAGTATAGGCAGTTGGTGCTGATAGTGGGTGATGGTTACTATTAGATAAGTCTAGACATCTAAAGGGGAAAACAAGAAAAATAATGTCGCCAAAAGATAAATATCTCTCGTACCTAGATTTTTCCAGTAAATCTCATGTTCACTTCGACGCTGAGTGATTTATCACTGACTTGATCCCTATTTACTCAGGACTGGCATTACTTGTGGACCTCTTACGAATTGTAATTTACCAAGGTTGTTGTGATCTTAATCCTGTGTGAACCTGTTAATTTGTAAAATAAGACTTCCAGTGAGAATGACTACGTCACCTTATGTCAGTGATCCTGTGATAATATTAGTCTCATGCAAATTAACATCTACCTGATTAGGAGTCATTTGCAACCTTTCTTTGCATTTATTTTGCCATTTTCTTGATCGAGAATGATTGAGGTTGCCTCTGGACACCTTTGTGGGAAAAATATTTAAAAAACTTAAAAAAAAAAATGCTCTAAAACCATCTGTCTCACACATATGCATACTCATTTATGTGTGTCATCAGGACCAAGTTTGTAATCAACTACCCATTGGATAGATAGTGTAAACACATATTTTTCATTTTTAAACAAATCAAATAATCATAATAAAATTCAAAAATGTAATTAAATTAAAAATCAAATAAAAAAATAAACACAACAACTAATAAAAATAATAATTTTGAAAAGTATTAATAAAAAAACAAATAATTAAAAAAATACATTAAAAATACCTTCTTTTTGCTTTTTTAAAGTAACCACCTCTTTAAACGTTAGAAAAACGTGTTTTCCTTTGCACCTGTTTCACTCATGCTTTATGAGGACTTCCAGAAAAAATACATTTAATGTATTTATAGGGCCACATCATTTCTATTTTACAAGTGGGACCTCTATTTATATTTAACCTTTGTGGGGACCTGAATTTTGGCCCCCATGGTGTGTCCCCATAAAGATAGGAACACACACACACCACTGCTATTGCAGTATATATATATATATATATATATATATATATATATATATATATATATATATATATATATATATATATATATTTACCATGCATTCACCAATGTCAGCATTACATTTTGAATAAAAGTGCAGATATTTGATTTTTTTTTTTTACTGTATTCCACTAGATTCCACAATTTCACGATGTAGGATGATGCATGAAATGCTTGAATTCATGCATCATCCTACACTTGCTATGAAATTGTTCAAAGGGAACAGGGGTTAATATGGAGTTGGTCCCCTAACACTCCCACTTGTCTGGGAAGGCCGTCTACAAGCAGTTTCCTGTAACTGCAATAGTGAGATAAAACACTGAAGTTCATGGAGGTGTAAGATGGAGCTGAGGTCAGTGCCCTGTGCTGGCCCTTCAAGTCCTTCCATGTCTAACTCCTCCAACCATGTTTTTATGGTCCCTGCTTTACCTTCCCCTACCTGCTCTGACAGAGTTGACAGCATAGAATCATTTATAATGGCCTGCTAAGCTGAAGTATTGAGATACCCATTGACTGGAACTAAGGGGCCAATTCCAGAGTTAAAAAAAATAAACATTGCACTGTCTCTTCTCCACAAAACATTTTCAGCTGCCAGGTAATGTCCACCAAGCATCCACCAAACCCAGGCCTGTCCATCAGACTGCCACATTGAGTGAAGCGTGATTCATCACTCCACAGAACCCATTTCCACGGTTTCAGAGTCTGGTAGTGGCTGCTTTACACTACCTCATCCAACGCTTGGCTTTGTGCTGGGTGGGTGATGGGAGGCCTGTATGCAGCTGCTTGGCCATGGAAAGCACTTTTGTGGTAAGGTTAATGTCAGAGGAGTTTTGGAGGTCTGTAGTTATTGTGTCAGCAACATATTAGCGACCATTGGTGACATGGGAATAACACTTTTGTTCATATACACAATGAACTTCGTCAGTGATAGCCCATTAATAATGGTGAACCATACAGTTCAATCTGGGTGATGATGCCAATCAATTCAAGGACATCTATATGAGACCTATTTTATGTAAATGAGCAAAGGGTAAGGTACACATGTTGTAAAAATTAAAATTTGTTCAAATAATTAGAATAATTTTATATTTAAGATTTCATGTCCTTGTTCTGATACAATACAAGCGCAACTGTTAATGCTTGTACTGCTGCAACAACTACATTTCCCAACTTGGGATGAATAAAGTAAAGTAAATCAATCTATCTATCTATCTATCTATCTATGACTAGAGGTTCTGTTCTATATTATCCTGTTTGCATAACCTGGTTTCAGTCTCATAATACACCATTATTCAAAAGAATTAATCAATGGAATGAATCAGTGACCATTTAAAAGAAAAGTTTTTAAACGTGAGCCTCGATGACCTTAAACACCAAATAACAACAGTGATCAACTCAGTGGGTCATAATATGCCTAGAGCTTTGACCTTTGCCGAAAAATCCTTAATTAATGTAGATATTTGAATAATATTTAAATATTTGTATTAATTATATAACTGAAAATGCCTCACAAACAACTCAGCATTAAAATTGAATATTCAGTCCACCAGGGGAAAGTATTCAGTCAAATATATCAAATACTCTGGTGTGTTTACAACCATTACTGATTAAACATGCAGTGTGGGAGTATTGAGCATTATTATAGGCTGACACTTTTAACGTTACATAATCCACAAACTTCATCTTTTTTCCGTTCCCTTGTTGTATGTGAAACACTGTTCCTTAGTTTTCCTGGTTGACTGTACTGATGAAAGCCTATAAACTGTTAGCTAAACTGTTAGCCTCACTGACAATCAAAAGGGAATGTTTAGAAAATGAGCAGGTACAAAAAGTAACGCGATATATAAAATGATCACAGATTAATTTTACCTGCTCACTTTGTTAACTTATGACACTTATACATTTTTCAGAACATGAATCTCCGACGTGCCTCAGCTGTTGTTCATGAATGCACGGGACTGACCAGTGACCACTCTACTGTTTGTTATGTACCAGCTGGACGCCAATATCTACAGGTTCCCAGATAAGCCCAAAGATGACGACCTTTGAGTTCGTGATTCTCATATTTCCCCAGATGTAAAAAAACAAAACAAAAAAACACAACCTGAACTGAAATCGTTTACGACATTCATAAAAGTAAAAAAAAAATTGTCATAATTGTTATTGTTATCAAGAGCTGCCTAATATTCTTTCGAACATCTCTCTCTCTCTCTCTTTTTTTTTTTTTTTTTTTTTTAAATAACATTCAAATTATATTTCAATGTCAAAATTCAAAGTCAAAGCCCTAAATATGCCGATACTCATCTGGGAGGATTTTTCCAATTGCAGTGGTGATGTCTATGGCGCAGGTGTTGGACACACTGAACACTTATACGACAGGAGATAAAAGTTGGTTGTGAGTAGAAAACTTTTGACTTCGCTGGAGGATTAGATTGATTTTTTTTTATTAAAATATTGCGCAATGAAACTGATTCATTGTTTTTGAATAACCCTGTATTTCAGCACAGGGTGATACTGGCAGACGATACTGGCAGACGATACTGGCATATTTTTCTTGCTTCAGATTATTGTAGTGACATTGACCTTCACAAGTCCACTATTATATGAAGATGACAAAAAGTAGTTCAACCAAAATCATGTTTACAAGAGAAAAATGGTGGTTCAATGCATTACTCTCTGCTGCCTTTCGTTGCCCTGCCATTTCTATCTGGGATAAACTTCCCACAGGGAAAAGAAGACAGAGGGAAGTTTTTCTAGGCTTTTGGGCTGAGAACTGAGCCTTTAAGGAGACAGTACTGTAGGATGAGGGATCAGCAGCAAGAATGGGAACACTATTACCAACCATTCTGACATTAAGAGTCTCTATATCAAATGTGTTATCACGAATAAAAGTCAAACATCCACACGTCGGACAGACTGGTGTATTTGTGTTGAAGCTGAAAATATTTTGACAGTATGCGCCGTTAAATGTGGATGGATCCCATCTTGTCACATCATTTTACTTAATTCAAGTGCAACAGATTCACTCTATATCTGGTTGGATTTTTGTTATAAATAATTTATAATAGTATTTTTTCACTCCATCATACAATGTACAAACAATTTCATTCATTAATCCAGTGAAGTTATTGTTTATCTCATTGTGGATGTCTGCGAGGTTAAGAAGAAATGGAACGTCTTTAAAATAATTGATTTTATAACAAAACTTTGGACGATGCTGAGTTTGATAATACATTTTATTACCTCTGGTCGACACAGGGTGAAAACATAATCCTAAAATCGATAAATTGTGATGTTTTGTTGGCATTTGTTATGTTTTCTACTGGCAGTGGTTTTCAGTATATGTTCATTGTCAGTCTTTTTGCTCACATCTGATGTTTTCTTTGGCTGTACCAGTGCAATCGAGTTGCAATCTTCAACTGAACTGCAAGCAAAAATATTCAGATTGTAGCAGAAGCCATTGATTGAAAATATTTCTTGATTGTCATTTTCCTGAATTGAAGTTTCGTTTCCTTAATTTCACTGCTTAACTTCTGTACCATTGTGTTTCACACAGATGCTTATTATGAAGCACATGATGCTAAGATAAACACACACCAGGACAAAAAGGCAGAACATGTCCATATGTTCACTAAACCATCACTTACTCCTTTAATCTTTTAGGGTTTACCACAAACATAAAAATATGTTTGTTTTTTTCACTTGTACATTTTTAAGTTCCATCTTGTTGGATTCAAATGTATTGCTAACTGCAGTCATTTGTCTGGTTTGTTGTTTATATCTATAGATATTCTTATATAGGTAGTTCTATACTATTTTTTTTAATTTCTACATGGATATTCTAATATATATATATATATATATATATATATATATATATATATATATATATATATATTTACATTTATACTTTTTGTGGAAAATAAAGGGCAAGTTAGCATTTTCAAACATGTCTGATATTTTTAGACTTTTTTTCACCAATTCAAATAATTCTTTAATTATATCAAGACAAATAATTAACACATTCATCAATTATACAAATAATCAACAGCTGCAACTCGAGTTGAGGTCATTTCCTCCAGTAAAGTCCTAATATACAGTGAAAATGCTCCATTACAAATACTTAAAAAACATATTTAATTTAAAATATGGGAGTATCACTAACATTTCTTACACAATAAGGTCTCAGTCAGTGTTTTATTTTTACAGATGGTGCTCTAGTTTTATTTTACTGCTGCATTCATATACATGCATTAGCATATGAGTGCTGCTCTCTAGTGCAGGACCGTGAAGCATCACCATTTAAAAGGATGTAAAAGTCACGTGAATGAATCTGCTGAATGAAGTGGATCAGATCTGTGTCAGACTCAGGACCACATGTGGAAGGGGTCCGGACATTCAATTAAATGTGATATTTGTTGTTACGCTCAAGTTTGACTTCTAGTATATATATTTTTTGCCCTCAGATGTGTATGTACACTGGATAAAAGATTTAGAGTCACTGTGATCTATGTGTTATAAATAAAATAATCAGGTTTTCAGGTAATTCACAATTTTTGTGAAAAAATCATTTGTAAATCAACATTTTCATTATGTAATTTTAGTTATTTCACTTTAAAACAGAGAAATGTTCAGGACAAAGAAACTATTAGCAGTATTATGATAAGCTGTGGTACAATTTCAAACGACTAGTATTACTATTTAAATTGCAATTACTGTGAAAATTGGGTTTGATTCGTGTCGTTTGAAAACTGATGGTGATACTGCTCATTTCCTTGAGAAGCAGCGGCATTTCCAAGTGCACATGGACAGTTTGACCTCTGAAAACATGGCTGAAGGTAGAAGCATGGACTGTGCTCCAAAGATTTGGGGATAATGACCCGTCCAACAACTTTTTCCCCCCACTCAAAAACCACAAAAGAATCAATAGGAGAATTAATACGGAATTGGCTCAGTAAGGAGAATAAACAATGTCACTGATATTGTTCCATCTTTAATGCATATTTATATGCATGATGTTAATATTTTAATATTTCTGCCAACACAAATTAAATTGTGCATGTTATTTTTATTTATTTAATTATTGTCTAAGTACTTTTGAGCACATTTCAATAATACTGGAATAATAATAACAGTGATAATTTTATATATATTTTATTCTTTTACTGGTTCAGCCCAGTTTGCATCATATGTGGTCCCTGAACTAAAATGAGTTAATATCTCTGGGCTAAAGTCTGATGATTTCTTAAGCTACAACAATTTTTTTCCCTTTTGTGGTTTTTTCCACTACTTGTTTTCATATCTTTTATATCGTGCCCTGATCCATCAGTTTCTTTAATCAGATAGTTTAAATATTTGTATAAAAGTGAATGTATTTGAGGCCCTTTGATCCACAATTAGAACTATGCCCATTAAAAAAAAGTTTTGACTGTACTTGTTTTTCAGTCCAACTTTATATTATAATTTGCTATTCGATGGCATTTTTTTCAAACTCAAAAAGGCCATCTCCCAGAAGCTGTGCAATTATTTTTTTTATCCCCATGTTCCAGTCCAATAACAGAGAAAAATGTGGATTAGACTTGGTCTTCTTGTTGCTTAGTTATGGGAGTAATCATGTAATCTTCTTCCCAGAAACAACCGACTCATACAAACATCTCTTATATGCAGAACCTCACTGAGCTCAGAAGACTAGAGTAAATGGACTATTTTGCTTTATAGCACACTGCAGCTCATTTGGGTTTTCTGACTCCTGCAGGGGTTTCATTGGAAAGTACAGTACAGCACTGCTTCTCATTTCCTGCTGTAGAATTTCCTTGGAGACTCTTTTTAAAGACTTGCAGAGGGTATTGAGGTGACATTAGGTGCCATGCGTTGTTGCTACTGTGGGACCACATGAGGTAAATTACTGCTGTGTCCTGTTCGTCATCACTACCATCATTACAGCCAGCCTCAAAGTTATTCATTTCTATCCAAGTAATGAGTTGTAAAATGATCATTTCTCTCCTTTTCTTTTGCTTGTTCAGAGAAAAGAAACATTATCTCTGAACAAATGGCTTTGGCAGAATTTTACTCCCTCTATAATTAGTCTAAAATCTAAACTGATTATTGGAAAAACTATGAATGGGAAGCACAAGGAAAGAACACTTCAAATGACAGCTAATGGTTACCTAGTTATTAGAGTAAACTAAAAAAAAATGACACCGCCAATTCTTTTAATGATTTTAAACTTTGTACTCATGAATGCACTTCCCCACACTTTTGTAAATATGTTTTTCATGATGTTCTGCTGGAAGTGGACATTGTATGCATTATCCAAATGTCTTCAAACAAAAAAGAGAGAGAGAGAATGAAACCTTCTCACATTCAGGTTGGTGGAGTTTCTTCAGAAAGAAGGACATGGTTAAAAAATATATCTTTAAAATCTAATATTTCCAGTGCTGTGAGGTTCAAAAAGTAATATCCATTCACCTCATTTAATCAAGGTGGCTTATGTTTAGAAATTTTGTCACTAGGGCTCAGGAAAAAAAGAAAGTATGTTTGTGTGATCTTGTACGAATTTAAATGCTTAAGGCCACTGTCTGATTGAAACATTTATAGCGTCCATGCTCCAAAAAGAGAGGACAAAAAATACAATTATATATATATATATATATATATATATATATATTATAATAAAAAAATTAGGATCATGATAAATTTTTATGTCCGTGCAAAATAAATTCCCGGAATAACTGAACTGAATTACACCAGAAATATGCAAAAATACAAAACCCTTTTTTTATTTGATTAGAACAGGATCTACTGCTACGTCACAAAAATTTCCTCCGTAAAAACTTTAAACTTAAATGATGTTTTACAGATACTACAGTTTATGATCCTGCTCAAATGTTCATATTCTATTAGTTCATGGCATCATGCCTCCTCTAGTGCCACAAAATTCCACTTGGTCTGTGGTTATAGTATTTTTTTGCTAATACAGTACTGTGAAAGAAATATTGCAATATATTGCAGAACCTATATTTTTGTACACGCCAATTTTTTTTCATTTTTATTTAGAACTTAATATCTTAACTTTAGCCTTGACTGTTACCTTGACTCATGTTTGAATCAAACTATCTGAGCATCTGCAGTTAAGCCAAGTTCTAACAAAAAAAGTGTGAAAGTACTGAAACGGAAAAAAACAAAGTGATTATTCATACCTGCAGATATGTTAGTGTGTGACAGCTGCAGCACTAGTTCAATAAAAAAGCTCAATATATTCGTGGTAGACCAATTGGAGAAACATAGAAAAGCTTTCAAATTATCCCAGAGTCTCGTCTTCAGGCTGAAAAGTCACACATGGTGCAGTGTTTGATTCATGGTGTTCATGTTACACATACTCTTCTCTATTCTCAGTTTTGGTTGCTCCAGATGTTGTCCTTCACTTCAGTATATTTTGAATTTTGTTTATTTGTGCCAGACATTGAAACTAGAAACCCGCTTCTAACAAAAGATTGTCTGATGGCTCTATTCATACTGTCAAAGCTCAGACCTTGTTGCAAAAACAAAAACAGGATGAGGTAACATTTACATTTTTTTTTTTGGCAGTGGCAGCTGTCTTCAAACATCACTCTGTTCTTTTATACAGAGTGACAGTGACAAAGATCTATTCTATTCTATTCTATTCTCATTTATAACTGCAGCTGCAGGACTAACTCACTGTGTATGTGTGCATCTGCATGTGTACACGTACCAATCATGCCATTAACAGTGCCAAAGAGCACCGAGCCCTGGGTGGGCGTTGAACTCTCCCCCAGGTTCTGCAGCACTAAAGAACCGTGGCAGAAGACGTTGACAAACTCCCCGAGGTGGAAGACCCCCACCTCCTGGAGGTGCTGTCGCTCCTCATCTGTAGTCGCCGCACTGGCAGATACAATCAAAGAGAGAGAAAACACAAGCACAGTGAGGGGGAAGGATTTCCAAAACTTAAAGGAAGAAATGTCAGTGATGCAGAGGTTTAGGATAAAAAGGATGAAAAAAAGCTAAAACAAAGAAGAGACAGCAAATAAAGGAGTTAGAAGGGAAAAAGTTCAGCCTGTGCCAAAGGCAAAAATATTTTAAAAATTAGCAGAAACAAGGGTGATCGATTAACCAAAAGGAAAATAAGAGAGGCAGACACATTAGAAATCTTCAAAAAGGTCAGCGAATGATAAGGAGGTAGTAATAAAAGGCCGAAGAACAGAGGACACAGCAGCAGAAAGACATGTGATACAAAAATAAAGGTCAACAACACTGAGTGGGTCTAGTTTGATGGATTAGGGAAATAATAACCGGTGGCATTAATGCAACTCATGGTCATTCATTTGCACATCTGTCTTCACTTCCTTGAAATCAACTTGTCTTACAGTAAAATCATGTTTCACTAGGTTTGTATCACCACTACTTCTCCACTGCTACAAAGCAGAGGCTTCCCAACGACGAGTTCATTGCTTTCCGTCTTCATTTAAGATATTAAATCTTCAACAGTGAACATCAGCAGTGGTGTTCCCCATGGGTCTGCTCTGGAATCAGTTTTGATTCTACTCAACATGCATTCATGTAAAATCCATCTAAAAGAATTTAAGAGTGCCAATTTATTTCTTGCAGATTAATACCAATATGAAATACCAATAAATATTAGTTAGAGACAATGAAGTTTGGGAGTAATTTTCAGTAGCCATCTTCCTTTAAGCAGCATATAAATGTATGCCAAGCTTGAGTGTCAGCAACCCCCCCCCCCCCCCCCAAAAAAAAAACCCAGCTCAGGTTTAGTGACACAAAAAAAGGCCATACATATATTTTACACTCTTGCATATATGCTACGTTTCGACTTTGACTCAGCTCAATCAGAGGTCTGCAGGGTTTACACAAGGGCTGCAGAATAAATCGAAAAAATATTATCATGATAACACAGTGTGCAATATTTATATCTCCGAGATGTGCAATAATTTATTTTCTTTTTTTCATTAACTTTGTGTTTCACACACCATATCATACCAGAGTGGTTTTCTCTATCACTCAAACATACAATCTTTTTGTGGCAAAAATATTGCAGTAATAGTACTACTGCTGCTGCTCAATGTAAGTTCAGTTATTAAATATTGAAAAGATGGGAATATTTTCAGAGCACAACTTTGGGCAAGCTTATATTTAAGGATTTAATTTTTATATGCAGCATTTACTAAACCAGGCAAACAATTGGATATTGTTTTATTAAAGGTCTGAGGTATCAGACGTCTCACGTCATCTGGTTGCATTTCACCAAACTACACCCGAGGCTCACGCAGCCATCTGAGTATGGTGTAGTTCAGGCTTTCGAAAAAATGAAGAAGCCAATCAGTGTTGCTGGGTGGGACTTCCCATGACTGGGTGGCATTGTGTCTGTCTGTGCCACGGCTGATGTCTCCATGGTCTGTTGGGCACTGGGTTCCTCTTCATCTTTTTGTCATTCCCTTATAGTGTCCACAGTAATCTGGTGTCTCCCTACCAAGCGAAGGCAGTTCAGACATATGCCAGAGGATTTTTCTGAACATCTGACATAGTAACACTAACTTCTGCAAGTCACTGGTCTGTTTTCCATAGGGAAGTTCAAGGAATATCCACTGGCTGTTGTCGATGTTGCCTTTTATCCTCAGATTTTTCCTGCATATACGACAATGGTCATTTACAGACAGCGCAGCGGTGCGTTTAAGTGCAGCCATACTGTGGTGTTTATTTTTAATGGTCTGCTGCAGTATGGTTCTTCTAAAGCTGTCGCTCTGAGTCACGGCCGAAGTTCAACGTAAGTGGCTGTAGCAGAGCGTCAGTCAAGATGATGGACAGATTCTTCATGTAATCACATGCAAGGATTTTAGATAAGGCCCCTCCTTTGAAAATGGATTAGTTGTGGAAGGGTCCCAGATGGTATCGTGATAGATATCCGATGGTGACAGTCTAGTTAGGAACTATGGTACTTTTGTTATGAAATACATCCATGTCATTTACACATTGCTATATGCGAATAAAATGACAAAATATTTGACAATGTTTGTGTCTGAAGGTCTACAGTTGAAGGTTCAGCATCATCATGTTCTTGGACATAATTGTGTAATTGATTATAGTAGAACTGTATTTTGTCTTAAATTATAAACAATTGGCACATTTTAAGATTTTTGAGGAACATTTTTCTTGGTAGATGAAAGTGGTTTTGGTGAACAGGAAATAATGCAATATTATTTCTTGTTCAGTGCTGTACACTTATATCGCAAATTTTGCCAATATCGTGCCGCCCTAGTTTAAACATCATGTTTTAGTATAGATTGGAACCTCGGCAGAGGTGATACTAAAAAACTAGTACTGAGTACCAGAGTCCATGTTCTTTTTCATAATAGAAATGCAAAAAGTGGACTCAAGCCAGTACTGTGTAGTGTAAACAGAGCAATACACTTAATAGTACTAGAAATGAACAACTCTGTGTTTGCTTATTTCATTTCCAAAATGCTTGAAGCAGTAGTGCATTTGTGATATTTAGATAAAAAATTAGTTTTTTTTTTACTTAAAAAAAATCAAGCAGCATTTCTTGGTTTTTGAAATAACCTTCTCTAAAAGTGTATGATTTAACATTAATAATATTAAAAAATGGATAAAAATGGCTCCTTGGCACTTAAAATGTTCAGAGTTCTGGAGACAAACATGCATTTTCAGTTGTGAGACAAACGCATAACATCTATGTGTATTCAGAATATTAACAGGAGACAAAGTATATTTGGGAACTCAATTTTGTATATTTAATTTTCATTTACTTCTATTCCATCCAACCAACATTTGCTTGCTCTCCCCTCTTTCTATCACCACTAACGAATAAATGCCTCCTCCACAGGTCAGATCAACCGTCAAAACAAAGCCAAGACTTACAGTTAATTAACTTCTTAGATTCAGTGCACTTTGCCTTGTTGTCATTTTTATTCACAATGTGAAGCCACACTTTTGAATATTCAACACAGCCCGTCACAGAGTGTTGTGAGTTCATCGTATTCCTGCTTTAAACACTACATTTGGTCATCATAGATTAGGGATTGACTGAAAATTTCAGGATGATAGGTGTATTTAAAATGCCAATTTGGCCAGTATTTGTTAACTATGTTATTTGTATGTACCGAGCACTAAAGGGAAACGATATTATGAAAACAAAATATAATTTGACCTAACCTTTATCATATTATCTGGTGGCATTATCATCTGGAGTTTCTTTTATTTATTTGTTGTATCTATTTTAAGTTGGAGCCAAATATCACGTCCTACCTAAATGGCATCTGGTTCATTATATTTCTCACTTTTTATCTCCCCAGTATTTTCATGTGTGACTTATTCAGAACTGAGCAGGGAAATTAAAATCTAGGAGGTTCTGTCATGTCGTTTCAGTTTTAGCTTCATTGATTTAGTTGTTCATTAAATATAGAAGACATTTTCAAAGGTGCAATATGGAAGATTTGCGTGTGATTATGTACAGTTTATGTTGGAGTCTGTTTTGCCGTTTCCTAAATGAAGTTTACATACATTTATGTGGAAATTCTAATGCCCGTTCCTCTGTTCTTCAAAGCCTCCTTCACTCAGTTAGCCTACAAATACACTAAGCTAAAGTTCAACTCACAGATTCCAACAAACTTCAAACAAAATTCTCATGAACCTTTACAATTATATTGCCATTCTTGGGTAGGTCTCCCTTGAAATGGGACAAACCTGCTAAAATAAAGGTTAAATAAAAAAAAAAAATTAAGTGATTTATACCATCCAGAGTATTTTAAAGACTGACCGATGAGAAACATTTCACAGTTCTGTTGCCTACATTGGTATGGATGCTGCACACTCAGATACAGCTGCTCAGCTTAGTTAAACATCCTCTCAGCAAAAACAAAAACCTTAAAAGGTACTGTTAAGAAAATGGCCTGTGTGAAATACCACACAGCACCAATTTTATATCTGCTACTTACACTTTATGGTGTTTTAATGATTTTACATTTTTCCATTGTTAAAAGCTGTAATTGGGCATGTTTCATCAAAAACATTTACAGTACTTTTAGGTAAGATGTGATTTTATTGATCCCATTATGGGGGAAACGCAGTTTTTATAGCAGTAAAAATACAGAAAACAAAGTAAAAAAATAAAAATAAAACAAAAGTTTAGCGAAAACATTTAAAAGGAAAACAGGAAATATGAAATGGTATCCGTTATTTAAATACTTTTTCTTTAATTTTCTTAAATACACATCTTATGTATATTATCTAAATTAAATATAGGTTTCCTTTTCTAGTAGCACGTTATATTTATTAGCTTTAGATATAATTATTTGCCATATGTGGGATGTTTCAGCATGAACTTGAACATAGTGGACTCATTTCTACACTTGAACTCACTCATTGCTGCTCTACCATGTCGTCTTTGTCCATTTATGTGCTCAGTATTATTGTTGATGTGTTTTAATACTGTATGGTGTACAGATGGAAAGGGGTAGGGTGGACTTGGGGGTCAGATTTTTTTTTGCATTCTGTATTAGTAAAACCCTTGTGCTTAAACTTGTAAAATACTGGATTTGGACATTATTAGAATAAGTTGGTTATCTGTAGAATCACAAGCAATGCTGATGTAGCACCTGGCTGATTTAATGATCACTTCACGTCATCCTTGTGCGAGTAAAACCACCAAAGTATTCTTAATAATATAGTACACAGTGGAAGCAATATTGATTTTTTTTTTTTTTTTTTTTTTACGTGGGCAGTAAAGCAGTAAAAAAAAAACAAAAAACGACCAAACTAACTCTTTTAAACTGGAATATGGTTCTGCTTAGATATGCTGTGTTTCCAAGTCTCTATCTTCAGGCCAGGCATTATCGACTTTTTGCACCTTTTTAAAATCATGCATAACAGTGATGAAGTTTCACTACAAATATGGAAGGAGAAACCTTTTGTCAGTTTAGTTCTCAGGGTCATTATAATGTGGGGAAAGTGATATTCATCTGAAAATATTCCCACCGTATGTGCCGTATGTAATTTCCCGTTTTATTTAATTGTGGATAAAAGAATAGTATCCTCACCTGTCCTTCTGGCAGACAAACAAATTGAACGCATTCTCTGCTCCTAGAAAGTTGTCATCATCCAGGATTTCCACAGCACTCATCCAGTTTGGATTGAAGTCACGAGCAATCTGGATACAGATAAAAAAAAAAAAAAGCACATGTTGTATGAAACAAAACAGCAGACAAAAGCAAAGCACAGGGCTGGTTCTCGTCTCCAAGCAAACACTGCATTATCTATGAGCAAAGAAGTGCTGACACCAAGCAGGTGCTGAACTACAGACACAGTCAATACGTTTAAGTTCAAGTACACAAGCAATTTAATTTCTAAAATGCCCTTGAAAATGTACACAATCCATAAAAGCCAAATGAACAAAAGAAAACCAACTGCACTAACAGACTCAAAACAAAAGCCCTTTTGGTGCAGTGTTTTATATAGGGGAAAAAAGCAACAAAAAACTATGTTATGTATTAATATTTGTGAGAATCACATCTGTATTATGGTGAAGTCATGTCATGTTTTAGGAAAAACTGTAATTTTCTGCCTCTCATAACATTAAAAATAGTAAATTGAATAAACGCTCCAATTATGAAGAAATCTACCACTTCAATGTCATAAAACGGCAAATACTTGACATTGTTCTCTTCTTGACATTCTGTTCTCCGCATCTGTATCAAATGATTTCATCCTACTAAAGATCCAGTTCTTGCTAGCTGCAGATATTAATGAAAGAACAACTTGTAATATATTAACACCACGGTTGAGGCTTGTGACACAGCAGGTTTTAGCATTTAAGGTTCAGTGTGGTTACACTGACGAGATGTATAAAGCATCAATTTGGTTGATAATTGCTGCTGATGTTTGCCTTTTTTGTTATTATTCCCTTCCCGAGTCATAGTAAATATAGCTTTTTAATGTAGTTCAGCCATTCATCAAACTGTCTTTGTATCAAATCAAGTTGAAGAGCTTATCTACTTAAATTATTGAAGTGGCCATGAAAAAATACAGGTTTAGAAAAGCTCATTAAACCACAGTCTACAAGGCTTTCTGCGTGTTAGTATTTGCTTCCATATGTTATAATAAAGTCTCTCTTACTGTCCTTACACTTTTCTTATTATTACAAAATTTTACTCTCTTGTTAAAGATAGAAATGATTGAGTATTGTCTTATTCTAGACCCTATGTACAGTATTTACTTAAGTAAAAATTGGGAGTTAATTACTATCTAGGTCTCTGATAATTTGACACCGACAGCTAAAAATGACAGTTCTCAATTACAGTCTGGGTGAAAAATAAAATGGATAAATTTCAAGTGACTAACATGTAATATACCAATTCATGATATCAATGATGCAATTCAGATGATGTTGTGAGTGAGTGAGTGTTTGTCTGTATACTATGATCAACTGAAAACTGTCCATGGTGTCCCCTGCCTTTACTATCTGAGGACTAAGCCTACATTCAAACAGCAGGTCTTAATGCACAATTTGGATTTTTTTGGTTGAAATCAAATTTTTTTGCATGCTCGTTCATATTACACATGTAACTTCTTCTCTTCTTCCAGGTGAGTATGAACTAAATGCGACCCCGAAGTGACCTGAATGCGCAAAAGAGGTCCTGATGTCATTTCAATCGGTAGGTTTCAGTCACGTGACTATGAAGACGTTGCGACTTCAGCTGGAGGGCAGGAAGTAACCACGTAGAATGCTGCTATGGCGGATACCATTGAAGATGCGATGGTAGAATCAGTTTAACAGGGCTCTAGAGTGTGACCAATATGTTTGCACATGCGACAGTACGAGTTTTTTTGAGGTTGCACCGGTGTAACCAGCCCCTGGGGGGTGGGGTTTGTATGTCTGCAACTCAAGTCTTTCTGTGATCAACAAGAGTTCATGCAGATGGAAGTGGTTTGTACATAGTCGTGCATGAGAGCCGAGGGTAATGTTGTAATTAGTTGTCAATACATACACTTGCATCAGCTAATCACTGATTCTCCATTTGATGGTGTGCTTAAACCGAGAACCGAGAACACCGGGACATTCTGTGCAGATGAGCGGTGACCAACTGTGAGTACATTCTAATAACGTTGTCAACAAACACACTTAAATAGGTATCCTCTGTAGCTATCATTTTCTCCACAGACACGCGCATCACGCACACTCATACGAAATGACGAGACATAAGTGCATCTGAGGCGCATGTAATTGCAATGGAGGATAGTCCATAAGATATGGAGCTGTTCAGATTTTCAGGTATTGAGATGTTCAATTTGGAGCCTTTAAGACACTTGCACATATAATATATATATATATATATATATATATATATATATATATAATATATATATATATATATATAATATATAATATATATAATATATATATATATATATATAATATATAATATATATATATATATATATATATATGTGTGTGTGTGTGTGTGTGTGTGTGTGTGCGCGTTTTCAGTGTAAATTTCAGCTCAGTGAAGCACTTTAAGCAATAGCACTTCTCAGTCAGTTCTAATCCTTCTTGTAGAGCTGTGCTCCAAATAAAGAATTTCATGTTATCAAAATTGTTGATTAATCATTTACAAATCCTTATTGTTGTTATGGACAACAATTTAAAAAAAGGAAAAGAAAAGAGTGAACATGTAAAACTGCAGTGTTAAACGCAATGTGGTTGAACATTTTGGGTGCAACAAACTTTTGTGTTGGTGCACCTAAGAAAAAAATGTTAGGCGCACTAGTACAATCGGTGCAAAAAGTTAGTCTAGAGCCATGTTTAAGATTCTGGGGGGATCGCTTTGAAGAGGTTACCACAAAGCCATGACCTTATTCCAAAGAACATTAATGGGATGAGGTGAAAAGCACTTTTGTGCAAGGACAAGGGCATAAACTGGACTCAGTTGTACGAGTTCTGCAGGAGGAGTGGGCCAGAAGCTGCTGTGAAAAGCCTTTAGAGGGCATTTGATTTGAGTTGCATAATTTAAAGGCACCATCAAATATTCAAAAAGTGCGTGTAAACTGTTGACCCTCAAGAGTGTCATATTGCTACTATCAAATTTCCATCATCCAAATAAAGCAGGTGGGTGAACAGAACAGAGAAAATGGATTATGAAAAAGTTTGAATCCATTTTCCAAGGGTGAATGTAAACTTACATTCTGGGCTGTATCTGTGTCATATGTGTGAGCTGAGATTTTATTGGCTGGGATTTCAAACAGATGACAATAATCAGGGTAAATACCTCAGCTGCATCCATAAGCTGTGTCACATCGGCTTCTGCTGCAGCGAGTGCTGACTGTGCAGGTAAATGAGCCAAATCAGCAGAACAAACTTCAATAAGTAACTTCTTGCCGATTTTAAAACACTGGCACGCACTTGTCCCTTTAACCTCCTGCAGTTTCTATCACTTCCTCTCATTGGTAGGACACAGTGTTAGGCTCCATTTAGATTAAAAGGCACTTGAGCCGTTTACTGGTGGTTTTGGTGTGTGCAGAGTGATGAAGTGCATATGGGAGGAGTTTACATTCAGGACTTTCTGCCAGAATAGTTAATGTGGTGAGTGAATCCATTTTAGCCCAAAACAAATATCTTTATCCAACACCTAAATAACAAGTTTCACAGCTATGGTAAATGTAGTGCAGCTGCCACTTCAGATTTTTAAATACTGTAATGAGGTTGGATGAGGGTTACATTGTTATATAGATTTAGCTCATGTTACTGTGCATTGTATTAGCTGAGGGAGCAGAATAGGTGCTTTGCCACAGATTAGTTCTAAGAATTTAGTTGTAGGAACTAAATAGTTCTTAGAACTATATAGTTCTTAGGAAACCTTCGGGTTTGCATTCTGACAGGACAGTAGGAACCATGGGAGGGGCCAATGTGACACAGTGATGAATTCTTTAAGCACCAAATTCAACAATCACACAAGGAAGTAGAAGACAGTGCTACTATAAACTGGAATAGAGAATGAGGAGGTCTGTATCACAGGAATGTTAATTGTGGTCAAATACAGCATCTAATGTCAAGAATGGAGGCGTTTACAGAGAGTTAGGAGATGTAAAATCCAGCTGCAGGTGATACTACAACTTTTGTTAATTTCATAGCATTAATCCAAAAACAAAACCGCGTCATCGGTCCGTTTATTTATTACTTTCTCCGTATTTTTTTCCCAACACACAGATGACGCTACACAGATGGTTTTACAGATAGTGGTACTGCAAGATGAGGAAATGTGGAAATAGCTGTGGTCTGGTCTCTAACAATCACCAAACACCTACGTCATATAGTTCCAGGAAAACTAAAAAAGACCCTGCCTGCCAGGAGGAACTAAAAAGGTTCTAGGAACTATGTAGTTCCTATGTTGTGGGAAAGGGAGAAAAAAGGTTCCAGGAGCTAAAAGGGTTATAGGAAGTACAGTGGGAAAGCACCTAATGAAACACATAACTTTAATTCAATACACTAACAGTCACAAAGTTTTACCAATAGAGGTTCACACACAATTCAAATGGGCATGAAAATAACAGGTGTTTCCTTGGGCTACACAGATGAATAGTGTGAAACAGCGACAAAAGCAGGTAGGAGATGGATGTAATCAGTAACAAAGGAGATTGGTGGTGAATGAATGTGGTCTGCCCTATTGGCTCATGAGAGTTCAACTTAAGTGATATGAAAACCAGGAGGCAGTAAGGAATAGAATACCAGAAAATTCAGCTTTTTATGCCATCTACAGTGACACAGAGCGGCGTAAAACACAGCAGTTTAAAGAACCATAAGATGGTGATTTTTACAGCATTCTTAAAACATAAAATAACGGCGTAAAAAACTGCATTTTGGGGGACATTAAGCTGTATTATACGGTGTTGTATACTCGATCGCCATATTTTATGGTGTTCTAATAGTTTGGACGGTGTATTTTATGGCATTGTAATGGTTTGGATGGCATATTTTATGGTATTCTCCTAGTAGACGCATCAGGGGTGTGGCGAAATGTGATAAGAGTTGGCTTGCCATACCATTGGACCCAGGTCTGAAGCATGACAAGCTGAGACTTTTTTCCCCACTGCTGCCACACACCAGTTTTGTAAAGCACGGTACAAAAACACACGCCTGGCTCCTTCAGCTTTTGACCCCAGCTATCATGAGGTTTTCCATCTGCTCCAGCCTCCTCTATCCAACCCCAGCACCACTTGTTCATCACTCCCAGTTCCTATTTCCAGGTCTCTTCGCCTGGTAAGACTTTCTATCAATTTAATTTTTACACAAGCTCCAGCACACGCTAAAGTTGTCCACCTGAAAACTTAAGCCCCGCCCTACTCTGGCTCTGATTGGCTAGAACTCCTTCATTACCTTGAGTATTGTGATACACTCTTGGTAGTTGGAACTACTGTTTAAAACCACTGGTTAAATAGGTAGATTGCAGTCATGTGCCTATGATCGTGTTGTGATTTCAGCTGGAGGGCAAGAAGTAACCATGGAGAATGCTGCTGAGGAGGAAACCATTGAAGAGTGTTTATTGTATGGATTTATATCCAGTGTCGAAACAGAGATACATAGTTAAAAAAAACGTTATTGGACGTGACCCATATCTTACTGAGTTTTCAACAGATTTGCCATCAATCTCTGCTGCGGATATTACTATTGACCTGGTCCTGCAGACATCCTACTACACCAGCAGCAGATGAAAGCACAGAAAACTTTGGAAGCATAGAACTTTTCTGTGAGTAAGTGGGTCCACAGGATCGCTACCAAAAGATGTATCGCATATTTGTTTACAGTAGTTGCTGCTAGGTGCGAGAGCAGTAGCAACTAATGTCAACAAACATGCAACGCACCTTGATGTGTCGAGGTAAACCATATTACAACAGTGTAAATGAACATTTAACCACAACCTCATAATATATAGAACATCCACAAAAAAAGTTAGGTTTCGAATACATGAAGTGGTTGCTGTAGACATTAGCAGACTGTGCTCGTCCGGACCAGAATGCAGATTTAAAATCTACTTTTTACAGCATTTTTCTGTGAGCTTTTTCCATTTCTCACTTTTCGAAATGGTAATCTTTGCTTTTCCTCCTCTTGGTTAGAATAATTGGTGCAGCCGTGAATTACACCAAACAGGCATTTTCATCAAGTTACTTCACTTCCTGCCCTCCATCTGAAAATCGCGCACTGACTATATAGCAATGTGACATGACGTGAAATCAACCTATTGGCTGCAATTAAAAAAAACATAAAACAAACCACCAAATATTCCTGCGCTGGAGGTCTTGAAACCCTGTATTATTAGCTTCGTCATCCTCAAACTCACCCACTTTTCATCTGTTTTTAGTTTCACTTATTGGTTGCTTTTCTTCTGAATCAACTAAGTTGACACAAAGTCATCCTGTGAAGAACTTCTGTCCTTCAAAATGTTCCCTCAAGAAAACAGTCAGTAGTTTACATGAGTACACTTAATTCAAGTGCCACCCAAAACCATCAAAAATTGAACACTTCATCCAGGACACAGGCCCTAGTCTTCAGTGTACCAGCCGTTCAGTCGCTGCATTCACATGTTCTTTGCACAGTTCATTCAACTTCATAGTTTTTCGTGCTCCAATCACAAGATTGTCAAATATTGAAGATTAATAAATGAAAAATTAAGAAACATAAGATAATACAAAAGATTACAGAATCTAATCTCAAACAATGTGAGGTTTTCTTCTTAATTTGCCCTCTTGTGTAAAGTTGCCAGTATAATTCAATTCAATATTTGATCTTTCATGTAATTCCATCAGTACAACCTCAAAATTTTCCTCACACATATATAAAATAAGCTCACAGAATATTGTCAGTGTAAATTTGCCAGAGTTGTTCTTCTCATAGATGGAATATTTGCCTTTTTCTACTCCAACACTCTAGAGGAACCACGTCCAACCCAACTTGTCCTGTCCTTTAGGTTCTAATTGTGGTTTTCTCCAAAACCTTCACTCTACTTCAGCTGTTGTTTTGTTGTAATTTTCTCTGAAGCCTCTTGTGCTCACCTCTTCAAAGTTGCCCTCCATGGGTTTATAGGCCAGCAGCAGGACCGACCTCATCAGGTCTCCCACTAGGATGAAGTCTCCTTTGGTCTTCAGATAAAGGGCCATTATGTTGTTGTAGTGGTTGCACTCTGTCCTCAGCTCCTTTTCAGCAGTCCACTCATACAGACGGACCTATAACAAAAGACAAGTGGGGTTTGTTGTCATCCAAACTGTTTAATGATCAGCACTTAACTCCAGCAGCGTTTGATGAAGTTCACTTTAGATGCGAGGGTGAAATGCTGTTAAATGTCAGCTGCCAACTTACGTCAACAGTAAAGTGGCACCAACAGTACATGGATAATTATACCCCACGTTTCACACTAAAAACACAGTTTAACACTTAAAGTGGTTTTGAGATTACGTCTGAGCTGTGTTGGTTTTAACAAAGCGTCAGAGTGCCTTTTAAGCACATAAAAAAATAAGAGAAATAACTAATCTGAGCATTAGACAATGCATTTGTGTTGACCGTAGTACTTAATGCAGCTTTCACTTTACATTTGTCCTTCATGAAAGTTATTTATTTTTCCTATCCATTAAATTATGTATTTGTGCTAATTATTTTAACACCACTCCAAATGTCAAGACCTGGAAATCTACAAAATTTGAACAAAAACAAGACAATGCAAGTCAAGCTGCTTAAAATTCCACTTGAGTTGTGGCATAAAGCAATGAGAACATGCTGTTAAAAAACTGATTTAGTCCCCAAAGTGCTCATTTCTGAACTCATCTTTACCGTCCTTCGTTAAAATATTAATATTCTGTTCTTCAAAAATGCATGGAAAATTGTCAAGGTCTGAAAGATGTATGTTGTTTTGACCAGTTGTTATTTTTGCCAATAAAAGCTAGTGACAAAATATTTATTTAGAATCTGGAACAAGTATTTCTATTAGCAGCCAGAATTTTGAAAAATCTAATTTAATTTCACTTAAAAAAATCAATATAAGGGGATTATTATTAGAAATGAATCTTCAATTTATCCACTGTCTATAGGTGTAAGAGTGAATTTACTTTTGGCTAACATGGTTTATTTACCTTCAGCTCTTTAAAGTGGTTAATAAAGGTGAATATAGACATTCTATGGATATGTTAAGCGTAACAAACCTGTTTAGTATGACTGAGAATTACTAAAGGATGTATTATTCAGCTGTTCATATCAATGGGTAAACAACTTCAGCTGTAAAATAAGTTCCACGTAGAAGAATGATTAAGTTGAAATCCCTTTGATGTGACAACCAGTGATGGGTTTTTCTTTAATAAAACATTTTCCCTAAAAAGACCTCTCACCTGTCGTTGAGGTAAAAAAAAAAAAAAAGAAATCACTCACCAGATTATAAACTGACTGTCACACAAGGCTTACGGCCATTTACTGTTTTTACAATGTCTGTAAGTTAGGACTTAACATTTGCTGACCTCTGAACCGTCATGCTCCAATAGTTCTGCCCGTTTTATCCAAATTTGGCCAATATGATAACTGATAGGTGAATTGGTTAATCTAAATTGCCAATAGGTGTGAATGTGAGAGTGATTGTCTATACATGTTCAGCCCTGAGATGAACTGGAGACTCATACAGGTTGTACCCCGCCTTCACCCATTGTAGCTGGATTAGGCCCCCAGTGACCCCATGATGAATATGATAACCACACATGACATCACTTCTTTGCTTATGTGTCCTCTGTTTTTATGTATTATTGATTGCACAGTAGGGAAACTAACTACAAAACTGATATAAGAAGAACATAAAAAAACAAAAACACCTAAACTTGTTCTTCTACATACAAAACACTGATGGTTGACCTTGTGTTGTCATTTTATCTTATTTTTTTTTTCAAAATTTAAGTTGTAATCACTAGCTGCAACACAATTGCAATGTATTTTATGTTTACAAGAAACAAGCATTGCTGCAGGTATTTTCTACATATATTCTCTAAAGCCATTAGGTACACAAACGGTTAATTTAAACATCCTTTATTATGTACATTAAATAGGTAAACCATTAAGGCTTCATATCATCACTGTGAATCTGATTCTGAACTAACTTGTATCGCTGACGTGTTCATACAGAGTTTGTACTCAGCTTAATACTAACTATGATGATCTTTTTCTGTTCAGTTCATACGCTGTTGGTGTCTGAGGTGATGCTTCAAGATGTTGAAATAAAAATATCCAAACATAATGAAATGCTTGCAAAGTATGGCCTCAGCACAGCCACTTATAAAACAGAGTGTGTGTTATATGTGGCAGTGCTCAGTAAAATCAAAGTAATTGGATAAAAAAAACAAAAAAACAACAAACATCAAGAAAACATGAAAAACATTTCAGTACAAAGGAGATCCTTTCAGCAGACTGTGTTCTGACAGTTTAATAGTGAGTCACAGCAGGGTTTGTGTTTCTGTCTGTAAAATGTTGATTAGTGAGGTGTCAGGGTGTTTCTTATCACCATTAATTTCAATTATATCTCACTACATTTAATAGACAACTCCATAATCAGAGATGTGATTATACCTCAAATCAGCATGAACATCATATCTTAGGAGTTGTATCCATGATCTGCCCTGAAATGCATGTACCTATAGCAGGGGTGCCCAATCCTGGTCCTTGAGGGCCGCTATCCTGCATGTTTTCGATGTATCCCTCATCTCCAGTAACACACCTGATTCGAATGACAAAGTTGTCATCCAGCTCTGCAGAAGACTGATAATGACTTTCAGGTGTGCTGAAAGAAGAAAACATCTAAAACATGCAGGAGAGTGGCCCTCGAGGACCAGGACTGGGCGCCCCTGCCCTATAGCAAGGGTGGGGAATCCTGGTCCTCGAGGGCCAGGATCTTATACGTTTTTGATATTTCCTTCTTCCATCACACCTGATTCAACTGATGATCAGCTCATCACCCAACTGTGCAGAAGCCTGATAATGATTTAATGACCTCCAGTTGTGACGGAAGAGGGAAAAATCTAAAACATGCAGGACACCGGCCCTCGAGGAGCAGGATTCCCCACCACTGCTCTATAGTTTACAAACATGAATGTTTCCTTAAAGTTTAATGGGAGATTTTTTTCATAACACAAAACTCTATTATGACATATGTCAGCAGTGTTTTGTAGCTCATGGATTCAATGTATCCCATTACTTTTACCCATATAGTGTATATTCACTCTGCAATTTTTAATGATAGATCAATCAGTGTAAATGTTAATGTTGGCAGCAATTTCTAAAATACTTTTTGAAGTCTGGGTTCCATGGAAACCCAGTGTAAATTTGGACATAAAAACAAATGTGAAACAAACGTTTAATTCAGACTAAATCAGTATTGACAGCAGTGCAGGTCACTTAACAGATCTGACTCATCAAGATGCATTTCAGCCAATGCTGTGGGGTGGGGGGCGATTACTTGTGAATTAGCTTTTAAAATTTCACCAGCCTGAAAACGGGGCTCTGGCAGAAATATAATGTCAAAGAACGGCAGTGATGAGGGATAGTAAACTGCTCTGACGTAAGTAAATGTCAAGTAAGAAGAGAGCAAGACATCATTGAGCTGTGTCAACTTGAAGAAATAATTCATATAAATGTAAACAAGTGGCACCCGACATAACAAAACCCCCCCCCTCCTACATTTTACCTAATTTGCCCTATCTCTTATCACTGTGATAACACATTTTGATGACTGTGACATATCTTCACTAAAATCTAATGTGATCCATTCTGGACCACCTTGCACCTTTTCTGAAAATTTTATAGAAATTGGTCCAGTACTTTTTGCACAAAGCTGCTTACAAACAAACAAAAACAAACAAACACACAAACTCAACCAAAAACAATACCCCTCTCCCCTTCAGGGTTAGGTCTTTCACAAGACACTTATGTCAAATAATTTTATTATCCACTGAAGCTGCTGTCACGAGGGGACATGGATATGGTTCTGTGACTGATTAGACCTTGAGGACTGGATAACACTATTCCCCCCCCCCCCAAAAAACAAAAACAAAAACAAAACAACAAACAAACAGACTCTTGCAGACTCATTTAATTGACATTAATCACAGTAATCAAAAGTATGGTAAATTAGTTCTTTTTAAGTTTCTATTCAATGTCAAGTCAATAGATATTAGAGATAATATTATATATAAGAGAAACTTTTCTATACTATGAAATACGTTTTTGAGACTAACTCATGACTATATTATTCTCAGTGTCTTCAGAATATGCCCTCTCATGCTTTTAACTCCTTTAATCCATCGATGGCTCAGTGTGGTATTACAGGACAGTGGGGAGTTAGGCAGTTAGTTCACACTGTATGTCAGTGATTTCCCAGAGCCTCACCTATAGAATAAATCTATTAAAACCTGGATTCAATTTTGACTCAGGAGGCTCTGTTCCCTCTGAACACAAAATACTTATTAACCAATTAAAGTGAAAAAAAAAAAAACAACCAAACTCAACTTCAAAAATTGAGGTTTGGTATGACTCCGATTTCAAATTTAATAGTGGTAACAAAATAAATCAATACATTTTAACCTAATATTTCTATTGAAGCATGAAGCCAGAGGCCATGGGGGCCACATACATCCCAATTTAATCTTCAGTGGTCTGGACCAAAACAACAATTACATAAAATCTTCTAAATAACAAATACAAAGTTTTTCTCTAGCTAACGTGTTAAGAACGCCTTCCCTTAATGAACTACTGAATTGTACATCATGAACAACCTTATTTTCCTCATGAAAAAGTAATCTAACTAACAAACAATACAAACTATAAAACATGTTTTGAACATTCATCAGTGTTTGGGTTCAGGCTCAGTCTGATGATTTCCTCAGGAAATCATCAGACTGGGTCAAAGTAATAATAATAATAATAAGGCAGTCAGAGATGTCAGACCTGTGCCAAGGCTTGATTTTTCAGTGATTTTTGATGAAACATATTTTAAAAAACTGACATTCTACGATACTTGGTTGCTGAGAAAATTTATAAAACATGGTTTAAATGGGATTTCCCATGTTAAATCCAAAGTAGGATATTATTTTTCATTATGTCATTTCACACGAGATTGATGGATCAATAGGAGTCCCTTAGAGGGTCTAAAAAAATTGTAAAAAAAAAATCCTTTCAGTTCAGTTTATGTGATACTGTCATTTCAATATTCATCACTGTGACATCATGTAGCAACTATATTGTATATTTTTAATCTGATATCATATCTAATATGAAGCACAGTCTACTGTCAGATTTGATAAAAAGTCTCAATAACCCTGATTTAAGGTCAAGGTCACAAAGTTTGCAAATACGCCATTGGCTTGACATCATATGACGTCAAAACGTAACGTGATGGAGACAAAAGTGTTGACCCATCAGATGTCTGAAGATGAGATGATGTGAATGCAAAAAAAACGTGAGATTCTATCTTGTCTGAATCCTAAGATATTACCACTGATGTGTTTTTAGCTGTTGATCTTTAGTGTGACCTTGACCTTTGACCTTCATTCCTCAAAATCTAATGGGTTCTTCCTGGATCCATTATCTATCATCCCTGAAAGTTTAATGTGTTCAGAACCTTTTGTGTAATCCTGCTGATAGACAACTAGAAATCTGCCAATACATGTTGAAAATGGAAAATTTCTGCTATGACGATGCAAAAATTCAATATGGTGTCAGACCGGAAGTCGTGAGTTGATTCAGCTGAAAGTTGGTCAGTTTCATCCTTATAGCCATCTCCTTGTAGATGCCAAATTTCAGAACAATCTGTCACGAATTGGTGACACTAGAGTGAGAATAGTGGAAATGTGCATGCATGCACAGACAAACAGACAGACCGTCAAAGCAACAACTTTGGTGAATCAGAGATTCACCAAAGTTAACAAACATTATTACCTCCTTGATGGAGGTAATAATAGATTAGATTTCTATAGAGCTTTTCAAGGCACCCAAAACGCTTCACATTAATGATCTATTACTCATTCACTCTCACATGCTCCCTCTGGTGGTGGTAAACTACATATGTATCCACAGTTGCTCTGGGGCAGACTGGCAGAAGCGTGGCAGCCATTTCATGTCTATGGCCCCTCTGACCACCACTGAACATTCATACACCCATGTGAGTGACATTAGAGGCAAGGGGGGTGAAGTGTCTTACCCAAGGACACAACAGACCGACAAAGACAAAAGTGTTTGTGACTGAGACAGGCTATGTGGTTTTATTTATCAAAGGACATAGGTATGCGTGTCAAACATGACGACACTTCTTCAGTTTGGGTAAACAGCCTGGGCATTACATCTGGGATGAACTGTGGAAACTGTGCATTGCCCAAAGACATATTTTACTCTAGTGTCACTACAGTGAAGGTCAACCACTTCCATTAGGGGGCTGATTGGCTTGCTCTACTCATCAGCTGCATCAACTACACTGAGCATTTCAAACCTGACATTTTGCAGTTCAAAGTTAGAAGTGGGTGCTAAGTATTCTGAACTTCTCTGCAAACTGCCCTTGGGAACGGTGGGTGGTGCAGACCTGCAATTTGGTGTGGCAGCATCCCTTGGTAAAATGACGTGATACTTTAGTGACATCGGCTGCCATGAAAGAGCTAGTCTTTACATCAACCTCAACATGAGTCAAAGTTGACAGACAAGCCTCATGTACACTTAAGACGCCCTGAATGGCAACGTTCACCCAGTGACATTAAAAACAAGCATTGACATTTTAAAGCTGTACGCTTTCTGTTAACAGTCATCCATTTAAATGTATTACATTTGACAAATATAAAACTGTTATGCGATTCCAAAGTTGTCACTTATGACCTAAATTACTGTCAAATAGCATACTAGATAAGAGATGTCATTATTTGTGAAGATTCTTTTTAGGCATGCTCAAAAATGATTAGCAGTAAAACCCTCTAGTGTACGGATGTCAAACTCATTTTAGTTCAAGGGCCACATGCAGGCCAATTTGATCTCAGGCAGGCCAGACAAGTAAAATAATAACATAACCATAGAGTAAGATGCTGCACAGTGTGCACTAATACCCCTTGGCCAGTAAGCACAGACGACAAAACGGTTACAATATTACTCAGGCCAGAGTTTGCCACGGGGAGAAAACCTACAAATAATGTTAACTCCAAATGTATCCGTTTTAGTGCAAGAAAGTAAAATTACAGTATGAACATATTCAGAATTTCAAACTATCCTTTCCCATAAAGTGTGAATAACCTGAACAAATATGAATGTGGTGTCTTCAGCAAAATATTATCCTTCATTTTATCATTTACACATGCGCATTACAAGTCAGTTTACAGTGGATTTGCAAATGCACAAAACATTTAGTAACAGGGTTAAAACTGTAGTTATTTTTCAGGTTGTTCATAGATATTTTCTCACAGCAAATGCATCAATGAGGAAGTTATACAAGAGCCTACAAAAGGCTAATTTGAAGTCAGTCCAGGAGAGGTCGCATCACCATGGTCTATTAAGTCCAGACAGGGCAGAAAGTCTATAAATGGGGCCCAGATTTTTTCCTAGGGATGCAGGCTTTCCTCTCACATTAGAATATCTTTTCATGTATACATTAAGACACAAGCACATTAATCCAGTGTATTGCCGGTGGTGAATTTTCAGATTTCGAGTTAATTAAAATAAATTTTTTCACTGCAGTGCTTGCAAGTAAAATAAAGTGGTTTTTTTTATAATAGGTCACATTAACAGAGCTTGTGTACCCCAAAATCCACAGTTTTGAATGTTTTTCAATTTGAATTCCTCTTACCCTTAAGTTTGATATATTTTCAATGAAGAGGCTTAATATCATTTTTTTTTCAAGTGTCTATGTCCTGACCTTAGGCACCATGTTAAATCAATACTTTAAATCATGTGGTATTATCAATACGAATACTATGATAACTTCAGGCTTTTATCTGTATTCTGGTGAGAAAAAATAGGTGCATGTATGAATACACTGCTGTCGAGTAATTCATCAGAACAAAGTGGATGTTGTGTGTGTTCTACTCAAACCAAGTACCACTTACCGTGCTATTGATGCTGGCCAGCAGTTTACCATTGAACTCCACCATAGAATAAACAGCTCCTTTCACCTCCTTCTCAGCCACTGTCTGCAATTTGCCTGTAGGAGCCAACACATTTGAAATTCAGGTGGATTTCAAAGTATTACACAGTGATTTACAAGTCAATTAATGTACTGCTCAAGAACTGGGAGAGAGATTAAAGAGAGGTAGATAAGGATGAGGGTGGAATGGTCCACCTTCAGAGGCACGGAGGGTAAAAGGAAATGAGGAGGAGAGCAGAAGAAAGCCTGATAAGGGGTGATGAAAAAATGATTAAGTGAGAAGGGAAGCAAGAGCATGGTAGCAAAAAGTGTCTGTTGTAGGAGGAGGAGGAGGAGGGGGGGGAGGGGGCATAGGACAGTGAGTCAGGAGTAGAAAATGAAAGTGTGTGAAGGATAAAGGAAATAAAAAACCAACAGTAGTGGATAAGGAAGCTGAGGAGGAAAGCCTGGCTGACCGTCAGTGTAGTGGAAGACAATGATGCGGCCTTGTTTAGGCTCCGCCTCCTCTGGGTACACCATGGCGGTGCCGACAATGAAGTAAACCGACGGGTCTTTTCCCAGGCGGCATGACACCATACTGAGAGCGTATTCACTGGGGAGGAACTGATGGGCATGGAGAACTGAAAGAAAACACATAGGGAGCTCATTATAAACGACAACACTACATGAGTTGATACCATTGCATGACTGTGCTTTTTAAACAGTTCAGAAGGTTCACTTCAAGTACTCAAAACACCTGTCTACTGTGATAAATAAAAAAAAAACAAGTAGTCAGATCCCAAGACACAGTAAACCAAGTTTAACCTGATCATCATTGTCTTTAACTGTAACCAAAACCCAAAGCTTTTCAAAAACATCATTGCTGTTTTAATTTTGAAGACTTCAAACTTACATTTTGAGTAATAACCTCACAATCTACCTCGGTTTTCTCTTCCATAGAACTCTGAAAGTGCTGCCGTTTTGCAAGTGAAGTGTTTCATAAATATGTTTTACCAGTCAAATTTAAATCTTCACAGTCATGTGAAGATATGTGATATGTAGAATCATGTGACACAATTGTAATGAAAGGGATCAAGTCTGGTAATAATGGACATAAAACAAACAAATCAGTAAAAATCAGAATTTTTATAGGTGAAAAGAGCTCCACTTGCTATTTGAACATATTTTTGATCCTTCACACAATATTTGTGATGTTGAGTCATACTTTTAGTACTAGTTCAGTACACCTGTCCAGTCAGATTCTAACCTCATTCATTTTCCAGTGGGTTAAACAGAGAGTGTTTAATCACCTTATTATAAAACTTTTTAGGGTTTTAGTTCCCAGTGGGGAAACAATCTAGGACGGTGACAAAATGTAGTGAAACCATTATGAATATCGCTAACATGTAAACTATAACTTCCATTTACTGTAGGTGAGCCTAAAAACTCAAAGTAACCCCCTCAGAGCCTCATATTGTCCTGCATAAGTGAGTCTGGATTCTCCATTATAGAGATAACCCTAAAGTCCTGTCTCATATCAACACTAGGACATTATTCAGAAACTTGTGGTTGGTGGCTTTAGATTTAAAATGGGGGTAAAAAATACTAGGGTTGGGAATCTTTGTTGTAACTAAGGCCGATACGATACGCATCTTGATACAGCATCTACGATCCGATATCTTAAAGATACGTGAATGGCACCTTACAATGCGATAGGATTTACACACAAATCATGATACAGAGCGATTAAACTCATTATGATTCAACACATTCATTCTATCAAAAAATATGCAGTACAATTCAAGAAGCAAGGGTTATTTATTTATCAAATAATCCCATGAAAGTGTCTTTAGTTCAGTTTCAGAACACGTGCCTCACAGACAGTCAGTGAAAAAGTTAGAACTTTGTCATTAGTTATTTCTCTCGACGTTTGCAACTCAACTTCTTGCTCAGAAAAAAACAACATCTTGGTGAGAATCAATTCATACAGGAAATGTAATGAATTTATAATTTAGACAAAATAGAAAAAGGTTCTGTCTTTTTAAGAGACACCTGCACAAGGTATTCTGGGACGCACTGTTGGATACATTAATATTTAAGGAAGTAGTTATGGTATGTATGGTACTATTCAGTACAGCTCATCATAAGAACACGTTAATAGACCACGTTTTCGCCTTCTCTCATATTTACTATATTCATCTGCGGCACTCACACCCATAGGCTCATGTTACAGTGCATCTATGGAGCTCATACTGCCCTGTACAGTGTATACATCCACGATTCTGCAGCGCATGTTAAATGTAAATTCCACTGAAAACTACTTTTCCACGCTCCTTTTGGAATCTGATGGGTCACCCCGAGTTACCAACACATGCTGCCTCTGAAAGTGGTGTGTCACCTCCACTGGCTGTATTTAGCATTCATAGAAAACAACACAGAGAAACGAGCCACTCAGAGAAAGTCTGTCCACTACATGTCACAAGGACATTGGTGTCACCCACGTGGGGTTAAGCCTGTCCCCATTACAATGAATCTGAAGTAGCATTAGCATCTACAACAGAAGACGGCGCTGCTGCACAAATTTGAAAAAAATGGCAGAGCAAACTGGTTCATGTGCTCTCTGTGGAAATAAAGTGTTGTTTTTTTCCTGCACATTTTCAAAACAAGCAACAGCACGAACCCTAGCTGGATGCTAAACTGGATGCTAGCTGGAATGGTAAACACACACAGAGTCAGAGGGGAGGGGGGAGTTCTCCTTCACGCATTCTAAGCCAATCAGAGACGCCTCATCACTGCATCATGTACATGTATGAGGAAGTACCGGTTAACTCTGTTGCTTGACATCAAGTAATTTTTCTACCCTCCAAAACCAGCTGGAAACAAAGCACTCTGGATGTTTTTTTTTTTAAAAAATAGAACAAACACCCAATGTATTCAATAACTATGAAGAACACGGCAACATTAATGAAATAACCATGGAATGACTCCTTTAAAGTTGCAAGAGCCAAATCGTTTTCACACAGATACCAAAAAAACTATTGAACACTGTGGCTTTAACGTTCACTCTGTGACACACCGCTGTGCTACACTGGGCAGGTTCCATCAGAACCAAATAGTGAAAATATTAAACAAGCCGGCAGAGCACAACAAACAATAAAATCAGAGAAACTTATGACATGCACAACCACATTTCAGCTGATTGATGCATCTCAAGTTTGGCCTTGCAGATGAATTTCCAACTGCTCCTGCTGTGCTGATATAATATCTTGTTATGCTCTGCTAATGTCGTGTAGCAGTAGCTGTCACTGAGGGCATGACTGTGCTGAAAAGAGTTAATAACAAAATGATAATTAGGTATTACTGGTTAAATGCTTGTGCAGCATTCTGTGTAGTAGGCATGTTTGACTCCACAATTATTGTTTTTGAACAATGTCTATGGTGTTTAACATTGAACACCTGCTGTTCAAGAGAGGTAGGTCGGAGCAGCTTATCAATCAGTCTATTGATCATTAGCACTTTTCCACTGTCAGACAGTTGGATGAACAGATTTTTAATTGCATGCATTTCTTTTTTTCCCAAATACAGGGGGGGGGGGGTGGAATTACTGAATGTAATGGGGTTAACTTCTTTGTTAAAAAGCTGTATGAACATTTGATTCCTATTGTTTGTTGATGAAAATTGCTTCCCTAGTTCAAACAACTCAACCTCGAGTAGACGCTGCTTGTGTAAAATATGAAGCATGACGTTATCCTTTGGTAACCTTTCACCTATATAGTGCATCAACACTGATTCTCTAATTCCCATTTATATTTCCTGACAGGACTGCACGGATTCATTATTAATCGCTTTCACTCTTAATTTTGCTGCAGCCGGTGAGGAAAGACATCTTTCACCTTCATGACGAGTTTTTTACTCATCATTCATGCTTTGCACGCAGGGTTAACCTGGTCAGCGTGAGCCGAGGTGATTAAACAAAGTGGAAAATGTTCCCTGTTGGCAATTGATCACACATGATAACAAGACATGCAGAAAATTATGCATGAATTATGACTATCTGACAAAGCAGCTGTTTATTTCACATTAGCTGAAGAATGCAGTGTGGTACCGTGGTCATAAATGAGTTGGTAAATCTGTAGTACAATATATAAAAAAACAAAAACAAAAGGCAAGTACCAATGTGGTTTCAACAGCGAGTCACAGTGAGCCAGTCCACATGGTCCAAATGGAATTTCATCAAATTTGTCATTTTAGATTTTTCAGATTTTGTGGTTTTGCAGGTAATGCGAGTTGTAATTTGTTGGTATATAAACACAATTGAACTGCTTTACCATCAGAAATCATCAGAATTGAGAATTACAGTTATATAACATACATAGATGAAGGTAGGTTATAGCTCTTTCTAGATGCTTATTCACAGCAAATTCCTTAATTTCAATTAAAGCCATACTGTAGTATTTGTTAGCATTCTGGCTTTAATGAAAAATGCAACCTGTAACAGATTACTCATCAAGGCCCATTCATGTTCTACGTTAAAGATCCATGCATACACGGACTGAGTGTTCTGCCTGTCCTCTGCATTCATTAAGTCTAGTTGTGTTTAAAAGAAAAAAAAAATCGATATTTGAAGAAAATAGTTCCTAATAATAGTGGAACTTTGCAAAGAGTGGCTGATTCTTCTTTAACTCAAAAAGGGAGGGTCACACAATGTTTGGTACCATTGATATATATCAATGGTACCAAACGCCAAAGGTCAAAAATCACATTAATGGCTCTAATTCAAGAACGGGTTGTCATAGAAACTTGAGATTGGCACAAAATAGGGGCAAGTTTAGGCATTCTCTGAATACTTGTTTGCTGTTGCCTTGACGGGGGGCCACATGACTTGCATTTGGTTCGGAGAGACCAAGCAAACTCAATAATTTCCCTGAGGGAGTCTTCCCAAGGGATCAACAAACTTCTATCTAAACTAATCTCTAATCCAATACCTCCTATAACGTCAACATGTTTACTCTTCATTACTGACGTTCTTCTTCTCAAAAACCTTCATTCTTTTTTGTGAGATTTTTCCAGTATGTTACTTAAAAATGGCACCCTCTGGTGGATTGACTGACACACGCTCATTCCATGGCAATGGATGATCTAAGTGTAAAGGCAGTGATGCTTGACACCATTTGAACCTTAAGTACCTATTCATACTCCTACACCTCATCACAAAGTGAGCATGAACAGCCCTTCACTGTGTTTTCACACTGGGAGGGATCAGATTCTGTCTTCCCTCTTCCATAAACACATGAAACCAGAGATCAAGATCACAATTCCCGCTTCAAATGCATTTCCTAAAACAAATTTACTTTTCCACAAAGACTGTATTATCTGAAACTTTCACTTTTGCACCATGGTCCCCACAAGTTCTTCAACCAATATTAATGCCAGGATAACGATACATACACAGAAGAATATATAACTAAGCATCCAGTACTGTTTGTACTTGAACCACACACTGCTGGACAAAGACATGTCCACATTGGTTTTTTTTTATTTTTTTTTTAATTGTACTTCATTACATTAAGTCTAGCAATAGATAAGCTGTGCTAAAGTTTTTGATTTACATATCATTAACATATGACATACCCTAATGTATGCGGGTGTGGTAGCGCCGGAGTGATTTCAGAAAGGAAGGCTTGACGCAGTCAAATCTGCATTGCTAAGTAGAAAGCAGTAAAACCCTGCCACGTTCAGTTGGCTTCACCATGGATATGGCATGCATGAAGCCCCAAGTGTGTAGTCATTCACTGACATTTAAAGCCCGCAGCACAAGCCTGTGTTTTAAGTATTTAGTAATAACACCAACAAAGTTGGTATTAAAGCACATCTTTGAATATCCTATAGAAATTTTAGAACATAAAAACATAATAAATCGCAGTGCGCTTTTAACACCCTATGGCAAAATATAGTGCAAGACTCTGTTGAATGTTACTGGCCTAGAATTTAGATTGGATTGTCTTCCTGTGAAAGGCATTACATACATATTTATATTTGAAAATAATCAGATAAGGCAATTTAACCTTGAAAAAATAGGTTAAGGTCACCGATTATTCAATAAGCCTCTGCATCCACCATATAAATTTGGAGCAGATATGTCAATGGGGTTTGTCAGAGATTATGTTGTTGAATGGACACAGACAACAAAACAATTATGATTATGATACCTCTTGGCCGAAAGATAAAAACAGGAAGTTTATGTCACTGACCGGCACAGAAAACCATTCCTGCCTGTGGCCATCAAACCATTTAATTCTACTTCGTAAAGACATAATTCTAATTAAACACAATGATATTCCTGCACACACACAGTGGAGTCAGTTAAACTTCTGGTATATTATTCATCTGGTCACTTAATTAGTAGAGAGGTTTGTTATTGACTTTCAGCTGCCTTGATGTTAAAATTAAAAACTGGTGCACTACAGGAGTGACAATGAGACAATCCCCAAAATAGAAATAGTTTTACATGTGAAGGCCACTGACATTTTTCTGACTATTTTTTACTTTACTTACTATTTTTTTTTTTACTGCTTTTGCAATTGGCAAGGGTCAGTATCACTGTAGCATGAGACGATACCTAAACAGGAAACAGCATGTGCAGATTTCTTTGCACTGTCCTGATTCTACTGGTGGTTATTCTCCAACCAGGGCACATTATTTAACCATCAGACAGCTGATATGAAAGCAGCAGCTCTGTGAAATCAGATTGAAATGTACATGTGGCTGCCTCACCTTCAAAGGTGTGCTGATCCACCACTAGCAGGCTGTGAACCTCCACCTCCTCTCCAAAGGAAGTCTCGTGGGGAGAGGTGCTGCTGGGGAAGAGCTTGCTGGAGCTTACACTGCTGGAGAGAGCCTGCAAGGATGGAGATTCAATCACAGGGGGGGAAAAGAAGACAAAGATGAGCCTGATGAAAGTGTAATCTGAATCTCTGTTTCCAAATCAAACGACACAGTTGGCATGACACGGAGCGTTGGATGTGCAGCAATTAAAATCAGGTAAACATATTTCTAATCATTGAGTGTAAGAGACTCGACAAAGCTGTGAGCTGTATGAAAAAAACAAACAAACAAAAAACAAAGCTTGTGGGGTTTCCCTCGAGAAATCGATAGAGCTCAGCTGAATGGTCACTGCACATGCACACAGGAAATCAGGCTGAAATAATTCCCAGATTTTTTTTTTTTCAAAGTAAGAATACCTTTTAAAACTTGGCAACGTTAATGTTGCTCTTTGCTGACAGTGTTTCAGAGCAATTCAAACCAAAGAAATATCTTTGCTGAACTTTTAACATAATTTGAATGTTCTCAATGTCTAAATTTAACTGCAGTACACAAAAAGTAGTTAGTCAGCACATGTCTGAAAGAGAACATTTGCAACATTTTATTCAATAACATTCTCTATTATAGATGACTATTATGTGTTATATATATATAAATATCAAATAAAAATAGAAGACAATATTGAAACATTAATTCTCTGCCTGAGTGTTTGGAAAAAAATCACAGGTACGCAATACCTTAGTCTTGCATTGAATCTGTCAAATAATGTGATGCACTGCAGAGGCTGTTATTCCAAAATCAAATAACTTCTTTTCTTTTAGCCACTTTCAATCTTTCAATGGTTTTCTAACAGATTTGTGGAATAAATTAATGATCTCAGGAGCAGCTCTGCTCCTGCAGGGAGATCAGATCACTATTGAAAGCTTTTGTCTCATTACTAGTCTGAAAATGTCCCAGCCCCAGTCTTTTTGGAAGAAGTTGTTGGTCTTTTTGGCAGGAACAGAAGGATTTTAAGAAGAAAAAATAAATAAATAAATTTATGCTACCAAACAGAGCTTTAAATATCCTGTCGGGTTACTTTCTTCAAAAGTCCATTAAACACTAGTTTTACACTTTTTCCCCATTAACCATCTTTTTTCCTAATTTTCAGTTGGAATTCAATTTATTGCAACACTATAGTTGACTGCATCAGTTATAGTGAACAAAATAGAAATAGAGTAAATAGAATAGAAACAGATAACTCACTGATGACTCTGAACTACAAACACTCAAAAATAGGTCCAATGTCCCTGTGCTCATCTGGACCTCACAGCTGTGATGTCTTACTATCATCAAAAGGGAGTCATAATAGATTATAAAATGAATCCTGCTGTGTGTTTATCAACAAATGCCAAAAACAGTGTGAATGGTATAGGAAGCCCCCAAAGCTCTTCTGGGGTAACATCTGACTGTACAAAAGTAGGTAACTGGGTAATGACATATTACTGTGGTTAAAGCTGTTAAATGCTACACAGGAGGTTGTTGGTAGAACCTAATATTGGGGCAATTACTTTCTTTGATCTGGACTGAAATTGAACTCAGTGAATCAATCGTAAATGCAATCTGTTGAGAACTGATTGTTGGAGAGGGGGCAGAAGGAGAAGCTTATCTAGTCCTGCCCCTACATTAACTTAAATATATGCAACTGTTGTTTAAACAAGCCTTCTGTCCAGCACACGCAGCAGCACAGACGACATCGACATGTCAAAGGTAAAAAGGTTAAATGAGCGGTGATGACATCGTCCACTGATTAAAAAGTCAGATTTTGGCTTTTCCAGAGTGGATTTCATTAGATCTCTTTTGAGAACTGTTACACACATCCTCATGAGAATCACATCCTATTATTTACAGAAAACATGCAAAAACAGTTTAAGAAGTTATTCAAATTAAATCTGAAACCAAAAGGGCATATATAAACCACACTACTACTTACCTGGCTTAGACAATTTTATTATTTTTATTTCATTATTATTATTATTATTATTACTTGTCAAATAATGGGACGAGACATCTATTGTCCCAGTCTCATATTACATTACATCTCATATTATAAATACTTTTCTTAGGTAACATGCTGAGTGAGATAACTACAAAAACAAACGAGCCCTCGGGTGTTTATTTTCCCAACACAACACAAGCACCTGGAAAATATGTTAAATAAATTAAGCAGATCTCTACATCTCTTGTGTATCTGAGTCCGTTTATTTTCTATATTATTCCCGCAGTACATCTTACGTTTCTTTTGGATTGATGAGTGTTCGGTTGCGAGAGTGACTGATGAGATGTCACAGATGGGCGTTACCTGAGTGCTTGCACTTGGACGAACGGCAGACGTGGTGCCACTCACGTCCTGGATCTCCACCCTGCTGGACAAAACCCCAAAACACTGGGAAACCTCCTGGTAACAGATCCGTCTGGAGGAGTGTTCACACAGAGAGATAGAGAGAATGGAAATTAAATAGAAGAGAGGAAGCAGTTGGCAAACATGAAAAGAGCAAATAGTGGGTAAAAGCTGAACAACACAGACGGAGCCCTGGGAGACGGCACTGGGTTCCAGCTGGATAACACTACACTCAACCTTTTAATAACTTCTTTAAATACGGAGTTATTGCTTTTTCTTACACACTTACACACACGCAATATGAGAGAAAAAACATTGAAATATTATTTTTCAGCAGATACACAAGGAAAACCAGCAGGACATTAATTCAAATCAGAGCAAATAAATGAATCCGAGTAGAGTCAGTGCAAATATGAAAAACATAGGGCATATTTGTACAGACAAAGGGGGTGAAATGTTCATCTATGGTTTGGTTCTAACTCAATACTTGATATCTAACCTTGGAGACTCGTAGAGGGGAACGGTGCGTATGTGCAGCTTCTGGATCTCATCGATGGTACCAATAGTCAGAGTGCTGTTATTGGCGAGAGCAAGACTAGAAAAAAAAAACAGACACACAACTGTAACAAAGGAAAACAACTACTCTCTTATAAAACAATATAGTTTTTATTAATTGTGAGTAATCCACAGAGCATAAATGTGAGCAAACTATATCTGCCCCAGGATAAAAAAAACAAAACAAAACAAAAGATACATGCTTATGAACCAAAAACTTCAGTGGGGAGAAAAAACCTCAGCATAAACCTTTCCTCTTTCTTCCCGTTAACTAGATTATATTAGAAAATGTGACTTTGTGCTGATGGTGCTCACCTGTCGGGGTACCCCTCAGAGTTGAGCGGGCACATGTAATTGACCTCCTTGAGGTTGACGTTGGAGAAGACCAGCTTGTGGTTGGAGGAATAGATGACAGTGGGTCGGTCGGAGCAGGCAAACACATTGGACGTGGACAGGGATCTAAAGGTCCTCAGGACTGTGGGCTGGGTACCCAGGGTCACCTTCTTCCGTTCACTCAGTGCACCTAAGGGAGGGGAAGGAAAACACTTTAAATTCAGTGTGAAGATGGGTGTACCAGTTATTATTTAGGTGAAAATAAAAGGTGCTTTGGGAATGGGCTTAAGAGCGTTTAGCTGTAGAGGTTTGTGCTCATGTGATCAGACCGCAGCATAATGGACCGAATTTCCATTTTTGCTATTGCTAAACTAGATTATTCCCAAAAGACACATAGTGCAAAGTTAGCATTGCCTAAGAATGGACAATTATTTTTGTGGTAGAATGGACAGTTATTTTTGTGGTTAAGCTTATTGCATGTGGATCAGCAGGAGTATCCCTGGGGGGAGAACAGAGTCTGAGTTGGAGGAAGAGATTTACCAAGGGTTGTGGGAGTCACTTTAAGGTTAATTGCAAATTTATGCAACACTGCAAATACAAAAATATTCATATCATAACCCATGAATTTTCTCCGTATTTATTTGGGCAGAACAAGAAATTATCTTATCCATTGCAACACAGCCCACATTGTCAGCAATACTACCCAGGTGCTGATATCATCAACAGGAAGAGTTTAATAATTTTAGCAAATGTTGACTACGTTTGTGCTGTCATAAGGCTGCGTTCCCTCCTTCAAACAAAAATAAGAAAATACATGAAATATTCATGATGAATTTCCAAGTCTTTTGCACAGCTCTGCAGCAAATACAGACAGTATTTAATGTTTTCTCCGTATTACTCATTTTTGCCATTTTAACATTTAGATACAGACACTGATTCATCCACAGATACAATGACCTGTCACCAAGAAAAACATAAACACAACATTTACTTTACATGTACCAAGCTGTCTCTGTGTTGTAGAATCTCCAAGTCATCATCAGGTGTGTGTATATGTGCAATGCTTTATTTACACTGTATTAATTTGCACTACAGTAGTTGGCCGTAACTGAATTGAACTGACTGCTTCTGTTTTCACACAACCTACAGACTTCGAAGTGCAACCTCACACTATTTTACAATGTTAAGTAAACCTGCTCAAAAGTCTCTGAAGAAGATTATGTTCCACCATCGATTACACGGAGCTTGGTTCGAGGTGGTGGAGGATTTAAACATGGAGTGAAATTATAAGCAGCATTCAGTTAGACTCATCTACACTACTGGCAATAAGTTTGTGATGACGTGAGGTCCCCAATGGATTTCATACATAAGGTGTTCGTTTCACTTCAGTGATTTTTGGGATAGGTTTCCCTCAGTGCATTATAAACCTGGCAAGTAGCCAGGCCTTACTTACCCACCTGGCTGGCTAAAAGCGTCACAGTTTTATTTATTAAAAAAAGAAAAAAACACACACACACACATTAAAACTAGTGACACTAAAGATGCTATTGACAGCTCCCAACTGTAGGTCTGTCTGCTGATTTGGTGGGATTTGGGGGGCAGGTGGCGGGCACAGAAGTGAAAAAATTCATGGATGCAACCATGGATTCGTGGTGTGTTTTATTTTATTTTATATATAAAACGCATAAAAAAAAAAACCTCAAATTGATATCTTCCGTTATGCTGTCACTAAAACATCTGGGATAATGTTGATTTCTAAAGTATATCTGGTGAACATTAAACATTCCTTGCTTCCACATAGATTTAGTGACTTCCAGTGGTACATCTGCAGACTGTACAGATCTGGCCTCTGAACTTTTGTTGATGAGGAAATATCTATGGTCACTTTCAAATGGAGTAGCTGATGTAACCTGTTGAAATGGCAAATATTGAAGGAGCAGAGTGGACTGTATGAAAAGAGACAAAACTCCTGCTGCAGATATGAATCAAAAACACGTCTCTAGTAATTCTATAGAAATCAATACATAGTTATAAATATTGTACACAACATTTAGGGATAGTCATCAACCCCTTTTGGTGACTATCAAAGCCAAATTAGTGTCAAATATATGTAAATAAACAAGGTTTTTTGGTGTGATTTATTTATTGTCCACCTTCTACCACCTACCCTAGTTCCCCTCCTGGATAAATATCACCAAATCCCTCCATTTCAAATACTGGATATACATAACCTCTTCCAGATTTTAGATTTTTTTTTTAAAACACATAAAACATACAAGTCGTTTCCAAATGTATATAGCGATGTACATAAGATAACCTCAGATAAATACAAAAAAATTATACTCTTGCTCTGAGCCGCCCCAAAACGATAGATTTTTTTAAAATAAATAATGGAACCAAAGAAAAGACCAAAATTGCAACTTTTGGCTTTTTCTAATCCAGACATGCTTCTTTCTCATGAATTGGCAGTCTTATTCAGACTCCGTGATTTATATGTTCAAATGGACAGGTTCCACATGTAACACCAGTGGACACAATGGGTTATACACAGAACCTGTTCATTTAAACACATACATCGAGTGTGATTTTGGAACAATGGTCATTTTTGTGAAATACTCTGCCTTGTGTGTGTGTATATATATATATATATATATATATATATATATATACTTTTTTTCCCAAATATACCTGTGAGAGAATAAAGAGAATCATGTAATTTTCATGGAGTTGCATCCAGATTTGATCCAATAAAATCCAATCCAATAAAAAATTTATTAGAACTGAAGAATAGTTTCTCTTTCATCTCACTAAATCTTTATTTTCATCAGAGTCCCAAAGTGCTTCCAAACTTACTTCATAACATTAGTCTACATTTGATTTAGCCCCTCTGTCCTGCTTTTAGGTATTCATTTGATAGAAGCCCTCAACTTTATCCACACCTGTTCCAACTTCAGTAAATCACCAAATTGCACAAAATATATTTGGACCTTTAACCATTTCTGGGCATTGACTTACAAGGATACAAAGACTGGTTACTTGGTTTTCTTGGCACAAAAAGGGGGATAATTAAAAACAAATCAATGAAGAGAAAATGCCACAATATGAACATGGGCCTAGACGTTTGAAGTTTTGTAGGCGGATCCGTACCAATTAATAATGCACATGGGATGCTGACTTGTCCTGGGTTTAATCCTATGACTTGTTCTCTTGTCAGACCACTGCTACCTGTCGTTACAGAAACTCAAGTCACATTTCACACCTTCAGACTGGCGTCCACACTCCGTCTCTGTGAGCGGATCAATTCGGAGCAGGATTAATGAGCACATTTATATGCACACTAATAGGCTGGCTGACAGACCCATCCTGCTTTCATTAAATTTGGGACATCATGTTTACAAAGAACCCAGACGAACATGATTACATTCACAGCCTTGTGTACATGATTAACATTTTACCCAGCTTTGCAATCACAGTCTACAGAAGACTTTTTACCCCCCCATTACATTTCAACTTACATCTCGTTACTTATTACATAAGGCGAGGTAACAATAGAGGGTGAACCAGTGTGTATGAGGTCTTGATTTAATAATGTTAATAGAGCTACATGCCCCTTAGAGGCAATGGAAGAGAATTCTAGACACAAGAACCCTGTTTTGACAAAAACTATGTTTGCAAGTAATTTGCTTTTTATCCTTTGAATATTTATGTCATGTTATGCAAAATGAATCATAAATCAAACTGAAATGAAAATGCCCCGATTGCTGAAACATGCAATGCCATACGGTTTGATTAATAGGATGTTGAAAATGTATACATATATTCAAAAGTTCTCAGAGGAACCAGCATATTTATCTACACTTATCACTAAGGGAGGAAATATGAACATTCCACTAATTCTACACGCAAAATAAATGCACTGGGTGTAGTCAACAGTGAACACAGCAGTGTTTCCATTTACTCATACAAATATGACTTTGTTTCAGTGGGAGCCTTTAGTTTTCACAGCCAACTTGTTTTAATTAACTAGAGGTATAGCTGCAAAAACACTACACAGGAGGCCCTCGGGTTACAAACCGTGCTCGGGACGTAACCCAAATTCCCGCTTAAGTCTGAATTAACAATTTAATACCCACTAAATAATTTGGCATCTCTCCTTTCTCAGCCTTTTGATGATATCCAGCTAGTTTCCATCGTAATGATTTTCCTCATGGCTGGACCAGCATCAATGTGATTGGTGTGTGTGTGTTGTTCTAAGAACATGAGCAGTGGGTGACACATACATGTGGGTACGAGTGAGTGGTTGAGTGAACTGAGGGAACAGTGCTGAGTTCAAGGGTGTATATGCATAGGAGTAAGACTGAAACATAAGTGTATGCTAATATCCATGTACAGTATAAAAATAAATTTGCTATCTGAGATCAAGAAGCCGAGTGTGCTGTTTCCACTGCTGGCAAGGGAGTCCCCCCCCCCCCCCCCTGTGCTCTTTGACTATGGTCAGACCAGCTGAACAGGAACAGTTAACGAGGGTGAAAAATGTGAGGATTACGAGAAAATTATGGAGCACAAACACAGACACACTACATTGCTGGACTGGAGACAAAATATGGGATGAAACTCAGGCGTCGTAAAAACAAACAGCGTCGGTCGAGTACCGTGTGACCCGAGTACCTCCCGTAAAATGTTATTAAGTGATGTTAAAGCTGAGGTCTTTCTTCAGTACGACTGAGAAAAATTTCCATAATTACCTTTTAGCACATTGCAATTTAAGAACTCAGAGGAAACTGGAATTCTACCCCCTGCTGCTGTGGAAATAGTACACACAGTTATCATTTGCCTCAGGTGTTTTCAGGCAGGTAGGAGGGTTAAATACAGGTCTGTTTGCTGTAATAACTAATTCCTGTAAAAGTCTCCTCACACTCGACTATTCACAGAATAGTCACAGAACTTCGGTCACAGAAGCCTAGTAAAGTGTCTTCTCTTTCCCGTCGTGGTGTAAAATAGGCACCAGGCTCATCTATATTTATATTTAGTCTTTTGACTGGGGATAGAGCTGTAGATGGAAGGTGTTTCAGTGTTTATTCTTAACCAGTTTGGCTCCTATAGATTTAAAGTGGGTTTTTTCCCCCCAAACAAATACTGATGCATTGAGAAAACACTTTGAAAAGCATTTTAAAATACCTGTTTTTGCAAACTAAAACAGTGAAAAATACACCTGAAGGATGGACATTTAATCACTTTCCAAAGCCAATTTGTTTTTTAAAAAAAGGTTGAAGGTTAAAAAACTTTAAACACTTTTTCATATTTTACTGAGCAGAAAACTGTTGGAACGTCTCTATGATGTAAACGTAACAGTCACTTAACTGCACCAACTGCATACGTCACTTTAAATCAATATCTTCAACAGGTATTCAGAGAATGCCTAATCTCGCCCCTATTTTGTGCCAATCTCAAGTTTCTATGACAACCTGTTCTTGAATTACAGCCAATAATGTGATTTTGACCTTTCTGATGAATGCAACCTTGACCTTTGACCTTTTGCAAAATTGATGATTTCATTATTTGGTGTGTGAACATAACTCAGGAACCGCTGCACTTATGTGTAGAACTCCCATTAAAACTAATTAATTCAATAGTTAAATTAATGAAAGGTTTTACCCACTGTAAGTAATGTGCATTTTCTCCATATTAGAGGAAAATTATTAATCAATTTAACACCTCCAATGTATAACAAATTACTTAAAATTTTCCTGAATTGAAGCTTCATTTCCTTACTTTCACTGCTGCTACACATTGGTTCCACACTTTCATATGGACACTTATATTGATGCACATAACTCCAGGATCAGCACAAAACCCTGTTACTTCCATCACAAAGGGGACATTTCATGCAAAATGCACTTTTGAATGTCTTTACAATATAAATGTGTGTTGTCTGTGTGAGGAGACCCTTAAGTTATGAAAACAACTATCCACTCTCCTTTTCTCCTGGTCCATCTCTTATTGGAGGGGGATGAAAATGCTGTGTTTTGGATTTTCTATGGATCATACGTCACATGCATGGATTCATTTGAATACATAAGTCACTTAAAGACATATCCCTTTCACATTTTTCCCCCACTTATTTCAATAATCATTTAATGGATGGAAAAGAAATAATAATAATAATACCTCAAACTTGTATAGCGCTTTTTTGGACACTCAAAGACGCTTTACACAACAGATAAAAAAATATTGTATAAAAATAAATAAAAATAAAACACAAAATATAAATGGATAAATAAATAAAAACTAATAGAAACTAAGCGAAAGCCAGTTTAAAGAGATGTGTTTTAAGACAGGATGTGAATAAGCAAATAACTGGATTGATCGATTACAAACAAGTCCACATTCAAATGACATTATTTCTCGTTTTTAACTTCCCCAAAGTGTTCTTAAATAATTTTATTCAACCTGCTGTATATATTTGTTTTATTCCTGATTTTCTTTTCTTTTTTTTTTTTTTTCAGTAGCAATAACATCTTGCTGACGCGTAACAGAGAGCAGTCTTTCCTTCACACTAACATCACTATCTTCAGGCTCCAATGTCTCCTCCATCACATCCAGATAATGTCAGCAGTTATGCAATTCTTCATGCAAACATTTTCTAAAAATGTGCTCAGACTGCATCGCATGGCCTTGCCCGGAGGCTTTCAGCAGTTGGAGTGGTTTAAGAAGCTCTCATCTTCCCAGTAAACTGGCAGTGTGATGTAGGGGACCTACCAGTCTGCAGGTCCAGACCGAAGTAAAAGAGCGCTCCGTCACCAAGGGCACACAGCAGGTAGTAGCTGCCTTCAAAGGTGGTCATCAGGATTGAGCGAGGGATGATTTCTGAGGAAAAGCACACAGACAAACACAGGTTTTTCCACTACTGAACAAAAACCAGAGTTATACGAGTCAGTTAACATGTCAGTCTGGAGTTATAGCCCAGACTGTTCTGCTAATTTATGAAAATACTTTTTTATAAAAGTATGTTTTATAGAGAGAAAAGTCTTTATTTCTGTTTTTATGGACTCCTAGACATCATACTATTTGATAGGAGGCGAATTACATGAAAAACAGCTGTGATTAAATGTCTGTTCGCTGAATCTGAATCATGAAACATCTGCAAAATATTTGAAATAAAAACTCTTGGATTAAAAATACCTACAGAGTGAACCTAGTGATTCAAGTGAATCTTTCAAATATACCTGTGATGAGAATTAATGCAGCTCAAAAGTGATGTTGCTGAAAGTGGTGAGTGTTAAAATCTTCTGCTGCTGGAATTAAAAATAACAGCAATTACAACAGACCGATAGCTTTCAACGTTTATAGCTTATATATAGTGACTTGCAGAGTTGACTTGTTAGCACATTCTGCTAACGAGGACAGGGAGACTTCTGTGCAAGAGAGCACAGTTTGCAAAGTGTGAAAACCCAGCAGCTGTCAATCAAACACAATTGGAAAATAATGTGAGACATTTTAGGAAAGAGCGAGGACATATTCTTCATGGATGAAGACATCTAATTGGGAACTAAGAATCCTTCCACTGCCCGTTCAAGATGTCCTAAAACTTTTGTCTCCACTGACAACTCTTTTTTTTTTCATAAGTTTAACCAAAAAAGAAGTAATTCTCCCTTGTGTACTTTCGAATTGATATTCTTTTCACATCCCTAAATTATGCACTTAATGCGTTTAGGATGGCACTGCAATTTGTGTTCAATTACTCATCAAGGATATGGTTTTTAAAGTGAAAAACCCATTTACATTTATTAATATCGCTGAATTAAGATATTACTGCACCATTATTAAGGAAGGCCTTTGACGTTTCCACTATATTAGTTCTGTTCCGGTCATATTACTGGATTAATGTTCCATCATTTCGTTTTAGTGAAAATTATTTTTTCTCACAATCATCACTTTTAACTACACGTGTATCCTTAACCATCTGAGTGTAGTGAAACTTTACTAGCAGATCACCTTCACATTTCATCAAGATCATTTTCTGGTATTAATAACTTATCGGGTGCTACTGAGGAGGAACATTTGTTGCTTTTGTAACATCAGTTAACATTTTCCTAGAAATGTAAGAAAAAGCCTGAAAACAGAAAAATTTCCACTTAACTTGACCCAGAAACATCATAAAACCTAATGTGGTAATAGCTTGACCATTAATGAACATGAGCAAAATGAGCTGATCGATATCGCTATGGATTTCTTTGAGCTATTCTGGGGCAACGTCAGCTAAATAAATATAAAGTCCATGTGGGGAACACCAAAACTGAAATAATTTTTTCCAGATCTAATGGTTGGGTCCCTGTGGACTTTATTACTTTATCTGGATTTAAGCTTTTAAGGATGTTGTAAATTGGCTGTTTTAGTTTCTTCAAGCATTTCTACTCAGGTGTAGTAATGATAATGATCCAAAATTATATTCCTTTCATTGAGGGGGGGTGAGGGGGGGCCAGCCTCTTCAACTCTTTCATGAACTTCAGGCAAACACTTTATCCCAGGTGGCACATAAGCACCCTGACTTAGGCTCCCAGTAAGACTGACAGAACCTTAGAAACCTACTGGTGTATGAGTGTGTATGAGTGTGTGTGTGTGTGTGTGTGTGTGTGTGTGTGTGTGTGTGTGTGTGTGTGTGTGTGTGTGTGTGTGTGTGTGTGTGTGTGTGTATGTGAAGCTAATGTAAAGCACTTGGAGCCCATGAAGGTGGAAAAGCGCCATATAAGTGCAGACCATTTAAAACCCTCAAGGAAAAACCTAAATCCAACATCACTGATTTACTAAACATTCTGAACTTTTTTTGTTGTTGTTTGTTTTGGGTTTGTTTGTTTTATGCAAAATCATGATTAAAAAGGAACCAGAATTCATTCATTCTCAAACATTTCTGGTCAAAGATTGAACCGTTCCATTATAATGGGGGCAGAAAAGAGTAGAGATCAAGTTTTTAGATGTATTAATAATCTTATTCTCTGTTTTTAATTTGACTAAATGTTTTTTTGTGTCATGACATGAATTCAATGAAAAACAGAACATTTCCCTTTAACTGTTTTTCAGTCACAGGTTACTTGTGCATGAACATGTTCACGTCCTGACACCCTTTTGTATTTACTAGCAGTCTGAAGGACAACATATGAAACCATGATCATTTAGTCCAGCTGTGGGCATGGTGACATTTCTTTTGACTGTATTTTTTTTTACTTTAGTGAATCTTGCCCTAGTGACAGCATTCCAATTGTCTCTAGTGTAAATCTTATATTCTACTATATTGTACCTTCTAATATTACACTAACATAACTGCACATTGTGTGTTTTATAATTTCTACATGAAATACATATTTTACTACCATATCCATTTAAACAAGTGCTGTTGTTTAATTTCATAAAAAGTAATATTTTCTAAGCAGATGTTTTCCCATATATCACAAAAATCAATCTAGAATAGTCAAATGAAAAATTACAATTTATCAATTATTTTCAAAGAGAGCCATTTCGTTTTCCCACCAATATTTCTATTATGCATCACAAAGACAAACTTCCAGTACTAGTAAAAATGATTACACTACAGGTTCTGCCATGACCCACCATAAAGGTATTTCATTATCAGCAAAACATCAAAACCAGACAGGATGTTTTCTATTTTATTACTGATCAATGTATTATATTATGGGGTTTTATTGTACTTTTAATAAGGTTAAGTCCAAAGTTTATGACTTTTTCAGGGCATTCTGACATTACTGGTAGCTGGCTTTGTTTTAATGCTGCTCTTTATTGGAGTGTGTTCTCTCTCACCTCCACCCAGCATCTCTTTGTGCAGGGCTGTGAAACAGGGCAGTTTGAGGACACGGGCTGAGATGTCCGTCCAGAGTCCGACGGCACAGAGAGGCGACTCCCCGCCAGCCTCCCCCAGGGGCGTGATATCCAGACAGGCCACCTCGTGCTCCATCTCAGTGGTGCTGTGGAAGGTACAGAGTGGACCCCATGTGAAAGACTGGAACAATGCACCAATGTGAAGGAGGACTGTGCGCTTGGTTTCTGATAACTTATGGCATGAGAATATTATTAAAGGTCATCGTGTATAGTATAGTTGTAATGGGAAGTATCATGTTTGTTAATTTCGCCTGTGTGTGTGTGTCTGCAGAGACATATCATGCTAGAACTCAATGAATACTTGGGATATGACCATGAAATTACATGGGCATATACATATATATAATGCGCATCAGATGCAATGATCAACTTGAATAAAGGTCAAAGTCCCAATTAACTAAAAGTTAAAAATCACTATCGGTTATAACTCAAAAACGGAGGGTCACAGAACTTTCAGATTGGTACCAAATGAAGTGGAATGAAGATTTCTACAATTCACATTATTGGTGTTATCACCTACTTTTTGAGATCTCTGGAGGTCAAAGGTAAGATGTCATAAATTTTACTTCTTTAACACTGTGTGTGTCAAGCATATCATGGTATAACTTAATACTGGATATATTATCATAATATTACAAACACACACACACACACTGTATATATAACTAAATTGTCAATATTGCAAAAGGTCAAAGATCAAGGTTGCATTTAGCAGAAAGCTCAAAATCACATTATTGGCTCCAATTCAAGAATGGGTTGTCAGAAACTTGACATTGCCACAAAATAGGGTCGAGATTAGGCATTATCTGAATACTTGTATTAAAGATCATCAAGTGTATAGTGTATAGTATAGTTGTAATGAGAAACGTCATGTTTGTTATATAGTGCAATAATTAACAATTTTTTTAAATTTTATTTTACTCATGATTCAATTATTATTCTGTACACCACGCATACATCTGCTGGTAACAAAAAAAAAAAGAGTGGGCACATGAAAATGCAAAGAATACACAACACATTGAAATTTATGACTCTTTAAGACCATTTCAATACTACCTGGAAGAGAATTTGATGCCCAGGTCACAGCCAGACATGCTAACATGACTGTATTTATTTATATCAGTAAAGATTGAATACACATAAATTGTATGCAGAACTAAATATTTTATGATTATTCACCACCAGGGCTGCAAAGTTGGTTTCTAAGTTCAACGTAAATTTGAAGTTGCAACGGGTGGGACTGAATAGAATAATGTTAATTTCTTTTGAGCATGGACATTTCCCAGCAATACAGTAAACACATTTATGGGACTATAACTTAACACCTATACTGTAATATAAAATGTATTAAATGCACATTTGTAAATTCAATACTTTCAGGATTCCATTCACTGTAAAACTGACAAGAGCAACAAAAAGACAAACCCTCAATCAGATACTGTGCAGTGTGTCAAGTACCTACATTTTAACTGCACTGTAGACAAACAATTTAACTAATGTATATCATCTTAAACAAACCGTCTGAGAAAATATCATGGTTTGAGACATTAGCAGCTAAGCATCAATTTACTGATGTAACCCCAGTCTAATTTCAGGTTTGATGACACTGGCTCTTACGTGCATCAACACTCAAGTGTGCCAACATTGATCTTCAACAACCACTGGTGGCCACTCCACAGGGTGCGTATCTTTGTCTGGGAAACATGTCTGTACACTCTCCAAATTTTAAAGTACCAGTACACTTCAGAAAAAAAAAAAATTCATTCTGCAATCGCAACAAAAGGATCGCCACAAGGATAAAACCATTGCAGAAGGATGAGAGAAATCTCATCATGCTGCATACTCTACGGCAGCTCCAGCACAAGGTTCACCCCTAACAGAAGAAATGTGATGCAAACATAAATGTACTCAAGAGCAAAATGTGAAAACAATCCATTAAAAGTTCTTCTACACCCCTATTCCTCACCTTAGCCTTACTTAGTACATGTTCCAATATCCCACATTACAGATTCTCCTCAAAGGGGAATGTTGAACATGTTGATCAGAACCTTTATCCACTGGGGTGCCTCCAATATAACACTATTGCCTGTTGCTTAGCAACTTAAATATTCTATCATAAAGTACCTACCATTCTCCAAGGGCTTTTATTTTGAAATTTTATCACATGCAAGGAGAGGAGATGTACAGTAGGTTAACATCGGGGTGAGAACAGTGTTACATTTGGTTACTGAGTCAGTTCACTGGGTCACAAAACACTATTTCTGATAGTTCAGTCGTTCTTTACCTTTGACCTATTCACAGTCATATTTTTACTGTCAAATGTTCAGGATTCTTTGACTTCTCCTAAACTTTTCTCTGGAAAATGATCATGTGTTTTGGGTTTTTAATCGTGTTTCTGAATCGACCAAGTTAAGATCCTCTTGAAAAGGGCTGAGGAAAGTAAGATTTTTGCCTCCCCCCCCCCAGTTACATCATTTAACTTCTTATGGAATGTCCTTTGCCGTGGACAGTTGTCTTTCTTTGTTGTCTTTTAATAAAGCTGTGAAACTCTTGACCCCTACAGAAGACAAAATACATTACTGAGTTTCAGGAGGACATTAAGACTCGTCTGTCCTGTAGAGAATGTCTGTCTTCCCAAATGAGTAGAATCTCAAAAAGATAGTGACTACTGTAAAAACATTACATGTGGTCATTATTTCTTGTTGCTTTATATTTTGCCAACTTTATTTCTAATCACAGTCAATTCAAAAATTACAGTTAAACTAAGCTATCATTTCAATAAACACAATGCTGAACTGTAATGGTTGTAGTACATGTATGAATTTTGAATTTAGGTAGTGGGTGGGCCCCTGTCCCTGGTTCCTGACACAAATCCAAAATGAAACACTTCTGTTGGTACTTTCATCCATTGTAATGCATCATATTCTATAAGACCATCATTATCGTGAAAGAAGCAAGCTCATTTTCAGCTTTGTAACAGTACATTTTCCATTAAATCCAAGTGGGGGTTTGGACTGTTTACTTGGCATAACAAGAAGCATTTTGTCAACTCATTAAAGAACAATTCATCACAATTATCACAAGAGCCCAGTCAAAAGGCTGTTTTCATTGGACAAGAAGGGGAAAATTACTCAAGCTCACAAATGTGTAGAGGTAAAAAGTACATAAACGTACAATACTTTTGCCTCACAGATGGAGTGTGGTAGAAGAGGGAAGCAGTACTAGTATCTCACATTTACTATAGATAATGAACAACACATAAAACAAAGGTTAGCTTAAGTAAAACAGAGAGATAAAGCCACTTCCAGTACCACTGGAAATATAATTAAAAGTTTAATTAATTACACGGGTGTGGTTCAAGATAACTCAAGAGATCCTGGATTCTGGATCACTTTGAAGTGTATTCTCCATATAACGGCAATGTAAAATTTCAAAGTGATCCAGGATCTCTTCCAGATCACTACCAAAATGTAATCATTTGTTCCTTGTGACACCCCCAACACATCTTGAACATGTCATCAAAATCCGTCCATATGTTTTTGCGTTATCTTGCTAACTAACAGAAAGACAGAAAGACAAACTCTGGCAAAAACATTACCTTCTTGGCGGAGGTACTAAGTAAAGTATAGGGTACACTGACAGACTACCAGTGTGTGTAACAAGGTATTATCTGTCATTATATGCTATATGTCTTGGAAAATTATTTAAAACATTGTCCTCTTTCATTTACACTACTATATTTTAGTCACTTTTCCTATTATTGATAAGTGCACCACTGAAATGGATTTGAAGAAAGCAAAGTGCCTCATTATATCACTGAAACAGCTTTTTCGTTTTCATTTTTCTTTAAACCTGTGGCCCTTCTGTATTCAGACATGGTAGGACAACACTTAAGACAAGCTAGGTGGTGCAAGGCTGAAAGCATTTATAATGGGCCTGTAGAGACAGTTAATCCCCATGCATAATTCATTCATACAAGCTTAACAACCGCTGTGTGCGTGGTTGAATTCCTGACCTACCTGATCTGTTTCAGCTCTCCTGCCAGGATCTGGAGGTAGTAGAGGGCCCGTCCCACGGCAAGCACCACCTGGGTGTGGTTACAGGCAGCCACGCTTATGTTCCTGCCCTGTGGCTCTTTCCATTCGCTCACTAACGCTTTGCTGTCCTGGAGCACGAGGCGAACGGAGCCTGATGTGATCTGGAGAAAGAAAGACTGGCCTTTTCAAAGCTGCTTTTATGCTGAGTGACAGACAGGATGGACGGGAGGATAAAACGCAAGCATGTTTCAAAGCAAATCTCATGACTCTGCCTGGAATTTGGCTGTGTATCTGAAATGGTTTTTTGAAACTTATATAAAATGATTGTGAAGACAATTTGATGTTAGGGAAAAGATTAAATTGCTAATAATTCACAGCAACTACAGTATTTAACATACAATTTCTGCAGCAGGACAGGAGTCCATAGCAGTATTATTTGAGTACTGGACCCTTTCCTTAAATAATCCGAGCAGAGCTGGTAAAGCAGCTAAAATTTAAAGAAAAGAGCCATATTACGCTTGTTTGTTTATTATTCCTATGCATTTGTGTTGTGTAGTTTCTTGCCAGTATGTAGGTAATGTCATGAATGTGTATGGAGAAAGCTCAAGTCATATTAAAAATTAAGCTTTAATGGAGGTAAAAACTACAGCATTCATTACACAGAAACATAAGGTGGCCTCAAATACTCAGAGTGCAAGCAAATTAAGAAGTCTCAATCCTCACAGTATAGGGGGTAAGCAAAATGCTGTATCTGCAGAAACCATAGCACCACCTACCTCCCAAAATATCGAACAAATATTAAGGTAGCACAGATATTTCAGCCCGACTTCGATATTAAACCATTCTTGCATGTACTGGAATACCAAGATGTCCTTTAACCAAATACAGTGGGAGATGTATTTATCTGTTCTGTCAAAGGTTAGGTTTTTATTTAAAGGATTGTTTTGTCATAAATGAGCATGTTTGAATGGGTCTTCAATCAAAGATAATGTGCCCTGTTCAAAATGTTTTATGTTCAGAATGAGGAGGTCAAAAATAACAAAAGCAACAATAAAGAAACCCAAAGAAAGATGTGATAAGGATCTGTAATAACATTGTGTTAAATATTGGGATCTGCCTAGATGACTTGTATTAACACAAGTAGACTCCAGATTTGACAGAATTTTTCTAGAATCACTCAGAATCCAGCAGGCCATGATATAACATTCCCTGAATTGTCTTGTGTTTTGATAATGCCAATTAATAATAATTTGCATGGATCAGTTATAGAACAAAATGAATATGAAGGAAGAAGAGGATGAAAAGCAAAGGTTTATTTGACTGCAGTTTGTGTTTTTACATTTGCTACCAGTACATGTTGTCAAATTTATGAAGATGTTTTCTTAACTTGTTGGGTATGTTCTATTTGCACATGTTTTCTTGAGTTGTGATTCATAGATCTCTCTCAGCCAATGTAGAACTACTGTAATGAAGCTGTGAGAGAAGTTGTAAAAAGTTTAAATTCAACCTCATGTGAATAACTGTAGGCTGGAGTGTGTGTACATAGGCATGCAGGCAACAGGAGCATCCATATAGAGTAATTTATGCCCATAGAAAAAGTCCAATACTCATGTCCTCTCAACTGCTTCGTCTGCAAGTCGCCCTCAGAAGATTTCCTGAGCTCAGATGCTCCAAGGTGTTCACCAGCATCTGCTTTTGTTTGGTTTGCACTGGGGTGGGAGTGCACATTCGGCGTATTTCTTGCTGTAAACTGCTGTCTTCAGTGTCTTATTGTAGGGTTAATTAGAGCAGAAAACACCCACACAGTTTAGCCTGAGAACCGAAATAATGACCTAGAATGCAGCTGAATGAGTTTACCAAAGCCTTAACCAACTAATAAAACCATTTCATTTATTATTCATATTTAAAATATGCCTTCAAACATCTTAAAATGATGGTATTGTTGCATTTTGCAAATGATACAAAAAGTGCAAAAATATACAACAGCAGCAGAAAAGTGCTACTTTGGTCTATAAATGTTCAACTCCCTATTATTGCTAATGCTGCAGGTTCATATTAAACCATTAACTTTTAGTATGTTCTGTTGTCCATAAAACAAGGCTAAGAAGAAAAAACATGGCTTCATTGTGATGTCAGCAGTTGAGAGGCGAGTTATTACAATTCACCAGACTTAAAACACAAGCAACGTTGTCATAACAACATACAGATTTAAGATGGAGAATCTAACAGTTGGCAAAAATCCCCAGCAGGGAATTTCCTCCACATTTTAAAAAAAAGACAGGCTGAAACCTGAATTTAAATGAGGTGCAGTGTTCATCTCAACCCAGTGTAAAATACATGGAGTCCTTCACCTCTTTTCACATTCACAGCCATCGCTTTCAATCATTATGTCTCAACTGCTTTAAAGCATATCTTATTAAAGGCCACTGCTGAATACTATAATTAATATCAAATTTGTGAAACTGGCCTTTTGCTAAGCAGTTCTGAAAACAATCATTGTCTAATCCTATGTTTAGCAACTGCAGCTAAACAGAGTCCCGGGCAAACTTCAACAACTGGAAAGTGCTGACAGAACAAATATCCTCCAAATTTACAGAGGACTACCACAGGTTTTGTTTTTCCAAAGCAAAAACCTGAGAGTGTTCAGACTTATGGAAGACCTCAGTCACAGCTGAATCTATCAATGTCACATGACTTCAGAGAATTTTGAAGGTTTCGTACAAGCACACAATGTCCTTCTGTGTTTTTGATATATGTAGTTGTACTTTGGCTATGGTATATGTGTAATGTCTGTACAATAGCTGAAACGACTCCTGTACATTTACTAGAACTGCTAGTGCAGCTGGAAGATCTGTGGGATCGAGGTTGTCTGACATGTTTGTTGCTTTAGCTGCTTGACGTATGAATTTAACGCTAAAGTGTATGTGATGTGAACATATGTTCACGTCCGCAACATTAACATGTGCGTTTCTTGCCACTTAGAGACGCGACCCAGCGTGTCTTTAATACGCCCCATTCTGGAAGGAGTCTTCAGATTTGTGCTTATTCACAGTGTCGGCTTTGTGTAAATGAAAGGCACTTCTGATAAAATATGCTGTCGTATTTAGCTGCAATCGTCCTCATGTAAATGGCCCCTCAGATTATAATCGATTCCCAGTTGTTATTTGAAGAAATACACAATATGCTGTTCTGAGATTAATACAACAGCTGTGTTTAATGTATATGTTGTATTTTACTACTGTATATATTAAATGTTGAATTAATTTACTTACGTTATAGAATGTGAAGAAGCCCCTGCAGTTTATTAAGTTGTGATGTGTTCATATGTTCAAATTCTGATCTGACCATACAGGCTGAAGTCAAATGCACAACATGAGATCAGCATCCATTTCAGAACCACATTTGTGAATCAGATTGGGGGTTAAAGCCTAGTCTGGCAGCAGAATAAGATGAACTGCACCAAGCACAAGTTTTTAAACAACAAAGAATTGACAAAAAAATATTAATTATAAGCAGATTGATTTTTACCCTCGGCTACACTGGCACCAGGCTACTTCCTGTCATCAGTCAGCCATCTGTTCATCCTAAAACTTTGGCATGCACTGATAAGTCAGGCTACTGTGGGCAGTAGTGCGTTTCATAAGTCAGACCAATTTTCAAGTGTGCACATGTTATGTTTTAAACATATGTAAAGTTTGGTTACTATAAAGAGGACTACAAATATGCATTAGAAAAAAAAAACAATGGCAGACATGGTGAAGGCTTACATAGAGATGATTTCCAATCTAGAAAAGATTCAAATATCAAAGGGTGTGTGTGTGTGTGTGTGTGTCTTCATATGTATACACCTATATACATACATACATACATACGTAGATGTGTGTATACTAACTTGTATGAGCTGCTGATGTGCCACATTGCCACAGTAAAATGTCTGCTGGTTGTCCACAAAACCTGGAAGTTCAGTTTCTTCCACTTCCTCACCACTCAGCATCAAGACGCTGGGGGAAAAACACACTCAAATATAAGATAAAGCATTGTGAATCGGTTCTATACTTATTTGGCAGAGTGCACAGCAAACACTCACCGTGTTTGACCTACGAAAGACAGCACCAGCATGTCATCCGTCTCTCTGCCTGCCTCAGAGCGCAGCGGCCACAAACCTTAAAGGAAATAAATGGGAGAAAAGAAAACTTACTTCCCGCACCATTTGGCAGTGAAACGTACCCCAGATCTTTGAGTGTTTCATCTGTCAGATGTTAACACATTGCAAGACGTTCATCCCTCTCAAGGAGTCATTGATTAGCTAAGTGAATAATTGCCTCTCATCAACAGGCCAGGGGCAGGAGGCAGCAACTCAGACTCTCAGGTCACAAATGGTCAATAAACAGCTGAAGCCTAACAAGTGCAGGCAGACCTTAAGTGGCCTGTGTCTCATTTAAGCATTAGAGAACAGTCTTTGGAGAAAAGGCTCATTTTCAGCAATTAAGTGGTGTCTGCCACTGCTATCAGCTGATGGGATCCTTCAAGATGACACTTTACTACAGTGTGACCCACAGGGTGCTACGGTCCACTAAATGAAAACAAATGGTTTCCAACACAGCCTTGGCAAATACCCCCATTCTTATACAAAACAAAGCTGAACCCTATGACATCTGAGCCATCTGCCGCGTTCACACGCTGGGTTGAGACATGCAACAGCTGGCTTCTTGGCTGTGAAGAGGCAGGCAGATGTTTGGGCTGAAGTGGCTCCGCTGTCAAGGCAGTGGGGGATTAAGGGGAAGATGAAGCAGACAACTTGAAATGGAGGTGTGTGAAGGGGGACACACAAACCTTTGATTCCTGGCAGGTCAATGCTGGCATGCTCATGAATTCCAATGCCGTTCCGGATGATCCGAAGGGAACCCTCTTTGAATGCGCCTGAGCATGTCACCAGCTGCAAACAGTGAATGAAACAGAAAAGAGGCATTAGCACAAAAGAAACATGGACTCAGACACAAGGGACATGACTTATGTTTTTCTTTTCTATGAGGTGTCAATGTCATCCTGTCTGTTCTCCATCTTGCAACAACAGATCCACTTCTCCCCAACTGTTGCAAGAAAGACAATGGTGTAGTTGTTTATAGAAAAATCTTTGAAGTGAGGACTATTTGCTAAAACTAGATACGATTACGCCATTGAAAAGAGAGAAACATTAGCAGTCAGCCTATTATTCAGGTGCTATACACTCATGTATTTTTTTTTTGTTATTAAAATAAGCATCACATAAACTCCTCTAGCCCTGCCAGTTCATCTGCGAAAAGTAATTAAGTCATGTGTCCTTCAAAAGCCTAAAACTCAACTCCAAATACTTTAGGAATTTTATTTTTTTAATTTGGCTCTCTAAAGTAGTGACAGTTTATCTTTATTATGTGCTTTCTAAGCTTTTCTAGCTGCTTATTTTTCATTGAATTGGGTAAAGATTTGCATTGAACAACTTCTAAATACCAGTTTCTGAAATCCAGGTCAAAGACAGATTACTTGTTACCCACACAATGAATGCTACTTTCTCATGTATTAAAATTTCCATTGGATTTAAATGTTCCTCATTCTTTGTAATATTATTAAACTTCCATCATGTCTTTTTTTTTTTTTTTTTTAGATAATAGCTCCTTTTTCCTAATTTTTCCACAGAAACTGAGAGGTGTTTGTTCTCAACTTCAAGGTTTTCCCATGTCTGTGCTTTCCCTATGGTTTAGGAAATTTTCAGGTTACAGCTCATAAAAGCAGGGTTGACTAAGGCCACCTCAGTTTATGTCAAGGCTAAAATGTTCATCTTGGTTTTCACAACACTGATCATTTTACACATATTTGTAAGTATTCCTGGTCATCAAGAGCCACAATCCAACATGTTTTAGATATATCCTCTTTCCAACACACCTGGTTCAAATGATTATCAAGTTCTGCAGAAGACTGAGAATGACTGTCAGGTGTGCTGGATGAGAGGTATGTCTAAAACATGCTGGATTGTGGCTCCCGAGGACCAGGGTTGGCCACCCCTGATTTAGTAGAACTACAAGAGCCCTACATATGTATTAGTGATCCCAAATAAATAAATGTAGTCCATGAATGAAAAAAACATGAATTCAATGTGTGACTGATCCCCCCTCCCCCCAAATATAGTGATGCAATAATACGACCTTATTGGTTTTGATACAGAGTACTGGTTAATAAACAGGTCTTAGTGTGAGAAAGGGACCAGGAACAATTCTGAAATATGTATAACACCACTAGGCTTGACAGCACACCTGCTTTCTACCTTTAAAAAAATTAAACAAATGAATACATACATTTTCTGTAGTTCTAACAAAACAAGTCACGCTTGATCAACTTGGTAAACACTTTAGGATTTCATATACGAGTTTACAATAACCCCTCTCATATCACATTGGGTGCATGTGCAAACATATTGTAAATATCCATGACATGGAAATTAACGAAACCACATGTATATCAGGACTACTGTCACAGATGTATCATGAATACGTTTTGGGTCAGTATTGAACCAATAACTGTTCCAATACTGGCATCAACTAACCGACTAGACTATGACTCCAACAAGTTACAATATAACTGGAAATAACTACAATATATGTTTTATCACAGATTTTCCTTCAATAAACTTTGAATTTTTTTTTGTAGGCAATATTTAATTTCTTAGACTCTGTATATTTCTACCCTTTAATAAGCATTCCATAAACATGTCAAATAAATTCAAATAATCACACCTCATAAAATAAGTGATTTTTAGCCTGCCTCCGAAAGGGGAGACAGGTATCATTTTAAAGTCTGTTTGTTGTCTGTCAGCAACTTATGTAAAAACTATTGGAACAATTCCCATGAAATTTTCAGGAAAAGTGCAAGGTGGTCCAGAATAGATTCCGTTATATTTTGGTGAATGTAGGTCAAAGGTCACAGTCACCATAAATGCGTTTTCACAATGATGAGAAAATCAGGTCAAATGTGTTTATTTAAATCAGCTATATTTACCTAAATCAGTGAAAGGTAACTACATATAGATGTGACTTAAGCCCCGTTTTCACGATGCAGTTCGGTACAGTACAGTTCAGAATGGTATGCTTATTTTAGCGTTTCCATTACAATGAAAGCGTACTGGTCACATGGTACCGTTACTATTTTGGTCACCCTTCTGCTTGGGGTCCCAAACGTACCGTACCGCTCCCATTTGGGAGGAGCCAAGCACTGCCAGATGGTGATTGGTTGAGGAAAAGCGTCATCGCACCGCATGGCAGAGTTGGAAGAACAACAAACTGCACTATTTTTAAAGTCCATCTGTGACAGAAAAGAAGAGATGTCTGGTACTGGAGTTTGGAGGAGTGATGAGGTACAAGTTTTATTGTGCTTTATTGGTGAGGAGGCGGTGCAGTGGGAGTTGGACGAGGCTGTTCGCAATGAAAAAATTTTCCAGCTGGTTTTGGCTAAAATGGCAGAGAGGGGCTTCATTCGATCAGCAGCCCAGTGGCGGCGGATTAAGCTAAAAAAAACAAACAAACCAAAAAATTTGCAGTGGTTATCGGCAGGTGAAGGACCATAACAGTTGGAGTGGCTCAGAAAGAAAGCACTAGAAATGACTCGTGTTATTCCTCTACTTCAGTCTGTTTATGTTTCCAGCTCACATTGCTCCTCATACTACGTGATGACACTTCCACGAAACAGCACGCCTCCTCCTGAAGGTCTACCTAGACAATGGAAACCCAAGCTGTCCAGAAGAGACCGGTACCGTACCCAACCAGACCTGACCTGTACTGTACTGCATAGTGGAAACATGGCTTTACTTCTACATAGGGCATAATTATGACTTGACAGAAAAGATGTCGGTTTACAAGAAAGTCAAAACATTTTTCTGACATTAATAGGAGTTCTGCAACTCCTACCCAATTTGAACTTAAGAGTAAATGTTTTGATGGAGATGGAGTAGATACAATGGCATGAATAAACAAAGGTAAAAAATATGCTACTTCAAAAGCTGTAAATAGCAGTGATCACAGGTCAGTATTACTGGTAGTATTATTTTAGGTGTGTGTATCATATATTGAGATGTCAAGTGGCATAGCGAAAACATGCCTGGTACTGTAGTCTACATATCCAAGAAAAAAAAAAACTATAAAGATGAAAGGTTAATGACTTATCTATTAAACCTACTTTACATCAGAATTATCAAATTGACTCTTGTGCAAATGAATCCTAGTTATGACAAGAGTAATGAGTGTAATAAAGTACTTGCTGATCAAATGTGTGATTGATTTAATAGAGACCAACACAGTGTGCGGCTGCAGTGACACTGACTGTTGTGGGATTTATGAATCAGTATCAATTATTAGTAAAGCTTCTGTGACAATGCCAGTATAAACATGACAACAGTGCTGAGGTCCAACACCCTGAAGGTAAATCCTTCCGGTGTGTGCACAGTCTGACTAGAGAGCACCAGAATGTTATTTATCCATCCAGTCACGGTATGCTAACAGGATAAACACCAGAGCCCACACAATCTGAACCACCTGCCACCCAATAGCTTCAGTCTAATGGAAATATCCTAATTTTCATTGTGGACCTGGCAACGCACATCTCCCTCAAGCATGTTCTTATTTGCCCTCACATATTCAGTCACACACTCCAAGGACTGAATCCTGCTAATTTGAACAATATTTAAAAAAAAAAATAAGTGTGCCCTCATGCGACCATGATAGTTGGTCTCCACGTGTGCCATTTATGCAGGTTTTGTCATGTTTTGTGCTTTGTGAATGTGACTGACATGCCAGTATATTCTGCCATTATATTTGTCTGTGGCTTGTGCATCAATTCCCTTCTGTCTCGAGTATCTTGGAGTGTGTCTGGACCAATTAACCAGGTCAAATGCCCCATGGATTTACAGCAAACATGAAATGAAAACAATTGTAATTGGATTTTGTTCTGGACATTTAGCAGATTTGAATGAGTGTGAGGATGCGTACCCACTGTGGCTGACTACACGTTGGTCTGAACCCAGATCATGGCACAGTGCTCTAGTGGACTTTGGATCTACATCAAATACCCCATGGTCTGGTATCAAACCCTGCCAACACAAACATTCTGTACTGTATCTCTGGCTCTTCACTGCTTCATCTCCCTCTGTCTTTCTGACACCAACACAAAGGAGGACAAATGCTCTGATCACAGTATTTTTGTCAAACGGTTTTATTTATGTCAAAACTCTACATTTATACAGACCGATCAATGCCTACAGTTTTTTAGAAAGTAGAAACCGTTTGTATAAAATTCACTTCTTTACCATTCTGAACATTTCATTACCTTCATTAAGAAGGTTATAGTTTTGCTGGTGTTTATTCATCTCTCTGTCTGTTTGTCTGTATGTGTACAACATAACTCGAAAAAAATTAGCCCATAAAGGCCTAAACATCCACCCCTGACTAAAATTATCTACCCATCTAAAATGTTTAATACTCATACTCATCAGGTATGACCCATTTGTATGTTCAGAAGCTCCATAGTGAACGTGGATACACTACCATCTTCTACAACATTGATTCACCAGTAAAACCAATGGACTTTGGTAAATGACAGCGGATGGAGACTCTTAGTGGATGTTCAGTTAATGGTGTACGTTTGTCTGTTAGTAAGATAACTCAAAAAGTTCTAGACGGATTTGGTAGAAATTTTCAGGTAATGTCGACACTGACAGCCACTCGGATCCTGAACTCTCTCACACACCCCCATAACTGACTGCACAACCCCGCAGGAGTATATCTGTTTATCTGTCGTACAGTAGTCACTTTACCCGTTTTTTTTTTTTATCTTACTTGTACAGTTTAAGAAAGTTTATTTACCTCTCCATCTTATTGCATCCTATTCTTACTTTTAATTCTAGTATTTTTAACTTCTTTTTTCCATAATCTTTATATTCTTTGCACAACTGCCAACGTCACTTCCATTTCACTGCCAATGTACATGTACAATCAAGCATGTAAACTTGAAACTTGGAACAAATTATTACATTTTGGTAGTAATCAGTAGAGGTGTGTGTGTGTGTGTGTGTGTGTGTGTAGTTTTTTAACTGAAGTTGGCAAAATCAAGTGAACCTGCTCCACTTCTCCTTCACCGTGCCTCTGCTGTGGTGTGAGAGCGAGGTCAATCACAGCACACTTTTTAAAACACTTTTTTGGTTACGGACATTAGGAACAAATTCCTTTATCCCTCCACTCATCTTCTAAATATAACATTAGCATGAATTACAGCCAAACAGACTACATACAGAATACAAACTCTCTAATAATTATTAAAGCTAAATAAACTTAAGCGCACAAGACTACAGATGTTGGATTGACATTTAAATTTGTGCACTGGAGGTGAATGTAAAACGGTAAGTGATACCGTGGTCCAACTAAATCATATGTAGACACAACTGGGATGGGAGCAGCATGTTAATTCCAGGTGCGTAGAGTCCACCAACCACAAAAAAAGAGACCAGACCAAAGAACACCCAGTCTGAGTATAAATAGGCACCAGAGGCTAAGCATTTGTTGTCAGCGAAAATCTCCTGAATACATTGAGGCTATTCTGGCCAGTGGCAGGTTTATAATGCAGGATGCTACATGCTTAATTCTGCTGACAAAAATAGTGTAAACACAAGTCAAGAAAGCCGGCTGCACTCGTGGTATTATCCCAGAGTCCCTGAAGGCTGTGACAAAGGGGGTGATAAAAAGGAAAACACAGACAAGAGACTCGCCAGAAGCAACGTTAAGAGTGAAACCATGTCATGTTTACATTGGTGGTGAAGGCTAGAGGAAACCTTTAATTCAGTGTAAAGGATGTTCGAGTCTTTCTATTATAAAACAACTCAAAAATGATCTCATCCTGTGCCTGACTTTTTTTTTTTTTTTACTTCTGGGATGAGGGTGGGTAGGGGGGGGGTGCAAAGCCAACTACTGCATGATATGGAGAGTGTCTCCTGAGATATCAAGGAGGTAAGGGGTCTCTTTTCTTGCTTGTGTCTCCAGACTCATCTTCTTCACCCTCATTACAGCACAATTGTCCATTAAAATGCTGATTCAACTAAAGCACGTAGGAAAGCAAGACATATTTTATTTCTTCTATTATTTTGTGGCACTGGCAGTGTTTACTTTCCTCCTTGCCAGATATTGAGTAATCACTCTGGCAGGATCATCATAAAAAAAATAAATAAATAAATAAAACATACAAGCACATAAAGAATTTTGTCCATGCTCTGGCTTACAGCTTCATCAAAATTCAATGAAAACTAATTCATTTTTTTTTTTTTTAGCTTTTCTTTTTTTAAATGCTGCTGACATGCCATATGTATTTACCAGTGATGCGTGGGTCGATGTATAAACGACCCAAAACCAACCGCTTTTATAACTATCCTTCCCGCAACTCGGACCGCAAGAAATGTATTTGAAAAGGACGGACTCGACCCGCTTCTTGACCCGCATTTTTAGAAAGTAGTCAATGGTCTTTATGAACATCACATGACCTTACTCACATACCTGCATTTATTTCTGTGTTAAAATTCAATGTCATTGCTTGTAAGTTATTATGTTGAGAAAATATTTTTGTCCAGTTATCAATGTGTAGCATCTAAACCGGGGGTCGACAAACTATAACACCCAAAGAGACATTTGAACCTGGTTTCCACTGAAAAGAAAACACTGGGAGCTGCTCATCATATTGTGTCCCAAACCTTACTTTTTTTGTTTGTATGTTTGCAGAGCCTTCGCTCTCCTAACTTGACTTTCTCTCCTGCTCCCTCCATGCCGGAGGATACTGATGACGTATGTCACCTTCACAGAAATTCAGTTAATAAAGCATATTTACCAGGTTATTTGAATGTTTATCTCAAATGACCTGACTGACCACATCCCGAATATCATTAAAAATATTATTTAATGACCCACAACTGCGGGTGACCACAGGCACTCGCTCACTTTGGGTCAGCCCGTGCATCACTGTATATCCAGCATGCTGATTTGATATGGACAGTTTTGATAAAGTATTTTTTATCTTTCCCTAATTTCTTGCATAAATTTAGTAGTGGATGCAATATAGCGGATTACAGGTCATGTTCCGCACACGTGTATTATTAGACCACAAACCCAATCATCCATTGATGCTGATATCTCAGCTATGGCTCTTTGTCACAGCAAATGATTTGGGTGTTTCAGAGTAAAGACAGCACCTCTATAACCGGGAAGGCACTTCATGTGTACATACATTTTTGAAACCACATGGTGCAGAAACAACAACTTCACACTGACATTCCATGTTCAACATCCTAAACTGATGGACATTCTGAGTGCCTTCAATTTTAACTGTCTTTTCTCTGTTTTGACCCTAAAACACAGTAAAACTAAACCCCTAAAGAAAAGGAACACAAACAGACTGACAGCAGCTTTTAAGACAAATTTAGAGCAACACATTTACCTGGAATAATGTCTGAGCAGTTAAAGTGCTAAACTACATCAATCAACAAACGGGGATGGGAGAAGACTGAGGTGTTTTGAGTTATGTGTGTACATCCATGCACAGACGCACAGGCCCGGCTATGTGGAAGCAGATGTAGCCTAATAATTACACAACCTTGGTACATTTGCGAAAAAATAATTACAACATATGAGGCTACTTGCAAACAGATGCTAGTACTTGCCAGTGAGGCTACATGCTAACAGATACTAGTATTCACCAGTGAGGCTACATGCAAACAGATGCTAGTACTCACCAGTTAGCAAAACATAGAAGCTCTGAGCTCGCTTTGACAAAGTGCCGTTGAAGTGTGGATGCGTTTGGTTCAGGTATTGTAGCAAATACGGTAGTGCTAGGCTAATGCTATTTGGCTGTGCACACACCATTGTCTGCCTTACACAGCGTAAAATGGTCCCGAACTTCCGACATGTTTAGATTTTTTACACATGCTGCTACTTTCTGCCATAACAGTTGAGCGCATAGATATGGTTGAGTGAACTGTGCTGTCGAACATCTGTGACATGTTCAGATGGACAGTAAGTCAATTCAGACAGTCTTGCATGAAACAAATAGTGTCAGAGTGATGACAGCAACCTGATGAACTTTGACATGAATTGAACGAATCTTCAAGGCAATTGCCTCAAACATTTTTTGTACTCAAATTAGTCAAAGAATCGTTCACCTCTAGGTACATCATTTATAGAAATAAAACTATATTAATTAACTAACTATATTTTAAAAAGTACAGAAACGGTCAAGACCAGATGCACCTGTTCTGTAGTGCGTTTGCAAATTTGAAAATGGTTGCTAGTATATTTACGTCACATGATCGGCTTTTTGATCAGCATGTTTTTCCAATCGCTGATCAGGCTATTTTTAAGCAATATCGGCCGATTATGATCAGCAGCTGATCGACTGGTGCAACATTAGTAAACAGAATTCAAGATTTCAGTTTTGATGTCAAACCCTATTCAGAGATATAAATAGCAGTAAGTTTAAGTAGAACCTAGTGATTATTGAGTTACTGCAGTGTCCAGAAGAACTACTGTTGTTTGCATGGAAGAGAAATAGTACCATATCCCTGGTAATAAATGTGATTGACAAGAGAAATTCTCTGCTCTGCTGTGATTGACTGTTTCCCTGTGTAGCACTGATTGGCTAATTAGCTCCACTGCATTAAAACGTGCCAATAATCCAACTGTGATTATCATCTCACTTTAACACACTGTTCATCTTGATGAAGGTGCATTTACTTTCTTCAAGTTGCAAGACAGTTACTATTCGCCTTTTTCACCTGGCGGACATTTTTATGCTTGAAGGGTACAGAAGTTAAACGGAGATACACAGTTCTCTATGTTGTCGATCACTAGCTTCAGTGAACATTTGGGTTGCCAACATGTCAGCAGTTTGGACCACCAATCTCTCTGTCATGCAAGAGTTAATGATCGATATTGTTGAAAAATGGGCGTGTAAGGACTGCAATATTCTGCAAGGACTGCAAAAAGGCTACAGTAACTGGATTGAAGGCTACATAAAGGTTAAGTAGGCTAATGGCACCAGTAGCATATTATCAGTACTGACAGCCATCAGCACGCTAACCACAAAATGGAAATAATCTTGAAATAACATATAGAATGTAGTGTTATTTAATTACATATTCATATTTTCTTATTTCATTTTAATATTAGGTTGATTAGATGGCGGTTAGCATTATTTATAATTGATGCAAGACTGGTAAGCTAAGCTAAATATGTTAGCTAATGCATTTAATGGACATAATTATCCTTATCTTACCATGAAATATGGACCAGGATCCCTCTTTGTGTTTTTGATCCATTCACGGTGAAATGCTTTATCTTTGGGGAAATGATGGAAGGTCTGTCCGCGGTATGATTTTTGGAACACAACAGTGATTTGCTATTGCCGTCGGGAAAGTGCTGTATGTAGCAACAAGTGTACCCCTCAATGTCATTTGAACGTTCTGGGTGAATAAGGCCCATGACACTAAAAGTTGTTGATGTATTGTTAAAATGTAATTACAATACTTACAACATTCTCATCACCACAACCAGACTCAACAAGAACAGTAGCATAAGCAGATGTAACATAGAACTTATTTAGATACATTAACTACTTTATATAAAAAAAAATAACCGGTTATGGATCAATAGGTTATGGTGAGGATAACCACCTGAATAAACCCTTGGCTTACTGACAGTGAGGCTACATGCACATCAATGATCTGAACATTATCTGATTTCCAGAGTCCTCAGAATATTCAAGTGATCATGTAAACAGGATGACCTGATATGCTTTATCAGATAACAGCAGCAATCTGATTGTGAGAAAGATTAACACACGTCTTCCTGGATGTATACAGGCTAATTACTCTCATGTCTAAATGTGGGTAAACACAACTAAAATTGCAGAAAATACAAGTTATGTAGTACAACAGGAGCTGACCACAGGCAGTTTGAATCATCCATATTTACGTACGTAGGAATACCGAAAGAATTAAACCAGGGTTTTTGATAATCACATTTCTTAAGCGCATGTAAACGTGTCAGAACTAATATTTACAAGTATCTGATTACTGGCAGTTATCTGATTTTTCGGGTCATGTAAACAGGTTCAGTGATGAATTAAATATGCAGCTGTAATATAGAGAATTTTTATGGAAATAATATCATTATTATTATTACTCATACCTGGCCTTGACCCTGTCGCTCCAAGTCCACCACACACATGTCCACAATGGGCCCCAGGTTGGTAAATGTCTCCATCACTGCCACATATGAACCCTGGTCATTACTGTCCACATTGAGCTGCAGAGAAACAGTGATCACTCACTACACATCATAACAAAGGTTGCGCAAGCAAGGTGGGACAGGGACTAAACACAGTTTACTGTGATTAGTTTACTGAGATATTAGAACTACACAAGTCCATTTAACCTTGAAAAATTAGGTCAAGGTGACCTATTTTCTATAGGCTTCTTTTCCATGCCAAGATGCATCCACAGGATAAATGTTGGACAGATATTTCAATGCGTTCTTCAGTTAATGCAATCATGTTGTTGAATGGATACAGAAAACCAAGAAATTCTGATACACCACAAGAATTTCAGAAAATTTACAAAATTAGTGAGCAACATCTGCATTTAGAATGCTGCCCTTATTATTAACATGCTTTGCTACTACTTCTTACCTTCACTAACTGGGAGTCACCCAGTCTAGAGCCCACAAACACCACTCCATTGTCCAAGTAGGTCAGACACTCCGCAATGGACGTCTATCAATGAGAGGATACAGTAAAAATTTCAGGTCATGATGCAAAAGTAAGGGCTGAAATTGCATACAGACAGATGAGAAGCACAATCTGTATATCCGATAATCAAATATAAACAGGAAATATGATTTAGGAGTCAATGCATTGAATATTTTGAAGATTAATTATGTGAGGCTGAGCATTTCACACGTTTATGTCATCAGGCTCCCAGAGTGTAAAAAGGCAAGTTGTAAAACATGTGTTGCTGATAATGAAGTCATGACAGGTTGTGGTTATCTGCTGACCCATGTGGATGTATGAAGGAAGACACAGTGCATTATTAAGGGAATATGCTAAACTATGATACTCATTTTACCATGTTGGGTTGTTTTAAATCCACACTATCATATGTGCTAGCTGTCAGAAGCAGCAGCTCGGGGTATATCCCCAAACATCCCAATCTTTAACCAGGTGGATATGGTGTCATTCCATGGGACATCCCCGGGTCACGACCTTTCATTTGCACTTGATTTGAAGTCAATTAGACAAGTGGTTTCAGAGATATGAACAAAAGAGTATTTAGTGATTTTAAACTGAGCACCCCTTCTGGGGCAAAGAGTAAATTGTCCAAAATCAGTTCTTCCTCTCCATGATATTGACTGATTTGGAAAACATGGTATTGATAAATTGAATATCCTTCAAGTCATTGCGTTAACACAAAGGATATCTGATGGCAGAGCCAGCAGCAGGAACCATGAACATAATATCCCTGGTACTCCGTTTGGGAATATAATTATTGTATTATGCTTGATACAAATTAAGCATCCAGTTTTACATGCTACAACATTAATTTCTGTATGATAGAGCAGCATGCCAGAGGGTTAATGGTGTAGAGATTATCACTACATAAACCACCTCATTCCAGCTTTTAAGTTAACAAGAAGTGGTCCATCATGGTAGACATAATCTGTGTTTCTTAAGATAAGACGGTGGTTTTCACCTATCTTAGCCAGTTTATTTCAGTGTGTTTAGATTCAGTCTTCAGAGTTTGTCAGTGTGAGGAGTGTATACTGATGTATGGACTGTATTAGTGAAACTCTTCAGGGCAGGGGACACTGTGTGATGTAGTGTCGATCAAACAACACTCAAAAAAACAAAAGAACAAAAATGGCCCAAAACAGCCAGAAAGAAGTCAGACACTAATTTTCATGAATTCCACCCATGCCCTTCATGAGCACCAGAGTCATTCACTTACATTTTGTTTTTTTTTTACATAGTGAAGTGGCTCTTAGCATTTTTTGTTTCAAAATTAGACTAATCTTGTAAAATGGAGTGCTCTGTGCAGCTTTCAGTGAAAACACAGGTGCTATATGGAGTAACCAGGCGCTCTATACACTAATTAATGCTCAACATTAAATCATGATCTATCACACTAATGTTTTGTCCTTTCACATCAAGGGTCATAAATATTTTTGGCCTTTTATATGCTAATGAAAGTGGTGCTTTTTTTTTCTCTCCCATTCTTGTGTGACAGTAACAAAAGGTCAATGTGACAAGTATCTTCAGCAAACACACGTAGCATAACAAATCCCACCATGTTCCCTACTCAAAGAGGAATCCTTTTAGATTTACATTTTAAAATTTCTACATGGGCAGTAAAACTTTCTGACTCTACTTCACACTAAATGACGATTGTAAAATTTGCTTCAGGCACTTGACAGTTCAACGTAAAGCTGCTGCTGCTCCTTTTGACAGAGCAGTTTAAACAGTAAGGTTTAAAGTCATTGGAAAAGTAATCTGTCTGGCTCGGCATGCCTTCTCTGGTTGATTGATTCTAGCTTTAGCATTACTTGTCCGACAAGTTAGAATGCATTGCCTTAAACTCCGTGGAAAGTCATTAGAGAGTATCCTCACGAGCCAAAAGCTGTTGGCCTTTAACATAGGATTTAGCTCACAGTGCAGTATTGATATACGGTCATTGTCTAAATTAACTTTAAAGGGTTAAGAGGAACTCTGGCAAGTGAACAACAAAAAGGTGGGATCATTTTTCTTATCTTTTGTGTGAGGGTAGCCTAATCTATCGGCACCTCATGAGGCCATAAAGCGTTTAAAAGTGGACTGGAACAAAGAAGCAGAGAGAGGAAAAAGCAGCAAGAGAAAAATCAACAAGCAAACAGACATGGTTGTCAAGCCAGATAGGTAGAGCAAACAGATGTGGAAAAGAGATTTATGGCCATGCGGAAAAAGATAAATGAAGACACCTCTCCGAGCAGCTCCACGTGCAGGTCTTTGAGGGCTACCGTCCCATCCATTAGCTCCTCCTTCTCTAGCAGCAGCATGAACAGCCGGCCTTCCATGTCACCCAGGAGATAACGCGAACCGTTGGGGTCCACACGGTTGTGGCACACAATAGTGCTTTGCTGAAAATACACAAGTATTGAAATTAACACTTTAAGGGGTGTCACACATATGGCCCAAAGGCCAAAACTGCTCCTCTACGCCCCACTGGATGAATTTGAGACATGAAAAAATTACACAGATATAAACAATCGAAGACATCAAAAACATTTAGGTCAGATTCCACATACAGTCCCATATGACCTCAAGAGTTTCGGCCCAGTAAAAGCCTATAAGCAATCACACCTCAAAATGTTTCTGTTAAAAACCAAAGTGATATAAAAATGTTTGTTTATAAACCATATTTTCATAAAAAATGGTTATATCCTGAACAAATATGAACTACCTGAAATGTCTTAAACATAAGTGAAATTTCACCAATATTGTGTTTGTTACTCAATGCTTTGTGTACATCTCCTATGATATGTAACTTGCACATCTATAAATTATAAACTCAGGCATAATATTGCTCAGGGTTCCTACAGGTCTCTACAGAATGAATTTAAGAACTTTTTAAGACTACTTAGAATCAAATTGTTTGCACATTTCACATCTTATTTTAAGGCCAAACTGACAGAAATCTGTTTGGCTCAATGTTCTGTGTGATCATATATATCTGTGATCATATATATATATATATATATATATATATATATATATATATATATATATATATATATAAATAATTTGTTTACGCCGCCACAACTCCCCTGCGTGCCTGCCCCCGCTGCAAAAAATAATCCTTGTGGAAGCACTGTGTAATCTTTTTGTACTGTTGCTCGTGCAGTGAAACTTAAAATTCAGATTAAAATATTTTGCAATTATCAAATTGGGTCATTGTCAATCTTTAACTTTCATAAAAATAGCATTAATAACAGGCTATGCAATGAAAAACATGGTGCTACCTAATTTGTTTTGGTGCTACTAAATGAAAAGCTAGGTGGCACCAGTGCTACCTGTGAAAAAGTTAGTCTGGAGCCCTGTGCAGGCTTTACTGGTGGTTCCTAGAATCTGCAAAAATAGGACAGGGCCAACAGCCTTCAGCTATCAAGCTCCATGACTATGGCACCACCTCCCTTGTCTCAGCCCAGGTATCAGACGCCATCTCTAGGTTTATGAGTAGGCTAAAAACTTTCCTTTTTGATGAAGCCTATAGTTAGGGTGGCTCAAACTGCTCTGTTATGCTGCTGTAGGTTTAGACTGTGAGGAGACTCGTCACGATACACTGAGCTCTTCTCTGACTTCTCTCTCTTTCCCTCTCTCTCTCTCTCCCTCATACTCTTGTCTTCTATTTTCGCCCCAGCAAATACGTGTTACTGTTTTGACTTCTTCCCCAGAGTCTCTGTGCCATCGCCTCAAAGGGTTTCCTTGGATCATCACAGGTTTTCCCTGGATCATCTCTGCACCGGCTTCTGTGATTCTACCTCTTCCCTACCTCCATCCATCATCACTCACTTACTCATGTAGCTATGATAGTGTTTATTACACAGTTACAGTACACCGACAGTGGTTTCTGTCATTTGTGATAACAGTTACAGTAGTAGTGCATCCACTGTTAATATTCGTAACATAACAGGATAACATTTGTTCTAGTTATACAAATACCAGCTGTTCTACTTTTTAACTAATCAAGTTGAGTTTGCTCTGCATCCATATGTCCGTTTCCTCCAACTTCCCCTCCTAACCCTAACCCTAACCCTAACCCAGTCTATCTCTCTCTCTGGCTCTCTTGCTCTTCCTTTATCCTCTATCTTTCGCCCCAACTGGTCAAAGCAGACAACCATCTTCCACGAGTCAACATCCTGATCTTGAGTTTTATGTCCCTTAAAAGCAAGTTTTTCCTCACCACAATCCCTAGTGGCCAATTTCCATAATTGATTCAATTTTGATTCATGAGGTTCTGAATTAATTAGCAGCAATCACAATTACATTCCCTTCAATATTAATTCAATTCAGTATTCATTTATTTGATTCAGACTCATTTTGTGATACCAAAGTACAATTTCAATCTGTAAACTAATTATTTGGGTTAGATGCTCATAGACCTGCTCTGAAAAAGTCTATCCAATCCTTTGACAATTAATCAAAAATCAGGATTTTTTTTTTTTTTTTGCTCAGCCCTAGTCACCAGTCCTAAGCATTGGCTCCTGAAGGATTCTGTTGGGTTCTGTAAATTAGCTTGAGAGTCATCTACAAGTAAAGTGCCATGACACTTCACTGACAAAACCAGATTCTTGAGTAGTGATGTTAAAACTAGACTTCACAAAGCATTAGTTGTTTCTTTTAAATCCTCTAGATAGAGCTCTCTTTTCAACAAGGAGTTGAAATTGTTGAAATATTCAACACTTTCTTGAACAGAGAGCTCCATCTAGAGGACTAAAAAGAGACAACTAATCCTTCATGAAGCCTCATTTTTGAGCCGATTTAGATAACTTTTATGTTTAGCATTACAGTTGATTTAAACAATACAGCGAGAAGGTTTATGGCAAGATAACTTAAGATCTAACCTAACAAATTTAATACATTTCAATAACGTTTAAAGGTATTAAATGCAGATTTGTAAATTCATGCACTTATTTTTCCTTTTAAAAGTTCAGGTTAATCATTGTTGTTCATCCCAGTCACATTTGTAAAGGGTACTTTGCCAATGTAAACAGTTTCATGATGACTAAAGACTAAATGACAGAAAACTGAGTTCAAGTTGACATTTACAAACTATTATTTCATAAATTTAACTGACCCACTTGAGATCAAATTTAGCTTCATGTGGCCCCTGAACTAAAATGAGTTTGACACCCCTAAAAAGGAGGCAAACCCTTGCTTGAAGAGTTGAACTACACAAGAACTAAATCTAATCTCCCTCTTCACCTCGTGTATTGGAAAAATGAGCTGCACTAGGTGCAAAGAGTTGCCTTTGGTAGTTCTCATGGTGAAAACATATGGAGAGGAATTCATCCAAAACATTCATCATCTGCATCCATATTAGAGTCATTTTCCATAAAGCACACATTTTCTGAACATTTTGACACAAAAATCAAATTTTTAGACACAAATCAGGAGACTAATTCACAGAGAGAACTACATGGCTCAAATCTGACAACACTGTAGCTTAAAAGATTTAAGATGACATAACTGCAGAAATGGGGAAAAACTCCACCTAATTTGTGAACTGAATTCAATGACATTGAAAAGAGAGATTAAAGAGAGTATAAAAGGCAACATGAAAATACAAATAGCAACAATTTCTGAACTGAGGCATGAAATTATGTTGGTTCATCTGTAATTATTTTTAGTATTTTAATTTGGACTGAGAAGAGAGAGCTTTAAAACGAAATGTTGTCCTTGTAAATTTTGCCAGGTTTTTCCAATTATTTCATGTTTGCAAAATCCATTGAGTTGGGGAAAAAAAGTAACCTGTACATTGTCCTTTAAAACCACATATGTCACATATGAACAATGAAGCCATTGAATGATAATCATCCAAAAACCTCCACTGACATAAATTCTAGCAAAAGTAATAGCAGTCTAGCTTGAGGCGTAGCTCTCATGTAACAAAAATAGGCCTACAAGACTAAACTTTTAACATAAAAGATTACACCAAATTTGGGCTGGACTTTCTACACAAACTAAAGTCTCCTATCTGCTTTAAAACTACAGGTTGAAGCTGAATTGAATGGTAGCCATGATTGGAATTGGCATTAAAATCACGTAGCGTGACTGAGCCTGCTCTGCCTTTTCCTTCATCACAAGGTATTGTTGTTGTCATTGTTACTGTACAAGCTGAGCCAATTTCTCACTTGATCGAACCTTTACAAAACTCATTTTCACAATCCTCTTGCTGGTAGTATGGCTTACATCTTTTGTCAAACCATCAATTCATTTTTTATTTTTTTTATGACAATCCTCTAGTGCCTCCGTTAACTGAATGGTAATTAGCTTATTATATCCCACAAGCAAAAACCACCAACATAGACTGGCATATTAGGTGAGTTTATCCCAAAAGGACATCAAACTGGCACACTTTTGGTATTTCATATTTACCTTTCTCTTTTCTAGTCAAAAGTGGTCATTTATTAATCAACTGCCAAAAGATTATTGTACGCTGCGTAAATACTGACGTCTAAAATAAAAACATGCAGCAACAAAAGCTATTATTCCTGTCATAATATTGCACTACACTAACGACAGACACAGAACAGCTTGTAAGAGAATGGTGAGCCTGGTAAACGAACAAGCTGTTTGTGGCTTTTAAAGACAGAACAGATCAGCAGGACACGGATATGAGCTGCATCCAGAGAGGAGGCGACAGACGGCTTGGGATTGTCTGAAGAGGAGCTACAATTGTGTTCTTGAAAGAGACTGTAACAAAAAGATGGCAAAACTACATATGACTAAATGTTCACCACCATATCTGAGGGTTTTTTTTCTATAATATCGTAATTTTATTATTTATATGTACAACTGTGGCTTAATTCAAGTTATGTACGTTAAGATATGCACCTTGAGAAGTGGCTATTCCTGAAAGCTACTGAAAATATGGTTTAAAGGGTAAACTAGGGGTCGACCAATGGTGGATTTTTAAAAGTTGGTGTTGTAATACTGATAGTATGGTGATAGTAAGAAGTTGATAGTATGATGGTTTTGGATATTAACACTGTGAATTCGTTCCATTTTTGTTGAGTAAATTTGAGAAAAATGGGTTAAGCCACAAATACAAACTATGTGGGTTTGCATTAAATGATTATTATATGAATAATCTAGGCTCCATTGTGTTGCCAGACGGTGTCTCTGTAGGCTACATTAAACATGCCAAAGACAGAGGATGCTACAGAGGTTTCGGTTATTGTTTCTAAAGAAGGGTTCGCTTGGAAATCAAATGGGGGTCCCTGACATTTTTAGTAATTGATAAAAAATAAATAAATAAATAAATAAATAAAACGTACTAATAAAAAATATATGATGAGTTGAGAGATACAATCACAACCCATAACAAACATGACAAGCTGAAACTCAAGCACTGTGGTACCATTTATTTGCCAAATGTTCAGTGTGGTCAGTTTCAGATGCTGCAGCTCTTTAATATTTAATCTCTACCAACATTAGTTGGGAGAGATTAGTCAGTGCATGTATGTCTATGTGTGTGTGTGTCCAGAGACATATCATGCTATAACTCAATAATTGAGATATCACCATGAAATTGCATATACATATAGCTCATGCACATCAGATGCAATGATTCATTTGAGTAAAGGTCAAAGGTCAAGGTCACAATTAACTAAAAGTTCAAAATCACACTACTGGTTATAACTCAAGAACAGAGGGTCACATAACTTCCAGATTGGTACCAAATAATGCAGAATGAAGATTTCTACGATTCTCAGAATTGGTGTTGTCACCTACAACCAATAGTTTTTGAGATCTCTGGAGGTCAAAGGTGACATGTCACGAAATTAACTTGTGTAACACTGTGTGTGTCATGAAGCATAGACATATCATATCATATAGACTTTATCAATACTGGATATATTACCCTATTATTAACATGCACCGACACATATATACATATAACAAAATTATCAATATTGCAAAAGGTCACAGGTCAAGGTCACATTTAGCAGAAAGGTCAAAGTCACATTATTGGCACTAATTCAAGAATGGGTTGTCATAGAAACTTCAGATTGGTACAAAATAGGGGCGAGTTTAGGCATTCTCTGAATACTTGTTATGGTCTGTTCGGTATTAATTGTTACCCTTGTAAATGCAAGCTGGACTGACTGTACAGATTCTGACCAAAGAAAAGAAAATTCTCACATTGTGCAGTACTCTACACTTGGCTTTTCTGTCTCCATCCATAATAATGTATATTATAGACTAAATGTCGTCTATTTGCAATCTAGTATAGCAAACTATTACATGATGAAAAACAACTTAATTTTAGCAAGGTATGGATGCAAGGTTGGGAACTACTGAGCTACAATGAAGACACATACACATGCAGATAGAGCGTTCTGTCTGACCTCTGCTTCCATTATGTCTGTGTTTTTGTCTGCCCTGTAAGAGGTTGCAGATGTAAACCCCAAAAGAGAATACAAAGCAGTACTACCGGGAACCATGGAGGTAGTGCTAAGAGTGCTGAGAGTGCTAAGAAGAGACTAATTGCCAGAAATGTCCAAACTTTTCAAAAGAATGATTGTGTGAGTTAATGATAAACTGCCAACATATTTATGACAATTACCATTCTCAATATCAACATTAGTATCTACATTAGTAATACTGCTCTTGCTATTTTTATTATTGACATCCTGCTTCTTAAAAAATTTCACTATTCTTTGTGGTATTCAGCCAGTATGATAAGAATGGCACCCTCTGGCAGATTGTTTGACAATTGCAGATTCCTAAACAATGGACATATCTAATGCCACGTTTCCACTAGGACTGGCTCGACTCGACTCAGTTGTGCATTTCTGGAGAGCGTTTCTATTACGGGATAGTACTGACTTTACACCATAGCGGTGTGGCATGTTACTTCTGTGCCGTCTGCTCAAAGACTATTGGTAAACCCACTCGTTGTCTGGTGTCTCATCTGAATATTTATGTCAGCCACCAAAAACTGAATTTTCTGGGCTGACCATGGTGTAGTTTTGGGGTGCCATTATGTACATTAATGTACTGCATTATTTACTTTCAACTTCCACATCTGAATTGTGTAAACTGGCAGGTGACAGAGACGACTCTCTAACCAATACGTGTCTGCAGAATTTATACATCATGTTCTGGTACCGCTTGGTACTTGGGGAAAATACCAATTATCTAGTTAGTACCATGTACCAGGTTCCGGATGCTGGATGGAAATGTACAAAAGCGAAGCGAGTCTAGTCAGTACTCCTGCCACATAAATATAAAGACAGTAAGGACTGACACCGTTTGAAACAGATGTACCTACTTATGTACAAACAAGAAGCATGAATTGTGTCTTAAAGCTATGATGTCTTTTTAAATTGAAGAAACAGCACTTGTTTAGTCTTGTCATGAAGCAGACATGTTCTACACTTCATCAGAATATCTGAGACAATGCAGCCAACAGCTGATCAGTCAGATGAATAGACTTTATTAGCCTTTATAAAACTATAGTCCCAGTTCTTAATTAGGATTGGCGAGCAGCATTCAAACAATGACAGATCACCACGATCACAAGGTTGTGACCACATTATATCAACATTAGTCCAATCTGTTTCAACTATCAGATTTACTGTGGATTTACTTTTGTGCAGATGAATGGCACAAAGATGATGGACTACAGGGGGGCGCATATAAAAAGGACAGGCGATCAACAGAAATTAATCAAAGAGAACATGGAGAAATGGAAAAGTCAGTGCGTGGTTCACTTGCGGTTTTAAGACTCTGTGAGCAGACGCTGTACTTAAGTCTCTGATGCTGCCTAAAGGCTGAGAAATCATTTTAGTCAATAATGGCCTCTTGAGGCTTACTACTTTAGTATATGATGTGCTGATGCTCTGAGTAAGAAGGAAATTTTGTAAATACGACAAGTTCAACACAGAAAGGACAGAAGGGGCATTCTGATGTTTGCCTTGTGAATAAGGGAAAGCCCATTTGACAGACATTTAAATAGTAAAAACCACGCACCCCCAGGTAAATCCACCCAGACAAAGCAAACGGTTTAAAATGGAAAAAGCTGCAACATCTAAATAGCACGGAATGTTTATTCTAAAGTGTATGAGGCCATGTTGGGAAAGTAGTGTGATAGTGAACACTCTCTAATTATAGCAGCAGGATGCACTTAAGAAGCTCCTTGGGGTCTGTTGGTAAACGTTAGCTCTACAAGGGAGCTGAGGAGTTGTCACAGATGTTACAAACCTGCTTTTAAGTGGCACGTCAACATCAATCCGGTGGTTCATTAAACATTTGCATACAGGTTTATACCTAAACACACATTTTTAAATACTAAAATACTCTGGACACTTCTACCACAGCAATTAGCTTAATTTATTTATTTATGCAACGTTCTAGAGTACCTGGAAGTCTTTAATTCTTTTTGGCAGAGTTTACACATCAGTTGAATATTCTTTTCACCTCTAATGTGATGCCCATTATTTGATGTCATTACCTTAATAGTCGGTGGGGCGATGGCCAAGTACTTGTCCCCATTGTGGTAGGTTATGGATTCCTGTCCTATGATTATAGCTCCACCAAATGGCTCTGGAACTGAAATGCAAGAATACAAGGTTAAGACATCTATACTGTTGAATAATATGCTGTGATGAGAATGATGACTGTGCTAACTTTGAGCCATTTATTTACAACTATGCAATTTAGCCTGACCTGAACTTTCCTGTAAAGACTTGAGCTTCATTTTAGGGCCGTTAGACAAATTGTAGAGGTTTCATTTTTCCTAATAAATGTATGAGACCTTGCAAAATCTAACTGCTCAATAACCAATCCATTTTTAGCTTTGATTTTCTTTTGATTTGGTCCTTGGAGTGAATTTCATCATTTGTGTGTACTCAAGGCCACATCAATTGTTCATTTTTCACTACATTAGTTTGAAATTTCTACTGAGGGTCCATGAAAATGTAATGATCATGTGGACCGTAAAGTCATGGTATTTATTACCCAAACAAAGCACTGTTTATAACCAAAAGCCAATATAAATTTAAATTCCCATCAAGTTTTTTATGGGAGGGTATTCCTATACAATGCAGCTTGAACAGCATTAGAGCAAAACAACAAAAATCAGCAATTGATGTATGTTGTGCCATAGCTGCAAAATAAGGTTGTTGTAAGCCTCCAGACTTAGCCATCAATTACTATTATCAATGCGTTTTTGCTGGGTGTTCCTATATGTGCATATTACATGTCAAAGCAGATAAGACATAGTGGAACTAACTTTCTGGAAAAAGAACGACTCTGAAAGAGAATTACAGAGAAGTGAATGTGTGCTGTGTGATCTCTGAGTTTGAGGTCAGCAGATAATAGCAATATTCAGGTGATGAGTTTGCCTTTGTTGCATTTCTTTCAGTCCTTGTTCAAAGATGGTCATTGTCTGTGGGTTTATATATGAACAACCAGGATTATATTTTGTGACTAACCGCTTCTAGTCATTTATTACCATTGACATCAACAGGAAATGAAAATGGAAGTGGTTAACTACATTTCATAAGAAAGCTAAAACCACAGCCTATAGGTTTATAGTACCTATAAATATAACTGTTATATGTTGTATAACTGAAGCTAACTGCAGCATATAGTGTCAATCTGCAACAGATTAGTGTTAAAACTGTAATCACATGGCATTGATATTGACAACCTGTCGGCCAACTTCATCTTGCATAAAAGAATCAGTAGGGGAATTAATAAGGAACTGGACTGTTACGTAAACTCAATAATGGCACTGGTATCAGCAAAATCTTATCAGGTCCCATTCCTCATTAGATATTATCGTAATTCTTATGAAACTTAGCTCTGAGGGTCAAATTCCAAATATAGGTCCAATGTCCCTGTGCTTATCAGTGCCTCACAGCTGTGATGTCTTACTATCAACAAAAGGGAGTCATTCAATAGATCATAAAATCAGTCCCGCTGTGTTTTTATCAACAAATGCCAAAAACAGTGTGAATGGTATAGGAAGCCCCCAAAGCTCTTCTGGGGTAACATCTGACTGAACGTAGGTAACTGGGTAACGACATATTACTGTGGTTAAAGCTGTTAAATGCTACGTTGATGGAAACTAATATTGGGACAATTACTTTCTTTGATCTGGATTGAAACTGATCAGATTCACTGAGTTTACTAGGTTAGTATTCGCAAAGTTAGCACTATTTTAAATGCAATTAATGAAACTGAACGACAATCAAAGCCTAAAAATAAAAAAAAAAAATTTGGACTGTGTGCAAAGGCAGTAATATGCACTAGGTCATTGTGGTTATACATAATGAGTAAGCTATGCTATATGCAGTCACCTGGGATGACCATAGATGCTTCAGCCTCCACATTCTCCTGTTTCCACGGCCCCTTGTTAAACTCCTTCTCCCTCAGCGAAACCTCATAGGTCTTCACATGGCGTCCCTGGGGATCCTACAGTAAACAACACAACAGACTGTACTTCAATCTGGAGAGTAAACAGATTACACTTCAAATCACACGTCTCATTTATCCGATCTGGTGGAAAATCTGCACCACTCTGCATTAGTGATGTCGTCTGGCTTTTAAATGTTTTGTTCTTTAACATTTCTGGTGTGTTAGGCACTGACCTATTTTAAGTTTTGAATGCACTAATGAACCACATAAAATTTTGTGTTTTGCTTCAAGGCTTTTTGACTTTGTCAGGAACCTCTATTTCAACAAAATAATTTTTAAAAAATGAAAAATTCCACCAATTTCTGAAATACTCTGGTTGAAATGATGACCTTTGTGTTGTTAGGGTCAGTTTGGATCCAGTTATAAAAATATGAATATGAAACAATAATTAAACCTGAAAATCTTAAGTGTACTGCCAGCCAACACACTGACAGACAGATACTCAAGGGCACATCAAGGGGTATACTGACAAAAAAGCGCCCAGAGACTCAGATCAAAAATATTAAAACCAGCATTTTCATAGATAAGGAAGCCTAACACAGAAACCAAGAGATGAAAAATAGATTGGATGGTAAAAAATGGTTTTTCATGTATTTTACAGCTGATTTAAGACATGGGTCTAAACCAACCCATTAACAGAAGAGATAGTAACACAGTCAATACAAGAACAAAGTTACCATTTTATAATCCAATCATCCTGCCCTGTGGCCTTGTAGTTACATTTGAAACATTCAAGGATGTAAAATTCCCTCCTGTATGAATTTAATAACACCATTCCTCCTCCTCTACTGAACATACACTTCTTGATTCAAAGTCTTGCTGCTCTCATGGTACCTGGTAGATAAAGCAGACAGTTGGGGCTTGGCAGCTGTAAAGGAAGTGGACGTCGATGACCTGCAGCTCCTCCAGGCGAATGTTGAAGGCCTTGAGCTCGCGGTTGTCTCGGTCCAATGGGATCACCTTGAACAGACCGTCATACAGCCGCAGGCCAATCATGCGGCATTCTGGGTCTACAATTCCAATAATCCCCGTCTCTGATGGACGGCCAATACGATCCTACAAAAGAGCAATTCCATGTAAATGTTGACGTCACCCTCAAAAAAATAAAGCAACATGTAATATAACAAAATGAGTTTTAAAAATACATCATTTTATAGATGGACATAAGTTTAAGCATTTTGTTATATAAAAGCTCTACTTTACCTAATAGCAATCAAGAATATTGTGATTTCACTGCAGCCAATGTATTTATTTTTTTCAACCACCATCAGTGATACGTGTGGGCTGACCTGAAGTGAGGTCAGGCAGGTGCAGCAAGGGGAGACTGTATTGTTCCACTCAGGAATAGTTCTTTTAGTCAGTCGGCATTCTCTGTTAGAGCTGCATGAGAATGGAATTCCATCCCAGTAACCATCAGAGACCAGAATAGCTACAGTTCATTCAGAGCTCATTTGAAGAAATGGTTAATAGGTGCTCAGCTCTGTCAGCACTAGTGCTTGATAACATTTCCTGTCCTTGGTTCATCTGTGTTGAACTTGACATCTTGCTGTTGTCTGTCTGTTTTCATGTGTCGGCATATGGTCTTATTTTTTATGTGTATGCATGAATTTTATGTTTGTGTTTTGTATGCTGTGGTATGTCATGCTATTTTATGATGTGTTTTAGCCAGTAACTTTGTAATTTTATTCTTATGTTTCATATTTTATTCTATTTGTTGTGTTCTGTTTTTAGGGTGACTTTTAACATCTGTCTAGGGACTACAGATGAAAAATAGCCTCTTGGCTAATTCTGGCGCATTTACAGCAATGTTATTAATGTGCACTGTCCCTGTTTCAAATAAACTTCTGATAGAGCGGTCACCCGTGGTTGTCCCAGTTGCGGGTCATTGAAAAATATTTTTAATGATATTGAGGTCTGGTCGTTTATCGTTTCAGATAAACATTAAAATAACCCGGAAAATAAGCTTTATTAACTCAATTAGAAATAGAAATAAATGCAAGTATGTGAGTATGTGAGTATGGTCACGTGATGTTCATTAAGACCATTGACTACTTTTAAAAATATGGGTCGAGAAGCAGGTTGGGTGTGCATTTTTCAAATATATTTCTTGTGGTCCGAGTTGTGGGCGGGTTAGTTAAAAAAGTGGTCAGTTGCGGGTCGTTTAGCGACCCGTGCATCACTGACCACCATGTATGATCCAAATGTTCGCCCACAACCTGTTAAGCCTGCCATCCAGGTGTCATGGGTTTATTGAAGCAAAGTGTTAATGAGCTGCATAATTTCACATTTCAGTGTCACCTTGTTAAAGTGACACCTTTACTCAGAACAGGTGCTGTCATGTCCATAACATTTTTTAGAACAAAGGTCTTATTATACATCTGTTTGAAACACTAAATAAAACAAACTTTTATTGAGGTAATATATTTAAATTAATTAGGTATTCTACTCCCTTTCTTAGTAGTATCTTCCAACATTACGGACGTTACCATTACGGTCATCACTACTGCAAACATTGTAATGCAACTTCGCTAACTTCTTCAGCAATGTTGTTTTCTGTCAATGCATTGACCTGAAATAACTTCAATATATGTGTGTAACATTTTACACCATTCTGTTTACCTTCATAATGTTGGGATATCTCCAAGAATAAGCAGCCCTAGGCTAAATCACCTGCAGAAATAAGTTTCAATGAACAGGCTCACTCCATGTAGCCTAAGCTATCTGTCAACAAGTTAGCGTTAGGCTGCCTGACGTGTTTATTTGTTCACCTAAGCTCATGTCTCTGTCAGTCTCTCTTATTGTAAGACCCAAGTTAAAATCAATTGCCATCAGGTACCATTCTGTATTATTTATGCAGAAATCAATAAAACAGAAATGTTATTTAAGAACTTAAAAGAAGTTTTACTTAATATTCAGAGGGTTTGTGTGAACAAAGGCTTATGATGGTAAAATTATTGATTTCAAAAACAGACGCCATGTGTATTTCAGATACATCACAACCATAACGGAATTATGTCACATCCATAGCACTGAGTTTTCCATCCAAGACTCAGCATGAAATACAAAATATTTAAAACAAATCTTATTTTATGTTCAATTTGGACCCCTTTATCAAATGGATATTGGTATTTTTATATTAGGTTTACTAGTTCACAGAATCCAATGAAAATGTGGAGTCACCTAAGAAAAGTTGTTGTTCCTGTCACATACATAACATGACTTTTTTTGCAATTTTCTTGTGCTCTAAATGTACAATGACAATTTGTTTTCTATCACTTCTCCAATACAGGATGCACTTATAATATGCAACATCTATTTAGATCCTGTGAGAGCATGAAAAGGAACTGGTCATTTATTGCCTTTTTCATTTAAAATATCACGTCCATAATGCTAGAATTGCTCCCAAGTGGTTTTAATATAAGAAGGTTTAAGCCTGGAGGTGAATTTCAGACAAAAAGCACCAACACATAAAACAAAACTATAATAGTCTTCATATGTTTAAGCTCTGAAAGCAGAAAAAGGATATCTTCGAAGCTCAGTTTCTCATTTCTCCTCCTCCACTAACAATCTCCACATAAAAGATAGCCTAATCCACATTCAGCCTGGCTCTTACACAGCTCCAAGGGACTTTTAATGTTGCTCAATCAAGATTTTCTGTCATCAAATTAACCAAGTATCTGAGTACAGATATGTTGGTATTTTAAATAATGACTCGCTTGTCTTTCACCCATCATATAGAGCCATTTTTAAAGAGGCTAAAACTAAAATTAGTTTTTTGTTTCAAGATAAAATATTGCCTCTCTTATGAGGCTAAGAAGAGACTTGTCTGTGCTTGATTATGGTGACATTATTTGTAAGATTGTGTTGTGTATAAGATCAAGTATTTACATGCCCTTGATACTGTTTATGATGGTGCACCAAGTTTTGTTACAGACCCCAGACTCATCATTGTCTTTTATATACTCAATTTGGATGGACAGAACTCTTTACATGCAAACTGAAGCGCTAGTATTCTTTTATTACCTCCACCAAGGAGGTTATGTTATGTTTTCAAGATAACTCAAAAGGTTATGTGCAGATTTTGATGAAATTCACAGGGAAGGTTAGTAATGGGGAGATCTAGAAATTATTAGATTTTGGTGGTGATCCAGGGGGCGTATGTCTACCTTGACTGAGGCCTGCACTCTCCGAGTGCTTTTCTAGTCTACAAATGTATTTTAGGTCTCCTCACATCATATTTACTAGTCTACATCTGTTGCAGGAACGTGCGGTCAGTGGAGGAACATGAGGCAGAGAGACTCACCTATCGTCATGAGAAGTAAAAAAAAAAAAAAAAAAAAAAAGAAACAAACAAACAAAGAAATAATAATAAAATAAGTATTAATATGTGTCCACTGGTCTGTGCTTTCAATGTAATTTTGGTGTATTTCTTATTTAAGTTTTGATTGCTTTTATAGTCAAAATCGCTGAAATTCTGTATTTCCTGTTGAAATACAACAGAGACATGAGCTGAGGCAGTGATGAACTGTGCCTCTTCCCATATTACACAATTACTCCCTCACAAACTACATTGATTGCCTGCAATAGTCGTGTGCTTGTTGCCACTTCTCTCTATATTTACAATTCATGTTTGAAGACACTTTTACTATACGTCTTAATGCCCACAGTCTTCAGTAATTAGTTTCACATGTGTGTACTATTTAAGTCTTCCTGTTCTGACTTAAATCCACAAGAAAAGTGTCACCTTGAGACAGACACGCTAGACTCCCCTAGTGGCAGCAAATCTAATGTGCTACCATAGGAGTCTAGTTACGCTCAATGTAACTTTTAGCAAGATTTCCCTGAAACTGGCTGACCAGTCACGGTGAAGTATAGAGTTGTTAGGGCAGGCATAAGAAAGTGACGCTGCAATGGTTCAGAGAGAAACAACCGGAAACAATATCTAAAATTTGTAAAAATTATAATTGTAATAATTAAAATCAATTAAGTTACCAGATTCTAAACCACATTTCATGAATCTCTCGAGGGAACGGCTGGGCAATATAGTAATGAAAATAATATGACAAACATATTTACATCATCCATACTGATATTTATCACATCCATATTTCTTTAAAGGTGCATTTCTGGTGTGACTTAAAGAAGCTACGTGGTTAGTTGTGACCTTATAGTCTTCTATGATCATAAAAGACAAAAACTAGGCAAACAACTGCAACTTAATAAATCTAGAATAAGAACAACTATAATCAAATCCAAATTATAATTTGCTCAAATAAATTATAAGAAAAAACTACATTGAGTATCAAAATAACCTTGTGCAGTATTCAGTAAAACAAAACATTGAAACATTTTGGATGTTTTGTAGCAGACAATGTAAACTACATTAAAACTGATAATATACAAAAATACATTATTAGTGCTTGTTCCTCTAACCTGGACGTTGCCATGTGCACGTGTGATAATGTCGATACTCTCCCCGTTTTGTTTGTATTCCAGGATGCAGGCATTGTACTTGGATGTGAGAATGAACAGCAGGTCTTTGCTCTCGCCCTGAAAAAAACAAGAAAAAATAGGACATACATGACATGATAATTTACTCAAGTACTAAATCTGCTTCATTAGCGCTATTATGTCTATTTTAATTAGTGAGGGTGTCTGTATGTCAGCCTCACACCACTTTGAGGATGCAGTGACCTACAGCACAGAATGCCAGGATGTGCATTTAGAACACACTCCTGTTACACCATTAGTGTCGTGAAGGAAATGATCAAAACTGGCTCAGAGTTGACTGTGGTTAATGCTTCGTTTTTATGCTAAGATTCATCAAATCTTAATATTTAAATGACTAAACTGAAAGGTGTCATTCCGCTCAAAACCACTTTTCCACGCTCCTTTTTTAATCTAATGGGTCACCCCGAGTTACCAACACATGCTGCGTTTGAAAGTGGTTTGTCACCTCCACTGGCTGCATACCGTATTCACAGAAAACAACAAGAGGACCCAGAAAAAGGCAGTCCATCTGACGTCAAATGGACTTTACAGTCACCCACGTGACTCATTGCAGTGAATCTGAAGTAGCATTAGCATCTACAATAGAAGACGGAGCCACAGTAGCTGCTGCGCCAACTTGAAAAAAATGGCGGAGCAAACTCTCTGTGGAAATAAAGCCTAATTAAGGCCTAAATAAAGCCAAGCGACGGCACGAAGCCTAGTAGCTGGATGCTACTCTGGGATGGTAAATACACACAGAGCGAGAGGGGAGGGGGAGTGTTCCTTCACATATACCATAATGCTCAACTTGGCAGTGTTCATTCAAGCAGACCCACACTGAACTCAATGTAATAGGAAAAAAAACAAATGGAAGGACCAGGGGACTTCTAAAAAAAATGGACAGATTTAATAAATATGACCTAGGACAAAAAAAAGAAAGAAATATCCTTAACTTTCTGTTTGTAGTGCATTTAGGCTGTGAGAGTTAGTTTGAGGTAATTAGTTTGAATATGGTGAAATATGAAGGCTTCAGATTAATCTGCCAAGAAACAACCATAGTTTGGAAGAATCTAGCCTAACTAACAAACATTTTTTTACCTTAGAAGAATTTCACAACAGAGTTGTAATAAAACAAGAGTAAAAGTGTGACTCTAGGTAATACAAAAAAAATAAAAAATCAAACAGGAGGTGACAGGATCAAAAAAAATCTTTTAGTCTCTAGTCTAATTTTAACAGAATGGACAATACCGTAACACTCTGAATTGCAATTGTCTTCTAAACTTCTAACCCAAAAATCAACTCCTTCCATAAAACAGCCATTTAAAACTGTAAGGATGAGTTAAAATGTCATCACAACAACTTACCAACACACATGGTTCTTACCTTTGGCCTAAAGAGCTCCATGACAGCAATCTTGCCATACATGCCCACTTCTTTGACAGGCCGGAGCCCCTCAGCTGTGACGACATAGATTTCCAAACGTGTGTTTTTAGCTATGAGCAAATTCAGGTCCTCTGCAGAGGTGAAGTGGCCTGTAGACACATCATAAGCAGAACAAGTCATTTACACTGATGATCAGATGAGTAGAAGTGGGAATAAAATCTGAAATTAAAGCAGCAACTGACATGAACAGTGCATTATATATATTTTTTGTTCAATTGTTAATGATAACGCAACAATTTTTTGGGGGGAAACACAAATATTAAATTACAAATATGAATCAAAACCAATGATCAGTAGCATATATTTATAGCAAGCTATAAGAAGACAAGAAAAGCACTATGAGAGCACAAGCCTCCCCCAAGGCAAACACCCCCCCTTCGAATGAAGAGAGGTCCGCCAAGGAAGTATTAATGATAATTAGTGATAATATTAGTGATAATTCAAGCATTTGTTTGTTTTTCTGTCTGTCAGCAGACGCAAAAAAGTTCTGAACATATTTTGCTAAAACTTCTCAGAATGTGTTTGTTGGGAGTGTCACAAGGAAAGAATGATTACATTTTGGTGGTGATCCAGAAGAGATCCTGGATTCTAGATCACTTTACATTTTCATTTTACACCAAAATGTAATCATGTGTTCCTCGTGAAACTCCCAACACATCCTGAAAATGTTATCAAAATCTAACCCTTTTTGCGTAATCCTGCTGAGAGATAGACAGACAAACACACAAGCAAACACACAAACAAACGGACTTGAATTAAATACCTTCTTGGCAGAGGTAATAATAATATTAATAATCAATATTGTGATTACTGTGCAATATTGTATTTCAAGTTTGACTATTGCTCAGATCTGAATAACTAAAATTTTATCAAACTGAAATGAAAAAAAAAACAAAAAGTGTTAAACCTTCTCCACATTTTTTATTTCTACATTATCTCACCCTGTGTCCCGCTAAACTATATATTGCAGCCATTTACAATTATGTAACTCAACAGACTGGCTTTTGTGCAGATAAAACTTTTTTCACCAATTTGTATAGTCTGTCCACTGCCCATTAATTAAAGGGCCTGTTGAACAAAAATCTTCTCATATTCATTTTATCATTAGGCACAATGGAGGGGAGGTAAAACATGTCCCTGCAAGACATTTTCAATGATTTCACAACATTTTGGACCATCATAATTATTATATCAATGTGCAAATATGATACAAAGTGAATAACAAACACAGTCCAAAAACCTTTGAAATAAAACTCCCTTTAGAGAGCAATAGTTTCCATATTAAATACGAGGAGTGTCTGGGAGTTATTTTGCTAATGCACAGATTCTGCATTAATTTGGTTTACGTGCTGCAAAAAAATTGAATGTGCTGAACCTGAATGTGACGAAAACCCGGAAATGAAACAGGTAAGAAATACATTGCCATAGACCGTAGCAGGGGACTGCATTCCATCACATTGGGACTATTAAGAGGATTAACAGAACGGCAAGAGGCTGTGTAATAATTAGACCAATTTGTTTGGATGTGATCCAAATGACAGGAAACATGACTTTTACAGATTTAAACCCCAACACATGGCTACAGGGTGTAGTAGTGTACCTTGCATATTGGATGTTTATATTAATTCCACTGTCAACATGTATATTTGTGCGCCGCATGTAACCGACGACAGCAGCATTTTTATGTTATTTTTTTTTTAAAACAATTTCAGGATTTTAGGGGTAGAACATATGGTCTTTACTATAAGGTGAAACAAAAAGTAAGTATGAAACATAATTCTGCAACGAGATATACAATTAGGCTAAGGGGGCAGCTAACGTCAGATATATTGATAATTGGTGGCGTAAGACTGGCTACATCACATTTACGTTGCAACAGATGAGACAAAAGCCGATAAGACACGTTTGTGTCAACAGCTGCATACACGTAGCCATACCTAGTCCACCAAGTTAACATTTGACTTAGCAAACAACAGCTAATGGCTGCTACAGGCCCGTGTGGAGCACTTGACTTGTAACGCGGGAGCCCAGTTAGCACGCAGGTGGCCAGTGTTAAACCGCTGCACAAAACAACGACCAGACCGCAATATTTACCTGTAATGCAGGCGTTTACTGCCGTAGGTTTCTGAGCTGTTACCACGTAGTTGTACGACATCTTTAACAACAATAAAACAAACACCAATGCAGTGTTTTAGTCTCACACAAGTGACAAAATCATTGATAGTTAAGAAACCGGAAGTTGTAACTGCGCCGTTTAAGACCAAAGCACAGAATAGACGAAAAGGCAAACAGCGCCCCCTGCGTCTGGGAGGCTAATTACTCACCACAAAAAATAAACTTCAAAATATTCTTGATCAGTTTCTTTGGTTGTAAAACATGATTAGAATGGACAAATTGTCAAATACAGAGAGATTAAAATTATGATAACATATATATATATATATATATATATATATATATATATATATATATATATATATATATATATATATATATATATATATATATATATATATATATATATATATATATATATATTATATATATGACTTTACCGCGGTCAGGTGATGTAACGACCCACCCATCCATTCGTACACTCAGTAATAAGCAGAGGTGGTCAAGGTACTCACATTCTATACTTTAGTAGAAGTACAGCTACTTGTGTGAAAAATACTCTGTAAGTAAAAAAAAAACCTTCTGAATCGTAATAAAGTAAAAAACAGAAAAATGTCAAAAATATATATTTTTAAAAAGCATGTGAGTTACTCTGTAGATTGTGTGTCTTATTGGGTCATGATACTCAGTTTAGTGGGTATGGACATGACAGGAAAAGTTAAAAAGTCATAAACAGGAGATTTAAAAGATTGAAAAATCTAAATTGTGAGATAAAAAACTAACAAATTCTGAGAAAAATTTCAGAATTCTAAGATTAAAAAAAGTAAAAAAAAATTATGAGGAAAAAATCCTAATTATGGGATAAGAAATGGATAATTATGATATAATGAGAATTATGAGAAATAATAATTTTCAAAAACTCAATTCTTCACTATGGGGAGAATAGTTTTATTTTTTTCCCTAATCTAATTTTAACTAATAGACAACTCATAGTATTGTTCTTGTATTCATGAAATATAAGAGGCATGATAGTTTTAGATGACATGACAATTCACATCTGAACAATTATTTTAGAACAGTGACCCCTGCTGTCGTAAAAACGCCATTACATCAAATGCGTTTATCCTCAAACTTTGCTACATGATCGTTGGTTGGAATACACTGATATGATATATAACACAGCCGTGCGACAGCGGAATTACAGCAAATTTACATCCGAATAAATTAGTAATCAAAACGGAAAGCTAATAATGCTTATTGTCTTGGTTGAATGTAGCATTAAAACTAGTGTTGTGTTATTATTGATCTTACTTTATAGTTTTTCTGGTATTTGTACGTTGTTTTTTATACCTTTATAGAGGCTATAACGTTTCAGAAATCTTTCATTATTATTATTATTTACCGTCTCAGTCTGTTTCTACTTGATAGCACCATACATTACCATAGCAACGGAAACAAACAGACTCTCACGAGCATAACTAAGCTACTTCGTGTACAACATGGAGACACCAGATAAAAACTTCACCATAAAAATAAATATTATTCAAGGAAATAACCTGGTAAGTTGTGTAGATGCTAAGAAAGTCTTTTATTATTATTATTTTTATTATTATTATTATCACCACTGTCGATAAATATGCTAATGCTACGATATGACTTAACTAAACATCAAAACAGGGAGAACATTTTTTTTTAAAACTAGGTGACTAATTCATCCTTATCTAATTATTTTTGTTTTGTCTGGAGTCGATAATATTGTTGTCTTACTTCTTAGTCAAGTCGAGTATATTAATAATCAGAGGTGGTCAAAGTAGTCACATTCTGTACTTACAGCTACTTGTGTGAAAAATACTCTGGTCGAAGTAGAATTTCTGATTCAACTTCTTTACTGAACTAAAAGTAAAAAAAAAAAAAATAAAATAAAATATATATATATATATATATATATATATATATATATATATATATATATATATATATATATATATATATATATATATATATATATATAATATTATCTCATAATATATATATTGTGAGATAAAAGAAAAAAATTATGAGATTAAAGTTCTTTCTGACCAGTATGTTTATTTTCATTATTCAAATGTACATATGTATTATTATTAATATTATTAAAGTGTTCTGTAGTTGCAGTATTAGTAGCAACCTCGGGAAGTGAATGTTTAAAAACTAGTCAAGGAGAAGGTGTGGGATTATATAAGTTTTGACTTCTTCTCACTCCTTTTTGAACATGTTATTGCATGTATTGCTGTTTTTATTTAGTCTCCTTTTTTGTTTTAGTTTTGTTCAAAATAAACTTATATGATCATCATTATCATAAAAAGTAAAAAATTATTAGAAACTCAGGAGTATGAGATAAAAAGTCAAAATTATGAGAAAAAAGTCTGAATTGTGAAAAAATTCAGAATTATGAGCTAAGAAATTGATAATTATGAGATTAAAAAGTCAAAAATTATGAGATTAAAGCAACAATTTCTGATTTACAACTTATTTTTCCTATTGTCACATTTGTCTAGTTTGAAAAAGTCTTTTCTGAGAATGTAAAGAGTATAAAGTACAGATATTTATACAAAAATGTAGGGAGTAAAACTAAAAAGTTGCCAGAAAAATAAATACTCAAGTATTTACAGATACCTAAAAAAATTCTACTGAAGTACAGTAAAGAAAGTTCTTTTACTTCGTTACTTCCACCTTTGTTAATGATAATGGATTATATTTACAAACAGATCTATTCTATCTGATCTATTCTTCATTCACTCACATTCACATGCTGGTGGCGGTAAACTACATATATGGAGCCATAGATGCCCTGACACAGGCTTAAAACATGTCATTTTACATCTACAAGGAATTTCATCAACATCATGTTTATACTTTCTCTCAAATACTATTTATAAATCAATATAAATTTCTGATAGTAGTAATACTTTTTGTCTGTTGATGCCATGAAACTGCTTTGGAAAATGTTGAAGTTAATAGTAATGAAAATGTAAGAAATATTTTGGATTTGAGAGTATAAAAGTGCTGATGAGCTCAACATTTAAATCCAACAATTATACATTGATATGTAATGTCATCTTGTCTTTGAAATTTCCCTTATTCTTTTTGCTATTTTTCAGCAAGGAAAAAAAGACACCTTCCAGAGCTTTGTGCGAGTGGAGGTCGACGGTTCATTGCTGGGAGAGTCCGACAAGAAACAGGGGAATCCAGTGGAAAAGCAAGTCAACTATGACTTCACTTGCAGCTTTCAGTGTTCCAATGATGCTCAGGCGCTAACTGACATATCACATAAACTGATCATATGTAAGATGATTTAATATATTATTGTGTCTCTGTCCTGTTTTTATTCTAATATTTAGCTTTTGGGAATTTTGAGAGTTTATTTAGTAGGAAAGATGTTATGTTAAGTAGTTATGGAACCAGGATATATGTTAGAGACAGGGGGATGGTGTGCAACAAACCAGCTTCTGATTTGCAATATATTTCTGAATGTCTTTCTTCCATCTGTTTTCTCTAACTCTGTAAAGTGGCAACACCTACTTAAGGGAGAGCTACAACAAATGACAAGATGGGAGGGATGAGAGCGAATGATTGTATGATTGTGTATGTAAATATGTAGTAGACTTAAAGCAGGCTGATACTACACACACACACACACACACATTTGTAATCAAGTAACCATTGGGCAGTGAGTGTAAACATCTTTTTTTAATAAAATAAAATAAAATAATAATACAATTGAAAAACTAAATTGCATTAAAAAAATTAATCAATAAAAAAATTAATCAATAAAAATTAATTATATACTTAAGAAAAACAATAAATTAATTTTAAAAAAATTAAGAAAAAAATATTAAAAATACATAAAAATAAATTGAATTAAAAAACAAAAAAGTAAACGCATCTTCAAACCTTTGAAAAATACATGTTTCGCTTTCCCTCATGTAATGTATTTATAGGGACACATCATTTCTATTTAACTAGTGGGGTCCTATGTTTATATTTAACCCTTGTGGGGACCTGAATTTTGGTCCCCATAGTGTCAGAGGTCCCCATGATGTGACTGTGTAAGCATATAAATGGAGGAATACAAGGATAGGAATACAAGTGCACACAAGTGCACACACACACGCACACACATACTCGTTTAAATGTCTGATGAGGACCACGTTTTTAATCAAGTTGCCATTGAGTAGTGAGTGTAAACTATTTTTTTTGTTTTAATAAAGTTAAATAAAAATAATAATAGTAAACTAAATTAAATACAAAATAAATAACAATAAATAAAAAATAATTAGAACCTAAAAGTAATTCATTAAAATAAATAAATAAAATGAATAAACTATAATAATTTAAAAGAAAGAAAAAAGAAAGTAATAACATTAAAAACATACATTTAAAAAGATTAAACACATCTTCAAACCTTTGAAAAACACATGTTTCACTTTGCCCCTGTTTCCTTCATGTTTTATGGGAACTTCTGGGGGGGAAAAAACGAATTAATGTATGTATAGGGCCACATCATTTCTATTTTACTAGTGGGGTCCTTTAGTTATATTTAACCCTCGCGGGGACCTGAATTTTGGTCCCTTTAGTATCAGATGTGACTGTGACCATGATGTGACTGTGTAAAAATATCAATGTCCCCATAAGGATAGGAATACACACACACATTCGACTGATATGATATTTTTACAGTAGTGGATGTTTCTACATGTGATACTTTAAACACAGCATCCTGTTACTGAATGCAGTCCAACATTTCTGCTGAAGCTGTTTTATTTAAACACCCTGTGGTTTTTGAACTGGCTCTTCTTGTATGTCATCATTAATATGCTTTATAGACTGGCATATTTTTCCATATTTTCAAACTTTGCACGTTTGATCAAGTCAAAATGTCAAGAGTTCAAAAATGTGTAAATGAATTCTTCAATATTGTTTCAGTTAAAGCAAAACCCAAATAAAGCTGCACAAAACAATGACACTTATTAAGCAAAATGATGATAACTAATACTTTCACAAACAAGGGTAACAATGTGACAATTAGTCTCATCAGTTGGTTTGATGTGTTCAGTGACAGTGTTCGAGTTCCTACCTGAAGAGAAAAAAGTGGAGGCAAAGACTGCAGTGCTGGGCCAAGCTGTGGTTGACCTTCTGCCGCTGCTGCAAGGTAAAATCATATGGTGGGGAATATAGTTCAAGCTTCTAGATTGCTTTATTGTCATTCAACATATACCAGACAGGTACTCAGTGGGACGAGATTTCATTTATGTCTGTCCCGACAACAACATTCTTAAATTACGTAAAATATGTACATAAGACATTTTGTACATAATATGTCATAACTCTACAATTCAAATAAATAGATAGATACACTGTAGATTTTGCAGTGTTAATTTGGAGACAATGGGACCAAATACACTCTAGAAGAAGTTAAATAAACTCTAAGTGTTGATTTAACACTGCAAAATTTACTGTGTAGATAGATAGATAGATAGATAGATAGATAGATAGATAGATAGATAGATAGATAGATAGATAGATAGATAGATAGATAGATAGATAGATAGATAGATAGATAGATAGATAGATAGATAGATAGATAGATAGATAGATAGATAGATAGATAGATAGATAGATAGATAGATAGATAGATAGATTCATCAACATCCATTTAGAAGTTTTTGCGTAATCCTGCTGACAGACAGACAAACAAACAAACAAACAAACAAACAAACAAACAAACAAACAAACAAACAGACTCAAATGTAATACCTCCCTGGCAGAGGTAATAACATTGTACAGTCTTTTTTATTGAGATTTTACTTTTTCTAAAGATTTACTCCAACAACAGAAAGACACATTTTTTCATATTTGTTTTAACATAATGTTTTATAAAAGCACATGTCTTCTTCTGAAATTCCAAACACTTTTCCATATTTTAAACAAGCTCGGAATATGAACAGGCAGCTGATTGTTTTTATTTTGAGCATAAATTGTGCTGCTTTAAAGTTGACTAAATCACTAAACTTGAAAGCTTTTAACTTGATAAAAACTGATACATGTTCACTTCATTGATCATTCAATTTGTAGTAGTTCTATAAGAACCCAGATACACACACACACACACACACACACACACACACACACACACACACACACACCTTGAAGCAGTACGTCATATAGAGGTGAACTAAAGAGTTATGCACCGCCTTTGAACCTTTGACTTTAGAAATAATTCCTAATTTTATTATTTTAACCTTACGGTACATGGCAAAAGGTGACATGTTTAACCTCCTGCTGCTGCAAACAGTAAGACAAAAACTACAAAGAAGAAATTAAAATAAGAAATAGGCAAAAAAAAAAAATAAAATAAACAACATGAAACAGAAAATAATCAATAAGATGATTAAGATAAGAAATAATCATGAACAAAAATGAAGAGAACAAAACCGAACAATAGCTCCAACAGTTACAGAAAGAAACAAAGTGAATGAAATAAGAAGAAATAGAATTGAACTGGAATTGAAACAAAACAATAACATACTCAATGCATTGAACAAAACAAGAAAGAGGAGAATAAACCAGATTAGCAAAGTAATTATTCAAATAACGGTGCCTGTGTAGAATGTGGTGAGGATGGGAGGAGGGAGATGTGCTCTCTTCGGCCATCGCAGGAAGTGAAGTCGCTGGTGTGCTTTCCTGGTCAGAAACATGTATGTGGTGACCAGATCAGGTCATTAGAAATGTGAACCCCCAGGAACTTGGTGTCCTGGACGATCTCCACAGCAGCATCGTCTACGTCAGGGGTGTCCAAATCCAGTCCTCGAGGGCCGGTGTCCTACATGTTTTAGATATTTCCCTCTTCCACTGAAGTTTAACCCTTTAACTCCTGAAACTTTAGCAGTTCCACAGTAAAAAAAAAAAACAATAATTAAAATAAGCAACAAAATGAATAATAAACTGACAAAATAATGAAGAAATAACATGAAGAAAGTAAGACACAAATGGAGCAAAGTGAAAGAAAAAAAATACTAAAATAAAAAGTAAAATGTAGAAAAATAAAGAATGAGCAACAAAATGAACAAAAACTTTGTGTCTTACATTACTTTGTTCATTCATTTTTGTTCATTTTATTCATGACTTTAGCCAGTTTTGTTCATGTTGTTGCTTATTTTCATTTTTTTTTTTTTTTTTTACTGTGGAACTGCTAAAGTTTCAGGAGTTAAAAGGTTAAACTGAAACATGTGGAAGAGGGGAATATTTAAAACATGTAGGACACCGGCCCTCGAGGACTAGATTTGGACACCCCTGGTCTATGTAGAGAGGAGTGTGGGTGGGCTGGTTCCTCCTGAAGTCAACCTTTGTTTTGTTGATGTTCAGGTCCAGGTTGTTGAGGTTGCACCGGTCCTAACAAGAGATTTATGCTATTTCATCATGCTATCTGATTCAGTAGATAAACCAGGTTGTTCCCAAACAGAGGTGAGTAATCCCAACTCCAAAGAATAAAAGTCCTGCCATGTACTGGTTCTTCTTGTTCACTTCATAAAGGTGATTCCACTAAATATCCATCTACTTGGATAAGTTGGAACACATACATGGCAAGACTTTTACTGTTTGGAGCTGGGATTATGCAACTGTGTTCCTAAATGTCATAGAGTCTTTATGAATTGAAGAACAACAGAGATTGAACCAAATGATCTGAAAAGTCAAGACAACTGCTACTGAAGTTTTATTACATTTTTTTTCCATTGCAATTAGGTCAACAAAGCTACTCATCCTCAGTGCCCCTGCATCCATCCTGCCCCCCACCCAAGGTTTCCGTCCAAGATTTCAACAATAAGGTTGGTAGGAACATTAACTTTGGTAAATCAATGGAAATATAGTGTGATGTTATTTAATGTGGTTGGATTATTATGAATTTATTTCATTTTATTACCTCAGCCAAGGAAGTATTACATTTGGGTCTGTTTGTTTGTCTGTCTGTCTGTCTGTCTGTCTGTCTGTCTGTCTGTCAGCAGGATTGTGCAAAAACCTTTGATGAAACTTTCAGGAATGATAGATCATGGGTCAAGGAAGAACCCATTAGATTTTGAGCAATGAAGGTCAAAGGTCAAGGTCACACTGAAGGTCAATAGTTAAAACACATACTGTAAGTGGTAATATCTCATGATTCAGACAAGATAGAAACTGTTTATTTTTTTTTACATTCACATCGTCTCACCTTCAGACATCAGATGGGTCAACACCTATGGCTCGATCATGTCACATTTTGACGCCATATCAAGCCTTGGCGCGAAGGTCTGCTATCTCTGACTGCCTTGTTTCACTTTATATTTTAAATTGATAGCAATTTCTTTCTTTTTTTTCTTTTATTATTCTTAACTCAGATGTCCTATTACCTTTTTGGGCAATAGGTCTGGGATGAATACAGTTCAGGCTATTGTCAGAACATCAACAGTAGTGACCAGTACCTTTAAAATGTATCTCTACATAACTAAGGTTATTCGTAAAGCAAAAACTCTCTGTTTTTCTCATCAGTGTCTGGAGACAAATGTTATTTTCCATCTAAAAGTGCTGAAAAGTGCATTTATGTTTTTTTCTCAGCCATCCCTGGAAGTACTTGTTAGTGTATCAGATCCCTTGCTGACTGAAGATGCACTGTCAGCCTCCAACCTGCTAAAGGTAACTATAGAGGCGGCCTACTCTGTCCCTGAGTCATGGACTGAACCACCCACCCCCCCTTCATGTACATACAGCGCTGCACTGGAAGTCCCACTTACTGCTGAGGTGAGGCTATGCTTTGTATATACATTTTATTTCTACATTTTTATATACTTTTTTTTTTTTCAAATATCTCAAACACAAAACATATAATATGCCCATGAGATAGTCAAGTCAAGTTATTATCCATATTATAGTGACAATGTATCCTGTAATAATAATAATAATAATAATAATAATAATAATAATAATAATAATAATAATAATAATAATAATAATAATAATAATAATAATAATAATAATCTTTATTTGTATAACACCCTTCATACAAACACTATAGCCCAAGGTGCTTCACATTGATTAAAAATTAAAGTACAATTTTAAGACAGGGTGACATAATAAACTGATAAACTCAATAAACTTAATAAATAAGAAATAAAATTACAAAAGTACAAGATGAACTGACTATACATGAATTATAAAAATTCAATAATTAAGACTAAAATTATAAGAGTAAACTGATTGTACATACATCATACAATTTCAATAGAGTAAATCAGAAATATATGAAGATTTGATTACGCAATATAAAGAGTATAAAGAATGTAAAGAACGGGGTCACAGAATTGTGACTCCATTCTTTATCTCCCTTCAAAGGCTGATGAAAATTAAAATGTTTTGAATTTAGTTTTAAATATACTCAGTGAACTGGCTTCCCTGGTGTCTTTTGGAATTGTATTCCATAACTTTGGTGCATAGTTAACAAAGGCTGCGTCCCCAAATTTCTTCGTCATATATCTGGGGGTCACTAGTAAGCCTGCATTGGATGACCTTAGTGTTCTAGTTTGTATGTAACTGGTCAGTGAGTTTGAAATGTAACTGGGTCCTGTTCCATTTAAGGCTTTATAAGTGAGGAGTAGTATTTTAAAATGTATTCTGTGAGTTACCAGTAACCAGTGCAGGGAAACCAACACTGGAGGAATGTGCTCTCTCTTCTTGGTTCTGGTTAGTAACCTAGCTGCAGAATTCTGGATCAGCTAACGTCTGTCTGTGGTGTTTTTTGGGAGGCCTGTGAAGAGTGCCTTACAGTAGTCCAGTCTGCTGGAGATAAAAGCATGGACCAGTTTTTCAGCATCCTTTTGATTTATAACTGGTATTACTTTGGCTATGTTCCTGAGGTGGAAGAATAACGTTTTAGTGACTTTCTTTATGTGGGACTTAAAGTTTAAGTCTGAGTCTAGAGTGACTCCCAGACTTGTCACTTCTGGTTTGATCCAGGGGGCGAGTTTGCCCATCCTACTCATCAGCATTTCTCTTTGTAGTTAAATCCCAGTGGTTTGTTGCTATGTGATAGTGACTGAGGAATCCTATTACTTGTGGTATGATGAGAAATCCAAAAAGACCAGAGTGTGTTGGGAAAAAAACAAAAAACTTTTAGTTTATTTAAATAGTGTCCAAAAAAAATTCCAAAACATATACAGCTCCTTTAGCCAAGCATAAATAGAGAGTGATTAAATCAAATGAAACAGATCAATAAGCCAGCGAAGTCACAGTCCGACAGCCACGGTAAAAGGCTTCGCTCTTCATCAGCCACACCTGCTCCAGGTCTCCTTCTTATTTATAGTGGGCTGTGACCTCTGACCTACAGAGGGCACAAACGCAAAACAAACACAAATGAACAGAAATGAAAAAATAAAGGAAATGGCTCCTATACATATAAATAAAGTCACAAACTTCCTAGTTCCAATCAACCCAAATACTGGACCCTACAAATTACAGTACATTTAAAACAAAGAGACAAAAAATACGAAAAACACAACATGTAGAGTTGATAAATAATGAAGCATGTCAATAATAATGATAATAGCAATAACAATAATAACAACAAATAAATAGAAATACATAAAGATAACACATTTGGGTTACATATAGATATGTTAGTAATTGCTGTGCCCTCTACAAAGGAAATAAATGACTGCCAAATAAGGTTACATTTTCTAGCAGACCCTCTTACTGTAACAGGCTTCGGGGAACCCAAGCGCAAAACAGGAGGCGTGCGTAAAAGTCCAAACAACACTTTATTATAACACAGAGTAAAGTCACAGAACAGATGATAGAGGACAAGCCCCCTTCAAAGTCTCTAAGCACAGGACTGTACTTATCCCCGTCGGGCACAGATGTTCTCCTCAGCTTCGAAGGGGAAACTGGTCTCGATCCGGGTCCGGTCCAAGGTCGGGGCTGGCGGCGGTACTCGTAGTCGGGGTTCGGTCCAAGGTCGGGGCAGGCGGCAGGTATCAGAGTCAGCGTCAATTCCAGGATCAGGGCAGGCGGCAAGAGACTTAACTGGTTCCGGATCAGGTTCAAAAACAGACAGGGATAACAGGCAGAAATCGGAGGTCGGACAGAAACGGGACTGGTACACGGAACACAGGATAAACAGGATTGCTGGAGAATCAGAGCACTGGTCATGATAATCTGGCACTGAACAGAGGTCTGAGAGCAGACTAAATACTCCTCACCTGATGAGTTCAGCTGCCCTCATCAGGTGAGTTGCATCAATTAATTGAACAGGCAGACAGAACAGGGTGAAAGGTAACAGGCAGAAACACAACACAAAACACAAGACACAGGATATGACAGAACCCCCCCCCAAGGAACGTCTCCCGACGTTCAACACAATAAACCACAAACAAAAACAAAAACAAGACAAGGGAGGGTGGTGGGGGCTCCGGAGGAGGGTCAGAATTCCTCGGAGACGTCAGAGTTCATCTCGACATTATCCTCCTCGTAGCTTTCCCAGGTCATTTCCTCCGGTTCCGATTCATCCCCAGGGAGATGTTCCAGCATCCCCTCCTCGACTTCATCCATAGGTTCTTCAGCCTCCTCCTCCTCCCTTGACGGAGGGTCAGGGATGTCGAGAGAGGGAAATTTCCGGCGTCTGGGGTTGGAGGGTTGACCTGGGTGGGAAGCGTGAAACTGGGTGATTAATCTTTTATCCAATATTTGCCGGGCTGGTACCCACGTCCTTTCCTCGGGACCGTAACCCTCCCAGTCTACCAGATATTGCAGGCCTCTCCCCCACCGCCTGGAACGAAGTAACCTCCGGACAGTGTAGGCTGGAGCACCGTCGATCATCCTAGGGAGAGGTGGAGACTGAGAGGGACCCATTAGCGGACTTTCTGAAACCGGTTTTAACTTTGAAATATGGAAGGAGGGGTGGATCTTCATGGAACGCGGAAGGGATAGTTTGACAGCTACAGGGTTGATTATCTTTTCAATCGTGAAGGGTCCAATAAATCTAGGGGACAGTTTTCTAGACTCGACCCTCAAAGGGAGATCCTTGGTGGACAGCCAAACTCTTTGGCCCACCTTATAAGTAGGTCCAGGTGACCTCTTCTTATTGGCATAACAAGCCTGTCTCTTAATAGACTGCAGCAACGAGGCACGGGCGTTTTTCCAGACCCTTTTACACTTCTTTAAGAAAGACTCTACAGAGGGGGTACTTGAACGGATCTCGGTGTCGGGGAACAGAGGAGGCAAGTATCCGTTACCAGCCTCAAACGGGGTCATACCGGTGGAAGAATTGACGAGGGTGTTGTGCGCGTACTCGACCCACACCAACTGTTTGGACCACTGTCCCGGATCCCTCGAAGTCATACATCGGAGTAGTGATTCCAGTTCTTGGTTGGCTCTCTCGGACTGCCCATTGGTCTGAGGGTGAAAACCTGAGGAAAGACTCACAGATGCCCCAATTAATTGGCAAAACTCCCTCCAGAAGGAGGAAGTGAATTGTGGACCCCTATCGGACACAATATCAGTAGGGAGTCCATGTATCCTGAACACATGAGTTAACACTAGAAGTGCTGTTTCCTTGGCAGAAGGAAGCTTGGGCAAGGGAACAAAGTGAGCCATTTTACTGAACCTGTCGACGATAGTCAGGATCACCGTGTTGCCCTCAGAAGGAGGCAGTCCAGTGACGAAGTCCAGGGATATGTGAGACCAGGGACGATGGGGCACAGGTAGGGACCAGAGATGCCCGGCCGGCACATTCCGGTTGCTCTTATTCTGTGAACAGACTGGGCAGGCATTAACATATGCGGTGACGTCCTCCTTTAGGGAGGGCCACCAAAACCTCCTCTTGACCACCTCAAGAGTACGGTTAACCCCAGGATGACAGGTCAGATTTGAACCATGGAGCCACTGTAAAAGTTCCCTTCTGAATGAGAAGGGTACGAACAGGTGAGTGACCGGGCAGTTACTGGGTCCGGGTTCATTCTCCACCGCCGTCTTAATTCTTTCCTCCAGTTCCCATCTTATGACCGCGACCCTGGAAGCTTGGGGAAGGATGGGTTCCGGATCTCCTTCCTCCTCGTCAGTGAAGTGGAACTGTCTGGATAAGGCGTCAGGCTTTATGTTTCGGGAACCTGGACGGTAGGAGAGGCAAAAATCAAACCGATTAAAGAATAGTGACCATCGTGCTTGCCTGGAGTTGAGTCGTTTGGCGGTCTTCAGGTATTCCAGGTTCTTGTGGTCCGTCCAAACCACAAATGGTTCCTTCGCGCCCTCCAGCCAGTGTCTCCACTCCTCGAGTGCCAACTTGACAGCCAGTAGTTCTCGGTTCCCAATGTCATAGTTTCGTTCTGCGGGAGATAAACGTTTTGAAAAAAAAGCACAGGGATGCATTTTATTGTCGGAACCATTTCTCTGGGACAGGACCGCCCCTACTCCCACACTGGAAGCGTCTACCTCTACCACAAACTGTCTGGTTGGATCGGGAAACTGGAGGATAGGAGCAGAACTAAACAGAGTCTTTAATTTTAGGAATGCTTGTTCAGCATCTTGGTTCCAATAGAAAGGAACCTTAGAGGAGGTTAAGGCGCTAAGGGGAGCAGCAATAGTACTATAACCTCTGATGAACCTTCGATAGAAGTTTGCAAACCCCAGGAACCGTTGGAGCTGCTTACGAGTTCCGGGAAAAGGCCAATCGGTCACTGCTGCTACCTTGGAGGGGTCCATCAGGAGTTTGTTCTGACCCACAATGTAACCAAGGAAGGAGACCGAAGGAACGTGAAACTCGCACTTTTCTGCCTTAACATACAGGGAGTTCTCTAGAAGCCTCTGGAGAACCTGCTGGACATGATGAACGTGTTCCTGTTCAGAGCGGGAAAATATCAGAATGTCATCCAGGTAGACGAACACAAACTGATCTAACATATCTCTTAGAACCTCGTTTATGAGGTTCTGAAAAACTGCAGGAGCGTTGGTCAACCCAAAAGGCATGACTAAATACTCATAGTGTCCTGAGGGTGTGTTGAATGCGGTCTTCCACTCATCTCCCTCCCGTATACGTACCAGATGGTAGGCATTGCGCAGATCCAGTTTAGAGAAAATGGTGGCGCCTTGAAGTAGTTCGAAGGCAGAGGAGATGAGTGGCAACGGATACCTGTTCTTGACCGTGATATCATTCAGCCCTCTGTAGTCGATGCAGGGTCGAAGGGTCTTGTCCTTCTTCTCCACGAAGAAGAAACCGGCTCCCGCCGGAGAGGATGAGGGTCTGATGATTCCTGCAGCTAGAGCATCATTAATGTATGTGTCCATAGCTTTACGTTCTGGAGCGGACAGGGAGTATAATCTACCCTTAGGAGGGGAGGTACCTGGTAGGAGATCTATATTGCAGTCGTAGTCCCGGTGAGGAGGTAACGATGTCGCCCTCACTTTGGAGAACACCTCCCGGTAATCCAGATAAACGGCGGGAACCATGTTCAGATCCTGTGGTGATGCTGAAGGTGCAGCTCTTGACACAAGCTCCCTCTGTTGGAGACAAATGGATTGGCAGCCCTTACCCCAACTTAACACTGATCCGGTCTGCCAATCCACATGCGGGTTATGACGACGAAGCCATGGATATCCTAAAATCACAGGAAGATCAGGTGAGTTCAGAACAAAAAACGAAATAGTCTCCAAATGATTTCCGGCCATGATCATTGGCACAGACTCAGTCTGATGAGTGATTTTAGCCAATAAGTGGCCATCTAATGCATGTGCCACTACAGGTTCCTTAAGAGCACTGACAGATAACCCAAGCTGAGTAACCAGTTTCTTGTCCATGAGATTACTGTCGGCTCCAGAATCAATAAATGCGGACAGGGTGATGGATTCTCCTTTGGGTCGGAGTTGAACATGAAACACAGGTCGGGGAGTGGGGGCAGCGGAAGAGGATCGGCTCAGCAAAATGCCCCCCTTTAATGCTGAGCCTGATCTTTTAACGGACAACTTTGAATATAGTGTCCAGCACCCCCACAATAGAGACACAGATTCTCTCTGCGACGTCGTTCTTGTTCTTGCTGATGTGACTTGGTCCGTCCCATCTGTCTAGACTCCGCCCCTGTTACCTGCGCCCGAAGAGCTGGAGCGGATGATGTCCTGGAGGAATAGCTGGCTTCTCCCCTCTCTCTCCTTCGTTCCCTCAACCGATTGTCCAGCATGATGGTCAGGTGGATTAATCCCTCCAGGGAGGCGGGGTCGTCTCGCAGAGCTAACTCATCCTTTATCTCCGAATTCAGGCTTCTGCGAAACAGCGCTCGTAACGCCTTATCCTCCCATCCAGAATCCGCTGCTGCAATGCGGAAAGTGATGGCGTACTGCGCGACTGGAACGTCCCCCTGTCTTAAAGACAACAACCTGGTCTCTGCCTCTCGGCCTCTGACCGGATGATCGAACACTAGTAACATTTCACTTATCAATCGATCATAATCAGTACGAATTTCAGGACGCTGAGTAGAAACTGCCAAAGCCCATGCCGCTGCCTGACCAGAGAGTAAACTCATCACAAACGCTGATCTTGACTCACTTGAAGCATAACTGAGCGGCTGCTGACTAAACACCAGAGAGCATTGGTGAAGGAACTGACCGCATAACCCAAGGTCACCGTGATACCTGTCCGGGGTGGGCATGTGGGGTTCCCGGGATAACCTGCCGGCCGCCGGGGTTGTCTCAGGAGAGGGGGCGGAGATGGTGGCGGTGACCATGGTCGGCGCGGTGGTGATCCCTGCTGCTGGTGTCGGCGGAGTGAGTCGTGAATCCAGGGAATGGAGCTGGGTCCGAACCTCCGCTAAGGCTGCTCCAAGCTCCTTCATACCTGTCCCCAGAACATTCAGCGCCTCACTGTGCTGAGTGGTCACTTTGCCCTGACCACGTACAGCCTCTAGCAACGCCTCAAGTTCTGCTGGGTTCATTTTGGCCAGATTATTCTGTAACAGGCTTCGGGGAACCCAAGCGCAAAACAGGAGGCGTGCGTAAAAGTCCAAACAACACTTTATTATAACACAGAGTAAAGTCACAGAACAGATGATAGAGGACAAGCCTCCTTCAAAGTCTCTAAGCACAGGACTGTACTTATCCCCGTCGGGCACAGATGTTCTCCTCAGCTTCGAAGGGGAAACTGGTCTCGATCCGGGTCCGGTCCAAGGTCGGGGCAGGCGGCAGGTATCAGAGTCAGCGTCAATTCCAGGATCAGGGCAGGCGGCAAGAGACTTAACTGGTTCCGGATCAGGTTCAAAAACAGACAGGGATAACAGGCAGAAATCGGAGGTCGGACAGAAACGGGACTGGTACACGGAACACAGGATAAACAGGATTGCTGGAGAATCAGAGCACTGGTCATGATAATCTGGCACTGAACAGAGGTCTGAGAGCAGACTAAATACTCCTCACCTGATGAGTTCAGCTGCCCTCATCAGGTGAGTTGCATCAATTAATTGAACAGGCAGACAGAACAGGGTGAAAGGTAACAGGCAGAAACACAACACAAAACACAAGACACAGGATATGACACTTACAGTGTATCTAATTTTTTCCAAGTGGACATGACTCATGACCTCCCTGATACATTAGTCATATGTTGGGGGGGGGGCATCCCTCCATTTAAACAGAATGAGCCTCATAGCCAATAAAGAAAGCTATCATATTTAGATGGCACCCATATATTATCCACTGGGACCCCACCAAGCAGTGAGATCAGAGCAATGGAATGGAAGAAATTTTATTGATCCATTATAGGAAATTCATTGGATAGTTGAAGTAACAAGCTGCCCCACAACAGGCACCAGGTAAGTGGTGGAGGTGATGGGTGTACTGCTCTCCCACATATTTCAAAGAACGCTGTCAAAAATTGAATAGCTTAGGGCACAACCAGGAGCCTCTCTGCATCGATCACACATAGGGTCAATATCTATGTTAATTTTAGACAGTCTATCCTTGGTTCAATGAAGATGCTCCACTATGTTAAACTGAATAACAGTGTGTCTGAGGCATATAGAGCAAGAATAGATTTCCTGTGTAATTTTTTTTTTTTTTTTTTTTGCAATATTCCTTCTGAGAACTGTTCATTTAAGTGTGATTTCCATTTGATCCTAAGACAATGGTGACTATCCATATATAGATTCAGCCTATTACTTGTTTTGTGTCAACATTACATTTTACAATGATTTCAAACAGGGATTCAGGAGGCCACAGT